>JAVLUX010000215.1:6735000-7165000 GCA_032164185.1 Moxostoma hubbsi
TTCCTTCCTCAAGAACTTTCTTTCCATGACTGTCTTTGTATTACTTTATAAATATTGTTGCTGTATTAATTATTTATAGATGAATATTAGCAATTGTTGTTTTCCATATACCCTATACCAATTCATGTAACGTCACTTGTATTTTTTCATTTCAAAACTGTGTGAATTAGTCTCTGCAGTGTGCATTTACCAATTGGTGTTGAAAAAAATAAATAAACTTTGTGTTCCTTTTTAATACGATTCACATTTTCATCAATGAAACAGCTACATTTTCTGAATGTTTAGTAATATGAGCTATTATGTTACCAAGAAACTAAAATGGGGATTACATACTAACATACGCACATGCTCCTCCTGGCGTGACAATCTATTAATGTGGGTTTAATGACACAATGTCAATGGAGAGGTTTGTTGGATCATAATAAAACATCCAAGTCTTATCCATTGGGACAATTTGATCGCTGCTTGGAGTACATTTTCCCATTATTTCAACTTTAACCGTAACAGCTGCCAACACCATAATATAAATATATTAATCTTCCACATCACCCATCATCAACTGGACTCCACCCAAGAGTTATGAAGTAACTGGTTAATGCATAGTAACAGTTCATCTTAATCTCTGCCTTCTAGACCAAGAGCAATGCCATGCTTAACTGACGATCCAAAGTCAGTGCAATTAAACAACTTGGAAAAAATTCCATAAATGGTTTGAATATCCAGGAGCTAGGACAATGGTGACTTCTTCCCTTTAGAGATGACCACAGCCTCCTCTCCAATCTGATCATCGATAAGTAGAGAAATAGCTCCATCCAGCTGCCCTGTAGCAGCAAGAGCCACAACAGCTTTCTCTGTAGGGAAACCCATCTTCTCCAGCTGCTGCAACCTGATAGGACAAGAGTTTGTTCTTTAGATGCATAGACAATAATGTCAGCATCATACAAGACATCACTAGAAATCGCTATATGTTAATAACAAGGTTCCCAACGATTAATGAAATTCCATGAGTTTTTCAGTCATTTGTGATTACTGGATACACATTTTTAAAGACTGATTATTACTCATTGAATCACAAATCAGACACTGATATGGCTTGCGAGCAAGTTATACTCAACACAACAGCAATATCTAGCTGAGGAGATCATTTTAATGCAGAGGAATACTACAAAAAAATATACCCACAAAAGACATTTCCATGACATTTAAGATTTAAAAAAATTTCAATGACTTTCCAGGCCTGGTAATCACAATTAAAAAATTCCCTGACATTTCTGGGTTTTCCAAGACCATGGGAAACCTGTAATAATAAGTCTAGCGAATACAACTGTATATTTATCTTGTCAGACAAGTGTATAGCATATATTTTTAAGGTATGGTACACCCAAAAATGAAAATTCTCTAATAATTATGTCATCCCAGAAGAGTATGACTTTATTTTTTCTGCTGAACACAAACAAGATATTTAGAAGAATATTTCATCCCTGTAGGTCCTCACAATGCTAGTGAATCCATAAGATATCAGTGGCTAAATCGATATCTTCAGAAGCAACATAAACAGATCAATATTAAGTCCTTTTTTACTATACATTTTTTCCCCTTACGGCACTAAGGGAAGGAAGTCCAACAGGGGGTGTCTAAACAGCATTATGCACGAATAATGTGGATAGCCGAAAACAAAAGAAGAATATAAAAGTGGAGATTGATAGTATAAAAGGACTTAAATATTGATCTGTTTCTTACCCACACTTATCATATCGCTTCTGAAGATATGGATTTAACCACTGGAGTCATATAGATTACTTTTATGCTTCCTTTATGTGCTTCAAAATGTTGTACAGAGCTGAAATATCTTTGTTTCTGTTCAGCAGAGGAAAGAAGACATACACATCTGGGATGGCAAGAGGGTGAGTAAATGATGAGAGAATTTTTACTTTTGGGTGAACTATTGCATTAAAGACATTTAAAGGTGGTTAAGCTTTAGAGCAACACATTTGTATGTGTTCAGATACAGTATAAACTGCACTTACCGTAATGAGGATACAGAGGACTTGGGTACTTCAACTTTATCCGCACCCTCAGGTGAATCCTGTAGTGATGCTACTATCCCAGCCTTTAGCATCTGCTCCTCTATCAAATGCACATCTCTTGCCAACAAAGACTCCTCATGCCACTCAGACACAGAATGCTGCCATGGCAGCACGTATGAATGATCTTCCAACTGGGATCTACTGACTGATGGCATGTGTCCCATTCGAGATGGGTCAACACAAGGCTCCGGTCTATTACACAATAAAATAATGCTCAATAATTGAAATAACATTACTCAAGAGATGCTCCTTAATACATTGCTCCGTATAAGACAAATAAAAGCTTTTAAACTTAAACTACAAATATTCCAAAAAGCTCACAATAACCTTTCTGAAGAGCTGACGTAAGTTGGGAGGTGTGGATGAGAAGTAACTGGGATGTAGGCCCATTTTGGCAAGCAGGCACAACCCCCCCTTCTTTCTAACTGCTGCAATATATCAATGAACTCTTTATTGTCTGTATAATATGTTAAGGATAACACATAATAAACAGACCAGTTCATGGAATTCAATTCATAACAGTTCTTGGATGCCACAAAATAATATCAGTGTAAAGGATACAGTTGAGTCCCAGGCAAATGGCATAAAAGTGCAGCAGGCCTGGAGCACTGGGAAGCAGGAAGAGGTCGAGCAGTAAGAAGAACCAAGGCAAGAACCAGACAGGAACATGACGCAGGACTCTCCTCTGCTTCACCTGGCGACACTGAGCTGTGAACAGGGCCAGGTGAGTAGCTGAGTATCCACTGACCCTGCTGGCTTCATCACCGGTGACAAAGAGAAAGAGGGCATAAATGGGAGGTAGAAGCACAGTTGAGAGGAAGGAGAGAGCGAGGAATACAAAGGTGCCCCATCTTCTCTCCTGACAGGGTCCGAGCCACAACAGCAGGATGATGTTGTAGAGAAAAGAGGTTAACTCGTCATGACGTAAGGCGTAGAAGATGAAATCTGTAAATATACAAGGCCATTTCTAACTCAGTTTCTTGCATAAGATAAATCTGTCTAAACCCTTCAGTTATGTTTAAAAACAATGACAACTGTGATGTTCATGTCATAAATGACCCATATAGAGAACAAATGATTTTCAGTATATCATCTATTAATTCTGAACATAAAAACTGCCATAAGCTAACCTACATGCTTTCACACTGAACACTTATATAGTAGAATTTTAACTGGAAAGACCTGGTTACCTATATATGTCAGTCGTGGTATTACATGTGTACAGAAAATATACAGTAAATACGTTACTCTAAGGATTTACAGTACTTAAAATAAGCTGATACTTGGATTACTTCGAAATTGTTAGTTTGAATGAAAAACAGAAATACAGTAACAAATACAACCATAGGAACAAATACATTATCAGCATTGTCAAATCAACACTGTGCAGTTGTACAACTACAAATGTGTGCGTGTGTGTGCGCGCACGCACTACACATAGTTTTGGCAGTATGTGTAGATGTGTAGTAGAGTAGTGTGTGTATAATATCTGCAAATATTAACCCTATAAAGCTGTGTGTATCATATTTCATACATGATTTTCTAAAGCCTCTACATCATCATGATAAAAACTTTGAAATATGTGTATATGTGTAATAACTTTTGAAATGTGTATGCAATGTATTAGATGTCTACTGCCTCCTGGTGAAAGTTTCTGTTCTTCTGGAAGTATATATCTTATGTCTTTTGTTGTGAAATCATTGCTGATTTTGATAAAGTCAAAGCAACAATTATGATAATTGTCTCTTTGAGAGATCTTGTGACACTCTTCACTCAAGAAAAGCTTCACAGCAGCACTGAAAGCTAAAGGTAGACCGATATACCGGTTTTACCGATTAATCTATGCTAATAGTTGCTTTTTGGAACTATTGTTTATTGGAAAAAATCTATGCCGATAGTTGCCAATAGACTTTATTTTGTTTCATTTGTGTTTCTCATTCTTTGATCATTGAAAATATTCATTCATATTTTTATCCTCATTTCATTGCATATTTTGTTATTTTGATATTAGATAATCAAGTATCTAAACTGAAGTGACGTTAGTTTCATGATCATGTTAACATTGGCTATAGATTAAATTACTCTGACGTCACACCGCAGGAAACACCATATCCAGGTTCTTATGAGCAGCAGGATTCAATGGTGGAAATAGGCAGCGCTGCAGTTTAAATAATCTTTCAAGCTTTATAGAATGTAATCATGTTGTTTTTTTAATTGAATGTTTTTTCCCTTTCTTCCCCAGTTTTCGAATGCCCAATTCCTAATTCCCAATTCTTACTAGGTCCTCGTGGTGCCACGGTTGCTAACCTCAAGCCAGGTGTTGGAGTACAAGTATCAGTTGCCTCCCCTTCTGAGACAGTCAATTTGTGCATTTTATCACGTCATTTTAACACCGCAGAGAACCACAACATGTGTAGGATCATGCTACTCTCCATGATCCACGCACAACTTACCACACACCCCATTGACCACCTAATCACGACCATGAGGAGGTTACCCCAAGTGACTCTACCCTCCCTAGCAACTGGGCCAATTTGGTTGCTTAGGAGACCTGGCTGGAGTCACTCAGCACACCCTGGATTCGAACTCGCAACTCCAGGGGTGGTAGTCAGTGTCAGTACTCGCTGAGCAACCCAGGCTCCTTGTAATAATGTATTTCAATGTTAATAAAGGTTATTATAAAGGAATATCTATGGTTTACAGTGAAGAAAGTATGCGAGTATGTATTCTAAAATATCAGAATATTCTGAAATGAGCCTGTATAATTATGTCGGACATGTAACAGGTTGATGAACACACACATCCTCACATGTTTAACACACTTCTAAAGCCTAAGAAATGTGATACATAAAAATAAAAACTTTCACTAGACATGCAACATGTATCTTTACTGCTTAAATTATTAACCCACATACAATAACTAATAATAGTCTTACTTCAATATGATCATATTCTATATCAAAACTTAATAACATCCATTTCGTTTGAACAAAATTATTTACTGCATTCAAAATAAATGCAAAGATATAATTTTCACAATATGACATTATTTTTATTACACAGCAGTCCATGTTCTACGGTGGTGGAGACAGGATCTGTTCCTTCTGCTTTATCGTGTATAGTGGTCTTGATTATATAAGATCATTGTTAGATCATATTTGACCTCTTATCTCTCATATCACTTTGGAAATTAAAAGTTTGCTTGATTTCTTCGTAAAGAAGTTCATATCCACCAACAGCTGCTACGGGTCAATTGTGTCTAATAGATCAGACGCGATAATGATGGTGACCCGTGAAGTTTCATCATTTCTGTAAAATCAGCGGGCCTGCAAACACCATTCCTCCGAATTTTCTGACTGAGGGGCAAAGAGCGCATCAATCCCACTTCAAAGAACTCTTGAGTCTTGTAGTGCTGCCAGCTTATGCAATATCTCATTCCCCTCGTCTCAAGGAACCAAGGTTATGTACGAAACCGAGATGTTCTCTTACGACTCAGTACAATTGACATTGCGTCACTAAGCTGGCGCATATGGGGAATAGATTCCCATCATGCCGCATTACAGGCAAAACCTTCCAGAGAGGAAACATGATGCCACAGTCCCGTGGACGGAAATCAATAGGAGTATGCTGCAAGTGAATGACACTCATGGTCAGCCAGGAGGGTAACACTCACAATATATATATGAACAATGGTCATATAGTATGAATTAACCCCTTCACGAACCCAGTCATAAAGGACATTTATTTATAATGAAGTGCCAGTAACTTTGGGAACACAACGGTCTTAAAAAGAGGGGCATAAGTATATATTTGGCCAATAAAATGGTAAGCACTCTAGACAAAGAGGAATTGTTTTGAGAGAGACATTATGTTCAGGCTGTAAAACATTGCGAATGTGTCTTGAGAAGACCATCCTGCTGCAAAACATATGTCTTGTAAGGACACACTGTTTGTCGATGCCCGTGAAGAGGCCAGTGAGCCCTGTGTCCATTCACTCTTAAGAAATTAAAAAATGTTAGAAATGGGGCAGTTCACTGGGGCTTTGCCATGTGATAAGCACCAATTAGAGAACACATTCCATTTCAGTGTGCAAAGGCATCTCGTGGATGGCGCTCTAGCCTGTAATAAGGTGTTATCCGATTGAGACAATTCACAATGGAACTGTGCTCCATTCAAAGGCCACACATTTAGGCTTTGCAGCTCTGGCTGGGGATGCCAAACCATGCCTTGTGTTTGAGAGAAAAGATCTTTCTTCAGTGGTATTTCCCATGGAGGTCCATCCAGTATTTCTACTGCGCATGAAAATGTAATGATTTCAATGGCAATGTTTTTTCAGTTTGAACTGAACTGGACACAGAAGAATGGTCTGTATGCTCTCGTTCACGAGGTGCACACGCATGAACTCCTGAATATGAGATTTACTGGCTGGGGAAAGTGTGCTTTTGCCCAGTTGACATTAGACCAGATTTTGAATACATTTCGTGAACTTGCAGAGAGCCAGAGACAGACTGAAATGAAGGACTTTAAATCGATACACAGTTCCCTCAAACGCAAATCTAAAAATCTGCCTGTGATGCAGTGCAATTGGTACATGAAGCCACTCCTCCCCAGGCAAACCGGAGCCAGTACTTTGACCCCTGGTGGATGGAACACCCCTCTGCATTTTGGCGGCTGGTAGGGTACTCCTCCGCCCCTGGCAGCGGCTCCACCGCTCCTGGCGGCTGGCAGCGAGCCCCTCCTCCCTTCGCAGATGGCAGCCATTCCTCCACAACCAGGCGGTCGGCAGCAACTCCTACATCCCTCGGCGGATGGCCACAGCTGCTCCTTTGGGTACATGGCAGCGGTGAGGACTCCACGACAGTGCATCCCTAATACTTCCTGGGCTTCAGCACCACTGTAAGGATGGGAAAGGAGGAGG
Organism: Moxostoma hubbsi; assembly: GCA_032164185.1. Classification (NCBI taxonomy): domain Eukaryota; kingdom Metazoa; phylum Chordata; class Actinopteri; order Cypriniformes; family Catostomidae; genus Moxostoma; species Moxostoma hubbsi. Next base: position 6,742,006 of record JAVLUX010000215.1, read on the forward strand.
TGGGAACCATCTGAAAATTCTAAATAATATTTAATAAGAACTTAAACAAAAAGACACACAGAACACAAATGCACGCATGGCTCTCTCTCCCGAACTGCTGCGTTCTGCCGAATTTATCCCTCTCCACGGCTGATTAGCCCAATTGGGGGCCATGCGTGCAAAGTCACGGCCCACCCCTCCTCATCATCACAGCGGCCCCTAGAACAGCGAGGGCCAAACTTTCCCAGGTCATCAGAAAGGCAAAGCACGCACACGCCCAGAGCATCCACAGCCACTTCCAGGACAGCAGCGACATGCAGCGCATGTGGCAGGGCATCCAGGCTATCACAAATTACAGGGCAACATCACCTGCCTGTGACAGGGCCTGAACACCTCCCTCTGCAACTTGATCCTGGACTTCCTGACTGGGAGACCTCAATCAGTCCCGATTGGGAGCAGCATCTCCACCACCACCATGCTGAGCACTGGGGCCCCCCCAGGGCTGTGTGCTCAGTCCAATGCTGTTCACTCTGCTGACTCACGACTGTGCAGCAATGCACAGCTCGAATCACATCATCAAGTTCGCCAATGACATGACTGTGGTGGGTCTCTTCAGCAAGAACGACGAGTCAGCATACAGAGAGGTGGTGCAGCGTCTAACGGACTGGTGCGTAGCCAAGAACCTGTCTGTGAACATGGACAAAACAAAAGAGATGGTTGTTGACTTCAGAAGAGCACAGAGAGACCACTCTAACTGAACATTGATGGCTCCTCTGTGGAGATCTTCAAAATCACCAAATTCCTTGGTGTTCACCTTGCGGAGAACCTCACCTGGTACCTCAACACCAGCTCTATAACCAAGAAAGCCCAGCAGCATCTCTAATTTCTGCAAAGGCTGTGAAAGGCTCATCTCCCACCCCCCATCCTCACCACATTCTACAGAGGGACTATCGAGAGCATCCTGAGCAGCTGCATCACTGCCTGGTTTGGAAATTGCACCGTTTCGGATCACAAGACACTCCAGAGGATAGCGAGGACAGCTGAGAAGATCATCTGGGTCTCTCTTCCCTCCATCAAAGACTTTTACACCACACGCTGCATCCGCAAAGCCAACAGCATTGTGGACGACCCCACACACCCCTCACACAAACTCTTCACCCTCCTGCCATCTGGCAAAAGGTACCGAAGCATTCGGGCCCTCACAGCCAGGCTGTGTAACAGTTTCTTCCCCAAAGCCATCAGACATCTCAACACTCAGAGACTGGTCTGACAACACACACACACACACACACACACACACACACACACTCAACTGAACACCATCCAACTCCCTTTGCAATTTTGCAAATTTCTGCATTATCTACCTGAATTTGTTTGCTGCTACTTTATTCAGAAAATATTGTACTTAATTTTTTGTCACTTCTACCTGGCTTCTACCCCAATTACTGATATGTCCATATATCAAGTAGTATAAGCTTATCTGCTGAATACTATGTCATAGAATGTTATGTTTACATTCACAGCATTTTCTATTAAATTGTAATATCTGTTTCATCTTACACTTTCACACTAGAACTGTGAACTGGTCGGGACTGCACTGTCTCTTACTGTGCCTATTTTCCTGTTTCAGCAATTATACATATTGTCTTCCCCATGGTCCACTTTATTGAGAAGAGTGGAATCGCTGTGCGAGCAAGCTGAAGCTGCGGTCATACTAGGGTTGCAACAGTATGAGATTTTCACGGACTTAACCGTCTCAGAAAATATCACGGTTTCACGGTATACGGTATTGCACAATTAGTATTATCAGTGAAAACAGAAGGGCTATTTTTTTTATTTATTTATTTTTGAGCAAACACTTTATTATAATTGAAACTTGAAACCATTTAAGTATGTGTAAAAAAAATTCTCCCTTTTGAAAATAAATAAAATAAATAGAATAAGAAAGCTAACAGAATTATAATAATAAACTGAATCATAAACATGATAAAAATAGCATAACATGTACTATACTATAACATGTTATATAACTAAATCACGTTAGATTACATGTTAGCATAGCATGTTAAATTAACTACTAAATGAAAAATAACATCAGCTGTGTGAGCTTTTGAAGTAATCTCCTATGATTATTAATAATGAACATATACTGCTCCTGTCTGTAGCTTTAACTCAGTGCTTCTCAACTGGATTTGAAGTAATGTCCTCTGATTATTAACAGTTAACATATATACTGCTCCTCTCTGTAGCTTTAACTCAGTGCTTCTCAACTGGTTTTGAAGTAATGTCCTATGATTATTAACAGTTAACATATGCTGCTCCTCTCTGTAGCTTTAACTCAGTGCTTCTCAACTGGTTTTGCTTCAGGACAGATTTTACATTGGACAAACATAACCTGTATTTAATGTATCCTGGGTTGCATTTCCTTTTATGTTGCATAGTTTTGTTCATGGTTTTCCAGTACAAGGACATGCATCAAGTAACATTATTTTTGTTGTTGATGTCAAAATCTACAAGAAGTTTTCTCTCCACCTTTTAAAAATTGAAAAACATATTTACATATATGAGCCCATTATTATCCCGTTTGTTACCTAATATTACTTATTTATACACATATTACACAGGAGGAAAGGCTCCTCAAATTTGTTCAAAGGGGAAAGCCAGATAGAAATAGCGCACTCACGTGCATGGTTGCCAGATTGCACAACGTAAGTATTACATTAGGAGGAATATTTCCAATTTGCGCAAGTATAAATCTCAAACTGGAGGTGTTTCGTCTCTATTCTGGCAACCCTGAGCAAGTTAAATACGTGTGGAGGCGCTTTAGGTCCCAATGCATGTCTCTGACATTTTCTCCGCTGCGTGCACGTGCATGTCGCAAGTTGACGAGTCTGACAGGCAGACAAGGAGGAAAGGAGATGCGCAAGTGCATGTGAGATTCTCCGTCCAGTTGCATTTTTTTCCGTAGTAACTAATACTGTAGTTAAGCAAATGTACATGGTATGATAACCGTTAAATTTCAAACCGTGGTATACCGTGAAACCGGTATACCGCTGCAACCCTAGGTCACACTGCCAACTACCTGTCGCTGCATGTCACCAGTGGCTGGCGGTTAGGTCGCTAGTGGCGTGTATGGAGTCTAAACAGCGCAGTTTCTTTACAATTAATATTATTCTTAAAATATTAGGATCAAGTGAGCTCTATCATCTTCTCTCCTGAAATTTGCTAGTCTTTTGCATAAAGTAAAACATTTCTCAAATTTCTTGCATCGCCAACGGTCGCCATCGCTCGTGCTGCTGAAAGTTGCCAGCTCTCATCAAGTGCCTTGCATGGCAGCTCTGCCACCATTGGTGTATGAGTGTGAATGGGTGATTGGGACACAGTGTAAAGTGCTTAGGTAACCTCTAGGTAAAAAAAAAAAGCGCTATATAAGTGCAGACCATTCACCATTTGTTTTGTCGCCGCTTGTCACTGGCAGTGTGAACGCAGCTTGAATAGGACACGCGCCAGGATTTTGTCAGTTCATTATAAACTCCCGGGAAGTGCGCGGCAGATCCAGTGTTGCCAACTTAACTTTTCAGACCTCTTTAGTGATGTTTATTCAAAAAGCAACTAGCGACAAATGTAGCGACTTTTTGGACAAACCTTAGCTACTTCCGTAGAAGGAAGTTGCCAATATTGTTCCGCGAGCGCATGGTCTAGCTTTCCTGCTCAGACTCGAAGGCACACCTCTGAGGTGAGAAGGTGGAGCGGCACAATCAGTTGACCGCACGGGAGCTGACATAAATGTGAATGAGCTGCGCATATGCAAACAGTGTTGTCAAGGACCAATCTCGAATCTGCATTGATTGCTCCCCTTTAGTTTTACATTTAAAGAGTTTAATTTGACCATTTATTTTTATTCTTTTCATGCACTTAATCACAAGATTTTTAGACGGTTGTTCATTCCCGTTTCTGAATTCAGACACTTACTTAGACAACTCTGTACATTGTACTTTATTCAAATATGAAACAAATTTTACATTTGTATACAGGGAATTCACAGGGTATTACAGTATGTACGATAAGCACAGAGAAGCAAACACATGTAAAGGGCGGACACTATGTAAAATGCAAATGAGATGCATTGTCACAAATATGTTAATTAGCATATGACATCATCTAGCGACTTTTCGAGCAGGCTTAAGCTACTTCCAATTGAAACTAGTTGGCAACACTGGGCAGATCTGCGGAACGTAGTCACTTGACTACATCTGTGGTGTGCAAAGCATTTCCTTTTCAGTGGCTTGTTCATGCTCCTCGCCCTCGCTGGGTGAAGGGGCGGCAATGTCATCCACTGACCGCTCACCAGTTGCAGTGAGAGACAAACATCAAAGCCAAAACTAGAATTATTAATTCTAGCATTATTGTAGGAAGGTTTCAACTAGGTCGTGTAGAAGGACACTCCTCATATGCATCAGCTCAGTAACGCAATGTCAAGTGTACTGAGTCCTAAGGGAACCAGCATACCAGCATTATTTACCCCCGTCAGATTTGAGCCAAACATAAAAGGAGGAGATAAAAAAGTTTGACATTCCATAAATATAAACAAATATAAATGTCTTAAAAAAATATATTTAAAAAAAAATACAAAAAATTAACATATTTAGTAAATGTTGAGGACAACCCAAAGGCATTTTACGGTAAAATTATTTTACCCCTAACCGTAAACGGGTCAAATATGACCCAAACATAACATGAGGGTTAAAAAGTATGTGATTCGTGTATTGCTTACCATAAAATCCAGGAAATTCGCCGCCTGGTCCTAAACTTAGGCTGGCGTGAATTCCAGAGAGCCAAGTCGACAAAATGAAAATGGATATTAAAAATGTACCACTACAAAATCCTGGATGGTTGGAACCACACAAAATCCATCCCGAAAAGAGATGATCGAGCATTGTAAACAGAAGGATGCATCAGCTGATGGGTTGCTATTACTGAAAGCAATCTAGATTTGTATTGCAAGTGGATGACATGTATTCACGATTCAAATATTAAACTTGCTTCTGCGCTTCACTGCATTATCCAGCTTTCGCGAGCATCACGAGCTATTTTTTGGAAATTAATCTTAATCAATGATGAGATTACATTTAATAATACATAGCATAAACACATACAAGTTACCAATAATACATAATGGAAAGGTAATTCAACTACCTTTTTATTTCGACAGCGAACAACTTCCTGCTGCAGACAAGCGCATTGGGAGAGCCTTAGGACTAACTTATTTTTTTGCAAAACGTTATAACTGTGTTTTTATGAACGAAACCTAATTGAACTGTTGTTAAATTGTGTACTGTTTAATTTAGTTAACTATATACGTCACCAGACATATAAGATCTAGGCAGTTACAATCACACATGGACTGTCCATTTCAGTTTCACCCCTCTGCGCTCTGAGTGTTGGTACATTCGTTGCCTCTTTCACGCTTGCGCGCGCGTCACGTATGCTCACACCTCCAGCTGGTCTGCAACGGAAAGATGGCGTCAGTCACGAGTGAGAATTTTCCCCTTTTTTTCTTGTTTATTTAATCTTTAAATTATTTGCTGCTCATATAACTTGTCGAGAACAGAATGAACTGATCAATAAAATGTAAATTTCTGTGGAAACTTCTCACATTTTGAACAGTACTGTAGTGTGCGGCCTTGAGCTTTGTTTTTTTTAGGTCAAAATGGTCGTGCGTAGCTAACTGCTCGAAAACTCGACTAAACCGGTTTTAAATTCAGATTGTCGATTAATAAGAGCCTATATTGTAGTTGTTATATCATTAACTATTTTACACTTTGTTGTTTAAGTACGGGTTCTCGTAAACCCAGTGCTCTTTGTTTCGGGTATTTGGATAGTTTATACGGCAGCAGGCGTGGTTTAAAAACAGCGGGATCGATGGCACAGCCATGTGTCTCTTGCATGATTGGCAAAGTGGGGATGTTAATGATTTATCGACAAACGATTATTTGTCTGTAGTTTCATGTATTAATCTTATCGATCGCCGAATAATACATTTAAGCACAAATGCGTTGATTAATTATGAGACGAAGAGTAGTTTGTACAGTCACGCGCCGATAGAGGACGCGATTGCATTCTGCTTTGTCACGTCTGCAACGCTTAAGATCTTTCACTTCCTTGCTTGTAAGGACAAAGCCGTCTCCACAATTTATTTTAAATTTCAACCTCTACGGCTTTACCATATTATCGTGTGAGTTTTCTAATCCAATCATAAAATGGCCGTGAGGTCATTGAACCGCGTTCAGAGTGTTACGACAGTAAATCACCGTTTGCCGACAGAGGGGTTGGATTAGGCCGTAAACGGACACCTACTTGTCGCAAAATTGCCCGTGACTTATTTTAAAACAACGATTTTTATCGTAGTAAAAATTTAATTTGGTATAAAACGTGTTGATGGTTAACAGACAGGCGGTCAATTAAGTGATGAGCTGCTTCACATAACCTCGCTGTGTTATGCTTTGTTTTGTTAACCTTGCAGTCTCTTGGTAGCGGGTTTCTGGCGGGCGTCTGTAATCGTCTGTTGCAGAGCTGCAAACTACTCCCCCTTTTTTTTTAAGATAATTTGTGTCATCCTATAGCAGACATATTGCTATTTTACATGGTTAATTCTGCATTGTGTAATTTTAAATTGGTATCAGATATTTGGACTATTTCTAGTTTTATTATTGATGTTGTTTTTCATTGTTAACTTGAGTTCAAAAATAAAGAAGCCTTAAACGCTCAATCATGATTCTGTTCTTAAATTGCCCCCATGTGGGCTCACAACTAAAATGTGAATTTGTTGGCTGAGTGTACTGTCTCGTAACCCCGTGTATTGCGGATGTTTATTCTGCTTTGTACAGTACAACCAGGCCAAACTTGTTATTAGCTTGTATACGTGTGAAAGTTATGCAAGCCTGGAATTTAGCTGCCAAATCTCTTGTCTGTGCCGTTGATGTTTGCTGAATCATAAACTGACAATAGTGAAGCACAATGTTTATTGGACTAAATGATTACTCTTAATAAAATATGTTATTGTAGGTTTTCCGGGATGACTAACAATGTGACTCATTTATTTCCCTGTAGATTATAGTAGCTACAGCCAGGCTGGTGCACAGCAGTCGTAAGTTCTGAATTGACATACTGTATTATAAACTCCCATGAACCATTATTTGTTGCCTGGAGACCCATAGTTAAGAATCAAAATTGCTTTTCCTATACCTAGGTACGGAGCGTACACTGCACAACCTTCTCAGGGCTATGGACAAACTGCCCAGGTAAACCTATTGACCTTCATGGTAATATCTCGAGAAAGTATGCATGGCTCGCTTGGGTCTATTAAAGAAATATTCTGGGTTTAATAAATTCATATCAGTCAATGTTACTTGTGGTAATGTTGCTTAACATTAAAATCTGGATTACAATTAGGCATTTCAAGTGAATGAGGCCAACCTGTAAACATTAAAGGGATGCTTCACCCAAAAATTACAATTCTCAACAGTTACCTTTACATTAACATTTACATCGTCATGCCATCCCAAATGTGTATGACTTCTGCTGAACACAACGATTTTTAGAAGTGAACGATGACCAGATCTCAAAAAGCAGGTGAAGGCTGCATAAAGTATTCCATAAGACTCCAGTGGTTTTATCACACTTTTCTGAAGCAACCTAGTTGGTTTTGGGGGAGAACAGACCAAAATGTCACTCCTTTTTTTCATGGTACACCTTGACAGAAGTCTTGGAGATCATGATTTCAAGCTCAATTACATTTCCTGTAGCACCATCTATTGCTCTGTGCATGCATCAAATGCTAGGAAGTGTAATAGAGCTTAATCATGATTGTGCCTAGAAAATGCAATGGCAAGATGTACAGAGTTATTTTTCAGTCTGTTCTCACCCAAAGCTAACCTTTTTTAAAAACTGAGTTCTGGTCACCATTTTCTGCCGTTGTATTGATCTAGAGTGCGGTAATATTCTTAACTTTGTTTTGCTGAAGTCTGTCGTACCCATCTGGGATGGTGACTAAATGCTGAGAATTGTAATTTTTAGGTGAACAACCCCTTAAAAATAATCCATAGTAGCGTACCAAGATGTAAATGGCAATCTGAACTTTTTGGAGTCATAAAATATCAAACCTTTTCTGTGTGAAGGTATATTCACTTTTACAACTTTGTTGCCATGGTGATGCAGCGCTATAAAACCTAAAAAAGACTATTTAAAAAACATTACAGCTTAAATAATACACTCATTTTAACTGAATTAAAGTGCTTTTATACATTTAGTTTAAGCTTTTTGCCATTTTTAAACCTTTCAAAAATTGTCCTCATTCACTAAGTCAATGTAACTTTTTTTTTTCGAATTTTTAGTCAAATGTGGGATGTCAATTCTGGTAATCCGACATTATGCCACAAATTCTGTCAATTGATCTTACATTGCGTTGAACATAGAATTTTCCTTTAGTTATTTTGTACATGATTTATGTGTGATTTGAGAGAGAATTTTTATTTTTTTTAATACAGCAGGGATATACTCCGCAGGATTATGCCTCATATGCTCAGCCTGCTGCAGCAACGGAGTCAACCTACAGTCAAGCAGCGCCTTCTGCTGGAGGATATGCGCAACAGCAATATGCATCCTCCTATGGACAAGCTGCAGCAACTGCAGTGGCAGCAACACCACCAGGTCTGAAGGCAGTGCTTGCAGACAAATGTACTGTTACACAATAATACAATATACAATTTCAAGTACTTGTTACTATACCATGGTTGCACAGATTTGTAGTACACATTCAATTAGTGTGAGGGTGTGGGTTCTCATTGTCAGCCTTACTACAGTCAAGTAAAAAATACAAGTACGTGTGTTAAAATATTAGTTTTTTTAAAAGCACAAAGAACAGCATGTGTATTGTGGTACAGGTATCAAATTTACCTGGTCCATGGCAATTCCCATCCTAGCTGATATTGATAGTCCAGGAAATTCCTAATTTCTTACATTTACTGTTTTGGTTGTCTTGTGAAGTATATCATGCTGTTTACACGGGTGCAAAAGCATTCTAACTAAACTTCATAATCACATGCACTGTTAGTAACGGGTAAGATTTTCATTTTATACATGTGTATTCTTCATAATCTCTCTCAGCTGCTTATGGAACACAGCAGTCAGGAGCTTATAGTCAGCCTGCACAGACTTATGGAGCAAGTAGCTACACTAACTCCACTGCAACCCCTGCTGCCCAGGCCTCCTATGGCTCTCAGCCTGGATACGCTGCCCAACCAGCCTATACTGGCTACAACCAGCAGGCCGCTGCCTCCGCTCCTCAGAGGTAACTGGACCATCTCCTAAATAAGCACATCAACAGGATGCTATTATATAGCCTCATGCTGCCTGAATATCAAATATGCAAGTACTGGTAGATCTGCCAGTACTTCCTTTCTCTGTCTTGTTTTTTATTTTTATTGATGTCTGCATCGTAGGGTTGAGCGATATGACCAAAATCTTATATTACCATACGAGTCATTTTATATCACGATAATGTTGTACACTCTCTGGCCACGTTATTAGGTACACCACATCTACTTATGCAATTATCCAATCAGCCAATCATGTGGCTGCAGTGTAGTGTATATAAACATGCAGATTTGATCACAACCATCAGAATGGGGGGATGGGGGTGAACTCATAATTTAGATCGTGGCATGATTTTTGGTGCCAGGCAGGCTGGTTTGAGTATTTCTATAGCTTCTGATCTCCGGGGAGTTTCACGCAAACGGTCAATGTTTCTTCAATTCTCTCACGTGAAGCTCACTTGGATATTTACATAATGCAATATCGCAAAATCTTTATTGATTGACGTTTGCCACAATATATTGCCCAGCTCTATTGCAGTGTAACAGTTTTCTGATTTAAAACCTGTTATATTGACCGCGCTCCATTGTTCAAAAGTCCTTTTTTTGTCCTTTTTCATATTTGTCTTCTAGCTATACTGCAAGCAGCCAGCCCACCTATAACCAGGGAACCTACTCCCAGCCTGGGGCTTACTCTCAGCCACAGAGTGGGTACCAGGCTCAGCAGCCAGGCTATGGACAGCAGCAGCAGGGCAGCTATGGGCAGGGACAGCCCCCTCAGCAGGGCCAACCTGCTGCTTACCCTCAGGGTAACAGCGGATACGGACAGCCTCAGTACAGCCAGAGTGCACCACAGAACGATTACCAGTCAAGTCACTATAGTAAGAGTGCTATTATCAGTGTACTTTTTGATTTTCTCCATTTTGCTTTTTTTTTTTTTTACCACACGTTTGAACATTTTGTCCTTACTGCTGAATTTAATTTCTATAAGCTGTTTTGAAATGATGTTGTAAAATGTTCTATACAAATAGAAATTACTTGTCTAGACACTAAGCCTCCTGTTTATGTGATCTCTTCTATAGATAGCTACAATCAGGGTGGAGGATACCAAGGGTCGCAACGGGGTGGCAGAGATGGTTATGAGCGTGGAGGCCCTCGGGGGCGTGGGGGGATGGGCCGTGGAGGAATGGGGTAAGTTCATACCACGTTGATTTAACTAACATCTCAAACTCTCCCACCCACTTGATTCACAGAGCGGAATCACTCACCAGTCAAACACATGGTTTGTATGTGCAGGGAGTCCTGGTTGAGTGGAGTTTGTGTAGTTCATCCAACCATTATTTGATTGCTAAAGGTCTTTTTAAGATGACACCTTGTGGATACAGCTGCAGGGATGTTTTGCTCTATTCGCATGAGTACATCTTAAAGTAATTGGTGTCACAAAAATACAATGGTGACTTATTACTTGTGATTTAAGGCTTGTAATGAAGTTCTCTTTCTGGAAAACCACTGTATATTTAATTTATTTTTTTATTCTATATTCCAAAGTGGAGAGCAGTTTATTTTTCTCAATTTACATTACTAGTGTATTTCATGGTTAAGTGTGAGAAGAGGTCTATTAAATATCAGAGGTTTGTGGCAAGTTCTTTCATTACACTTGTTTTTTTAATCCTGCATACACGGCAGTATGATTTAAGCCAAATTTACAACCTTTTGGTTTAAAAAAAAAATAAATCAAATTAAGTGCTCAGATTTTTTTTTTTTTTTTTTTTTAAACAAATAAATCTGAGTTTTTTCATGGGGAGAAAAAAGGCATCAGTAAATTTTGGCAAATTTATTTTGGGTAAAAAGTCTAGAAAAATACAGGTGGTTTAATGTGGAATTTTAAGAGCGTCTTTTGTGGCACACTTTTTATTATATATATTTTTTTTTTTTTTTGCTGGGTTTTAAATTGTAATAAAAATTTGAAGGCACTCATTGTGGAAAGTATTCAGCTTCCAAATGGTTCAATGTGAGCAAAGGTGTTGGTTCAGTGACGAGGGTTAGGCAGATATTTACTTTTTAGTGACAAAGGCACTCATACCACAGGAAAAAAGATCTTTTAAATGGTGTAATGGTTGGAGCTACCTGGACCTTTTGGGTATGTAATGGGCACATGCACTGTTAGTAAGAGGTAAGAGTTTCATTTTATACATGTACATTCACAATTCTTAATTCTTGTGTGATGTTTTAGATAAACTTTGCAAGTATGTCACTGACTCGTTTTAAACCAACAAAAAAGGAAAATCGACATTTCTGTTCCACAGAACCATGAGCATTTTTCACAAATATTTCTTATATTATACATGTATACCTTATTTTCAGATACTTTTGAATTGTGAACTGTTTTCTTATTTACAAGGTCTTGCCTTAACATTCTTTGTCACATTTATACGCTACAGGTGTCAGAGATCCATGTAAGAACAGCTGTACTTATTCTTTAAGTACCTTTTTTCCATTTCAAAGTCGACAGCTCGAACCAAGTGGAAGTTATTTTTATTTTTTTTCTTAAGTTTGTATTTTTTGCCAGCATAATTGAACTTTTATTTAACATTGTCATTCGCAATATGTTCATGTTTGATATGTACCTTTTTTACCCAATGTTCTTTTTGTTTTCAGTGCTGGCATTTTGTTGGGTTAATTAATTTGGGTTGAAACTAGTTTAAATGGATACACGAATTGATTTTAAAAGGATTCTAGCCAACTAACAATTTCTTTAGCATGTGCCTAATGTATTTTGATATAATGCCAAAACTTCAGTTTGCAAAAGGGGATATGTATTTCTGCTGTTATTTTGGGTGTTTATTTTATTTCTTTTAGTGGATCCAAACTGTGAAATGCTATTTTAAAACTATGAAGCAACCCCATTAGAATATAAAATTCTGGCCTTTTACTAGGCTCAATTACTAGCCTAAATATTAGGCTTTTCTGAAGTTAGAGAGAGAGATTGTGTTTTTCTACTCAAGTCCTTTGGTTGGAGACTAAATGGAATATCGCCTTCATATCTTCATGTTTAGCATCGCTGGAGACAGAGGGGGCTTCAATAAGCCTGGTGGTAAGTTCCTAAAGAGTATTCCATTGGCTAGTCCACTCCACATTTAATGTTCACAACTATGAGTCTTAAAAGCTCCCATTGGTGTGCCACTTTTTTCCAAAAAGAGTGTGTCCTGATGGTTTTGTTTGTATTTATATATTTGGATTTCATAAAAAAATGCCAGAAGTGCATATGTGTCCTTTTGACCGAAGCAATGTTTTTAAATTTGTATTCCTGTTTCATTTTGAAAGTTTGTCTTGGTCAAGGGTAATCCTGAAAATTGTCCCATTTCATATATTTTCAGGGAACTTCTATACCTAATATTGCTGGTAATCTATTTTTTTCTTCTAGGTTGGCAGCTTGCTATTAAGTTGTGATTTCATTGTTTAATAGTTTTTCTTGTTTTTCTTCTCCTTGGTGCCTGGAAACCTAGGATCCATGAGGGGTGAAATGGGTATGTGCTTATCTCTTCACCTGGTTTTAAATGTGCACTCCAGAAATTGTTTCCTCATTTAAAAATTTTACTCAAAGAAATTAATAGTAGTTTGACATGCATTAGTCAAATCGTGACCACTGACAGAGGGCGGCTCTAGTAATATCTGTAACCTTATAAAGCTGTTTTCTACATGGAGAGGTTCCCCACATGGGAGCTGCCATGTTAGGATCACATGTCCAGCCAAATACTAAATCTAGTGATTGTGTATGAATGATGCTGCATCCATACCTCTTGGTGTCAGCATATTTTAAACAGTACAACATAAACAAAAATTTACTGAATGAATCTTTAAAGATCCCATGAAATCTCTTGAGTCTGTGAAATATTATTTCTTCATGAAATATGGTATAAAGTTTTAGTTGTGTTTCTTAAATGTGATTCTCCACAAACCAGGAGAGCAGGATGACTCTGAGAACAGCACCATCTACATCACAGGCCTCACAGAGAGTGCCAATCTAGCAGAGATGGCTGAATTCTTTAAGCACTCTGGAACCATACGGGTGAGGGGCTTCATATCTACATGGTTTATTCTGAATAATGTTATTTACCTTTTATCAGTAGTCTTTCATTATGTACTTGGATGGAGTGAAAATTACAAATTAAACCATTCTAATGTTCTCTTTTGACTATTTGTTTTCCTTAAAGATAAACCGGCGTTTAAACCAACCAGCCATAAACATCTACACAGATAAAGACTCTGGCAAGCCAAAGGGAGATGCCACTCTGTCTTATGAGGAACCTGCATGTGCCAAAGCTGCTGTTGAATACTTTGATGGTTTGTTAATCTTATTATCCTTAAAGGTGCACTCAGTGATTCAAATATCAACATCGTTTCTCATGAAGTCAGCTGCCAAAAACACCCCTCCAGTGCTCCTTTGGAAGCGCCCCCCCCCATATTTTAACATGAGAAATGTTGCTTGCAAAATAAATACTTTTATAGTACTTTATGTATCAATACATTATTCAGATTTTATCTGGAAAATATTGTATTTAATTTATTATGGCAATATATGCTGTTAAATCTGAAGAGAAACATTTCACATTTATTTTGTATTAAGGTTTTTTTTTTTTTTCCCCTACTTTAAAAAAAAATTCTCGAACATTTACTTCATCACAGGTAAGGAGTTCCAGGGCAGGAGGTTGAAGGTGTCAATGGCTCGCCGGAAGCCCATGATGGGTGGTATGAGAGGAATGCCAATGAGAGGTGGAATGGACCGTGGAGGTATGCCATTCCTTGTTAAATCTAATGGGTTTGGAAATGTTTATCTTGTGCATTTAATTGTTTTGTACATGTGCTCTAGTAATCCAAGCACAAACTTTTCTATACTGGGCACATGGGTAACTAGCAGAGAAGTAGAAATGGGATGTATAGTAGCCACTGTCATTTTCTCTAACGCTTCCTTGCCAAGTAGGAAGTTGTGTGTATGTGTTTATTTTATTTATTTTTTTTACAGGTATGGGAAGAGGTGGCGATAGAGGTGGTTTCCCACCTCGTGGGGGACCTCGAGGTGGAATGGGCTGGGGTGGGCCTCAAGGAGGTAACGCACAGGCGAGAGCTGGAGACTGGGAATGCCCTAAACCGTAAGTGACGCGTGATGTGCTCCCTCAAAATGAGTCATTATTTGTAATGGGCCGTTTTTGGAGACATGTGTTGTCAAGAATGGTTGACTGTTTTGGGTTTTCTATTTTTGATAAAACAGTCTCTGTTCTTAAATGGCCAATGTTATGAAATTGAAAGTTGTTTTTTTTTTTTTTTTTTTGTTTTTTTTATGGCAGTCTGTTGGCCTGCTAAATGAACATGAAAATGTCTTGTCTATGCTTCTATCTTAACTATATAATCTCACTGCAGTGGATGTGGAAATCAGAACTTTGCCTGGAGAATGGAGTGTAACCAATGTAAAGCTCCGAAACCCGAAGGCCTTGGAGCTCCTCCCTTCCCTCCTGCAGGTAAACAGAGATTGACCAGTGACAAAAATAAAATGGATTCCCTCATCTGCTGTTGTTGATATGATCTCTACATGTTTTGTTTTACTGTGAGGTTTGTGCTGGTGTGTAATGGCATGTTGTGAAACATGTATAATAATAATAATAATTATAATAATATAATAATAATAAAAAAAAACAATTTGTACCCATGCTTAGGTGATCGTGGTAGAGGTGGTATGGGAATGAGAGGTGGTAGAGGAATGGATCGTGGGGGCATGCGTGGAGGCTGGGGAGGAGATCGTGGAGGCTTCAGAGGTGGCCGTGGTGGAATGGACAGGGGGGGTTTCAGAGGTGGTAGCAGGGGTGGTCCTCCCATGGACAGAGGGGGCAGGAGAGGCATGGGACCTCCAGGCAAGGATATGAGGTGAGCCACATTTACTGTGAGTATAAAAGGCCAAATGTTTTGGTCTCTGATGCTTGAATGTAAACTTTTGAGCTCTGATCTGACAATGTATTTAGAAAAATTTCAGCTAAATATGTTTATTCTCAACAGGGATCATCGTCAGGAGCGCAGAGACAGACCCTACTGAGTTATTGCATCAAGCAAAGAGGAAATGCATAAAATAGAGGAATGCTTTTAAAGTCCTTTTTATTTATGATTCCATATTTATAAATGGCTTTTCTTTTTGCTTGCCTTTTATTTTACAGTACCACATTATCGTTTAACTTTTTTTTGTATATGCTATTTTGGCTTTTTTTTTTTTTTTTTTTTTTTTTTTAAAGCTCCGTTCCCCTTTGTCACTGTTTTTGGTGGGTCTGTCTAACTTGTGTCTGTTACCATGTACTTTTGAACCATTTTTAAAAAAAAAAAAATAAAACCTTTTTTTCCCACCAGTTTTGCTGCTTGTGAGATGGTTTTCACTTTTACTGGAGTTGCCAGCAAGTCATTGTTTCTGTTCTGTGACTAATTGTTTAATTGGAGAGATGTGCTGCCTCATGTGGAACATTCAAAACGGCAAGGAAACATTTATCTACAGCGAAAATCAAATTTACATTTTATATTGTACTCCTGCCCTGTCCCTCTGAATGGGTGCAATTCACGCTTTGGGAATGAGGCATCCATTTTCATGCTTTGCCACCATGTGGATAAGAGAGCAAAACTATATGCTACCTAAAGCCTGGTTTATAATTTGGAAGAAGCCAAACTTTTTCTCTTGGTTGAATGAAGCCTGCGTTTATATTTAAGGCTAATTTATACTTGCTAGGTGATCAGGCTTTGCTTAATTCGCCTACAAATTACGAAATTCAGAGTCGTTTTTGCTCTGCCAAGGTGTTCATTTGATAAGATTTCTCCTGTTTGCGCACCCCTCTTGAAATTCTTGACCCAATAGAACTCAGCTGGTCGAAGTGCTGATGATTGGTTAAAACTACTCGTGAGTGTGGTTTGGATGTGACATTTACAGTCATGTGTGCAGTGTTGTTACCCAAGTTACTGTTTAAGTTGATAACTTTAATGCCCATCTCTCAGATGGTGTGCAAATTTACTTTTATACTTTTTTTTTTTAAATTAATTTTATTACATGATTTGCAACAAACTCTACAAAAGACAGCGCGGCCACGAAAAATACATGGAGAGAGAGATTAGAGTTTATAAAAATGAAAGGGGGGGCCTTGACAAATTGAATGGAGCGCAACAGTGACCGACCACTTTTTCAGCCATCTGAATTATGGAAGTATTTTCCCCCATTCATTTCTTCCAATTAGGTTTTTATAAAATCCTTTAAGAGTTGTAAGCCACGAACCATGAAACCAACCAGCTACAAGGAGAATCACATCACGAATTTCGTTTTGAGGAAAAGTATTTGAAAATCGGATGTAAAGACAAGGTTAGAGGCTGTGTACTTTAACGTCTTTCAAGAGGGCACAAATTACAATCCCATGAATTGTTGTGAATGATGTCACTGAATAAAAATTGTCACTATACAAAACTATTGATTTTTAGGTTAAGTATAGAAACATTACGTTGATTGCAAAATATTCCGATATGTTCAAATATTCCGATGTTAAAATATGCAATATAAGTAGTTTAAGGGTGAAGGAAGACCAACTCTTACGTCATTCACTGCGTTATGGGAACGCGTGTTCGCTCAGTCACGTTTTGCTGTTTTAGTTGGCCACCTTTCTCTGCTGTACCATGGGTTATGTAGTTGTTTACCATGTATTCCCCTATCAAAAGAGATTTTTAAACCATGAAGTTGAAATAACGCAGATTGAAGGCTTCGACGGAAGTATGCAATTGGCGAACAGCCTCGTGCTCACTGCAAGTCTGTCTTTAAAGGTTTACAAGTTATAATTGGAAAATCAATTTGTCAGTGGGATAAATTAATGGAAATTTTACTTCCGAAACCAGACTGTAGCTCTCATAAAGCAAAGGCGCGTCACGCAGAGGAAAAACCTGCATTACTTTCTTGCGGTATTTTACATCCCAGCCACAACTTCACCCTAAACAAACTCCTTTTAAAACGATGTCGCGTAGTATAAACGGCAGCTTCGTTCACATATGGCGCTTTAGTTCAAGGAGTAAAAAAAGTTGGGCGGCTTCCAAAGTATAGGCAAGTGGATCCTCATTTTAAAATGAGTTTAGCCCAAGAAGCATTCATTAGGATAATGCAAGCATACACATTGATCAACTTTTTATGAGCAAACTAGTGTCAACTTGAGGTAAAAAAAAAAAAAAATGTTTTTAACTCTTGTGCTGTCTTTACATTTTTTTTTTTATTTTTTTTTTTTTTTTTTATACCTAATGTGGTCTTCCCGGTCAAAAATGACCAACCTATTGAAACTGCTTATAAATCTCTCACTATGCTATATTATTACCAAAAATTGGATTCGATCTGTTTGTCAACTTTTCTTCTGTCAATTAACATAGGTTTTGTATTTCTTTTTGGAACTTACTGATCATAGGCCTCATTGGCCTGAGGTATGCACCTAATTTGAATGAAAAAAAAAAAACATTATTTGTGGATAATTTTGGCAATGTTAAATAGAATATGAAAACATGCTGCACCATATAGTGTGCGTTAATATTTAAATGAAGTTTGTTTTGAAAAGTTTTTGTGAATAATTGCACAGTCACACTTTTGGTGTTCCTGGTCAAAAATGGCTGGCCATTGAAAAGGATGATCACAAAAAAACAAGACTTTTATTTTGAAATGTACATGATCAAATGGTCTAGCGTCATGATTAAGGATGTGAACAAGAGCCTCATGCACAGAGAACTGCTTGGCCATTGTGCTGCTACAAAGTGAATGATGAGCAAACCCTATGATGATTTATATACCTTAGCAACGGGAAAGCTTCTGTATATTAGTAAACATTAGCGGCGTTTCCACTATCGTGCCAAATGAGGGCATGCTAGTGCATGCCAGGGCCAGTTGCATTCACACTGTCACTTCCGGGGCTTCATCGTGTCTCCTTGGGGCTTTTGGCGCCAACAGCCAATGAACTTAAGCCAGCCGATTTCCCTTGTGCCAAATAAGGCCAACCGGGGTTTTGAGGCGGGTACAATCAGCACATTTACACGCATGTTATTACATCTATTATGGTTAATAAGACGATATCGAATGCAGCCATGTTAACGCAATAAATTGCATTACTTTATCAGCGTAACGACCATAAATGGCTTATGTATAACTTGGTTGACACAGGTAGATTTTTGTCCATGACGCTGATTTTGCGTGCCATGTAAACACCTTACCCAGTGTTCTTACTTGCTTCAATGTTCGCACGTGTTGAGCCCGCGGTTTGATGTGAATTGTAGAGAATAATGTGATTATTTCAAATGTCATGTAAACACAGATTTCTTGCCTTGTCAGATTTTTAAAATAAGATGACTTTAGAGAGTAATCAGCATATTGGTGTGCATGTAAAACAGGCTCACTGTCAAAGGCGGAGATTCACTGAACTTGTTAGGATATGCATCCAGTGCAAAACGGTACAGGTTAGGGGAAAAAATGAATAAAATTTGGGTACAGTACAAATCGTTTGAAATGCACAATTGACTAAGCAATGTCCACATAAATTACTTTCCATGGTTCTAAAAGAAAAAAGAAAAGAAAGTTCAGGTGTGTGTCTATGATAATGTTGGATGGATAAATGGATGGTGGATAAAGTACAGGGTAGGATTAAGAAAAATAAAGCATGTACTTCAAGTGTGTCTGTGTATGTGTGATAGTGTTGGATGGATGTTGAGTGCAGTTCAGGGTAGTATAAAGTTCATCTCTGTGGAAAAGAAAGCATGTTATTCTTGAGATTTGTGCATGTACGTGAGTGTGTGTGTGCACGCGCATGCACAGGTCTGAGGCCTTTATGTTTGCATGCACATATGTGCTCATCTAATGGATCAACATGCTCCGGAACACTACATTTTTCTCTTATTTTTGATCTCCCACATTCATTTTCTATGGACAGTCATTTTTGACAGGGAACACCACAAGTGTAACTTTGTGCCATTTTGAACAAAATAAAAGCATTTTAAAACAAACTATTTTGTTAAACATTCAAGCACTCTAGTGTGATAAATAGTACAGAAAGCTCTGGTCAGTGTGGTTCCAAATAGTAATACAAAACCTGTCTAATTCAACGAAAGCAAGTTGACAAAAAGAGCTAATCCAATATTTGGTAATAATATAGTAAAATGAGAGATTTATAAGCAATTTTGAATAGGCTGGCCATTTTTGACCATGAAGACACAAGAATAACAAAGTGGAACTAGACTGTAAATAGCAAACAAATATGTGAATGCCTGTCAATCATCATTGTGTATTAGTTGTAGCAGTTCATTTAGTTTAATGCCATATTCAGATTCATAACAGTTGTCAGTTGAGGGCGCTATTTTGTTACTTCTGTGTTTGAAAACCCTGAGAAGATGCACTACTGGTCTCAACCAGATACACAGATCAGCCACAACATTAAAACCACCTTCTTAATATTGTGTAGGTCCCCCTCGTGCCGCCAAATTAGCTCTGACCCGTTTAGGCATGGAATCCACAAGACCTCTGAAGGTGTCCTGTGTTACCTGGCACCAAGACATTAGTAGCAGATCCTTCAAGTCCTGTAAGTTGTAAGGTGGGGCATCCATGGATCGGACTTGTTGGTCCAGCACATCCCATAGATGCTCAATTGAATTGAGATCTGGGGAATATGGAGGCCAACTGTTGCCATAAAGGGTGTACGTGGTCTGCAACAATCTTGAGGTAGGTGGTACGTGTCAAAGTAACATCCACATGAATGCCAGGACCCAAGGTTTCCCAGCAGAAGATTGCCCAAAGCATCACACTCCCTTCGCCGGCCTGCCTTCTTCCCTTAGTGCATCCTGCTGCCACCTCTTCCCCAGGTAAATAACGTACATGCAACTGGCTGTCCAAATGATCTAAAAGAAAATGTGATTCATCAGACTAGGCCACCTTTTCCATTGCTCCATGGCCCAGTTATGATGCTCACATGCTCATTGTAGGTGCTTTCGGTGGTGGACAGAGGTCAGCATGGACACTCTGACCGGTCTGCGGCTACGCAGCCCCATACGCAGCGGGGTGCGATGTACAGTGTTGTGACACATACCTCCCGTAACCATCAT
Source organism: Moxostoma hubbsi (assembly GCA_032164185.1). Taxonomy (NCBI): domain Eukaryota; kingdom Metazoa; phylum Chordata; class Actinopteri; order Cypriniformes; family Catostomidae; genus Moxostoma; species Moxostoma hubbsi. The sequence continues at coordinate 6,762,486 of JAVLUX010000215.1, forward strand.
TAAAAAATTTCTGTGACTTGTGCCAGATGTGGTTTGGATCAGACGGGCTAGCCTTCACTCCCCACGCACATCAATGGACCTTGGGCGCCCATGACCCTGTCGCCGGTTCACTGGTTGACCTTCCTTGGACCACCTTTGGTAGGTACTAACCAATGCATACCGGGAACACCCCACAAGAACTGCCGTTTTGGAGATACTCTGACCCAGTCGTCTAGCCATCACAATTTGGCCCTTGTCAAAGTCGCTGTGATCCTTACGTGTGCCCTTTTTTCTTGCTTTCAACACATGAAATTCAAGAACTGACTGTTCACTTGCTGCCTACTATATCCCACCCCTTGTTAAGAAATTTTATTCACTTCACCTTTCAGTGGTTTTAATGTTGTGGCTGATCAATGTAGATATCTATGGTCTCAACGGGATCTGTGGAGGGCGGGATTTTTGGAAATAGGGGCATGTCTAATTCAACAGCTCAATCTTGTGAAAGTTCCAGAATGGCTAAAATCACTTACACCACCTTAAATGTTAGTTCTTGAAAACTGAGTAATCCAGAAATCACTTTATTTTCTGTTTTGTTACACAGTACAAACAGTACAGATGTGATGAAATCTCAAAGCGTGCCTCCATATGAAGTTACACACACGTGAAACGGTTGACCCTCTTTGGTTAGTTTTATTTTTGTTTCTGTGATGGGAATTGTAAAATCCTCTGAGTAGCACGCTAGCAGCTAATTGTTTACTAATGGCGGCTGTGGACTCCTCCTTTCACAATGCTTTGTGTGTCATCATTTTTGACCAATTACAGGCTGCAGCACCTCACACAGTCTGATAAAAATCCCCCGAAAATGGCTCAAAGGCACTATAGTTTCTTAGGTGCGAAAGCGACAAAAATTACTAGTCCCGGGGTACCTAAAACAGGCGTTAGTACTGCCTGAGAGAAAGGGCCTTATGCTAAAAATTTCAATGCATCTGGCTAAGTTCCCCAAAAGTCTTAAAGTCTTAAAATAATTGCTCTTGTTAATTGAAGCATTGGCAGGAGTGTTGGATACTTGAGACAACATCAATCTTAATTTCTTATCAAAACTGAATCTCACTCAACATGCATAACATGTCATGGGTTAGGTTTACTGTTGGAGTCTGGTAATTCCAAATCATAAAACTATAGAGATCCCCAAACCCAGAAGACAATTCACCATGGGTTCCCTCTGGATTTTCCTATGGGTTTATATAATGGGGTTTTTGAACTTATGAGTAAAATAAGATCTGTGGTAAACATTACTTGACGATACGTGGACGTTTTGTTCTATATATTAACATATATTACAGTCAGTCATACCTTAAACGTGAATTTTGAAGGTGTATTGAATTGCATAATTGTTTTTAAAAACACACGGCGGCTTCAAAATTCACATTTAAGGTATGAAAGTGTGTAATTTATGTAATAAGTAATAAGTAAAAAACATTATAAAAACCCATAGGAAAATCACGAGGGAACCCATGGCGAATTAGCTTTCCGTGTTTGCATACAAATTGACGTCATGGCTGAACAGCTCTGTTCATGGCCGGGTCTTAGGGGGGCTCTAGATTATTCATATGTGTACATGCTGGACGGAGCCAAGCCACGATTGCATTATCTAGGTCTATTCAATTTTGCAAAAACCCCCTGACTGCACAGAAAATTTGCTACAAATTCTCCACTTAAAACTTCAAATTATCAAGCTTTGCGGCAAATTGTCCATTGTTCCCAAAGGTTTGCCGGAGGTTCACCTCCACCGGGAAAGAGCTGCAAACTGCTGGCAAACATTTGTGGTGAATCAAAGCTAATTTGCATGTGAAAATATTGAGTGGCAAATTTGCTGCTAGATTAGGTTTTTTGTAAGGGTGGTACGATTTCAGTCTTGACTAATGCATTTTCATGACATTTTAAAAAGACAAATTATTGCTTTAATCTGACTGAAATAAAACTTTTAAAGTGCATTTAAACGCACTCAGTGAGGTGCTTACAATGTAAGTGAATTGTGGGCCAATTGTGGGCCATTTTGTAAATGTTAAAATACTTATTGTTTTAAAAGTAATGTGACAAGACGTAAACAATATGTGTATTGACAAGTTTTAGTGTGATAAAATCGCTTACTAACTGTTTTGTTTAAAGTTATATCCAATTTTATAACTTTGTTGCCATGACAATGTAAAGCTGTAAACCCTATGATTTAAAGGAATATTCAAGTTAAGGTTTAATACAAGTTGATTACCACAAAAAATATTTTCAACTTCGAGAGCAAAAACCTGGGTTACATTGAGGCACTTACAATGGAAGTGAATGGGGCCAATCCATAAACATTGAAATACTTGCTGTTTTAAAAATTGCCACAAAATATAAACAATATGTATTTTAACATTAGCGCTTGCAAATCTTCTCTGTGTACAACTTCTTTGCGTCAACATAACACATAAAATGACCATAAAAACAATTTAAACAACTTTACATCTTAAATAATACACAAGTATTAACAGGAGAATTGATGTAAGTTCTTTCATAAAATAATCATCACATTTCTGTGTTTAAACTCTCCAAAAATTGGCCCCATTCACTTCCATTGTAAATGCCTCACTGTAACCTTGATTTTTGCTTCTTTTTTTTAAAGAAAAGGAGAAACAAGTCACAATAATTGTTTTTGGCTTTTAACATTATACCACATATCCTGTCGATTGACTTGTATTGAACCCAGAATATTCCTTTAAACAACTTTACATCTCAAATAATACATGAGTTGTAACAGAATAACAGGGCTAGGGTATAGATTGCAATATATCATTGCATCTGTATAAAATCCATTACGTCTTTGAGATGTCCTTACTAATATAGTGAAACCAATATGTCTGTGTGTGTTCACAGAAGAGCTGATTCATCCAGGCCTTGGAGAATGATGTCATGCATCCTCTCACTGTGTCCTCCCCTCTGTCTAGCTCTCTTAAAGAAACAACTGCCGCTTTTCAAATCAAAACAAGGGCCTCCCTTTGGCTGCTGTTGGAATAATCACACTGCAGTAGTCTGGGCTGACTGACCGAAGTTAAACAAGAGTAGTAACGAAAGAAAAAAGATTCTATTCCATTTATGTTCTTTACTGGTGAAAACCAGGATATGCAAAGAAAATCTTAAGAAAATCTTCCCACTGCACATAATTAGTGTCTTTTATGTAAGCTGTTATATTTAGAGAAAAGTGGGAGTGATTTAAATCAGCAGTTGGCCTGTTTGCTGTTGTATGGCTGAAATATGCAAAGCAAATGTAACCCTTAAAATAGGACAACACTTGGAGGGAGAAGTTGGACACTTGGGTGTTCCTCATAAGTGATCATATCTCATATCTGGTCTACTAGTGGGTAAGTATTAACAAAACTTACATTACATTAAGAAGATCCCGATTTCAGACATTAATCCTATTAGACACTTTTATTTTGCCTTTTAATTCACCGCCTGTGTGTGGCTTTGACCTAAGGTTGCTAATTTGAGTTTCTGAAGACAGGCTTTCAGTTGTCCTGCAATCATTGAACTGATTGTAAAAAGGAGAGGAATGAATGCTGATTAACATCATGATGATGTTTTCTTGTCTGTCTTTTGTCTGCCTTTTCAGAATGGTCCTTTTCATTTGCTGATGACCAAGAGACCATTGGCAGTGGACTGTGAGTTTGACTGACTAAAAAGTTTGGAGCATCGTGGATAGCCAAATTAATTACATTTGGCGGGCTTGGTTAAAGTTGGATCAAAAAATGCCTTAAATGCCTTTCTCCTTGAGTTGATATATAAACCTTATGTTTAAAGTTCAACACCATTCAACACCATGAGAAGAGCAAGAGAAGGTACGTTGTACTTTAAGACACATTTTGAAGTAAACAACAATTAAAATCAAGCTACACGTTTCCAGTGTGACAACCCTTGTAACACCTTCAAAACTTTAAAACCTTCAAAACACACATGGTGGTAAAGTTAATTATTACATGAAATCAAATGCACACTTAATTACATCACTAGTTAATTGCCCTTCGCTTGCGTTCACATGCACTCTTAATTAAGTGCATGGGCTAATCCAAACAGACAGTGCGTGTAGCTATTACATGATCAAATTTGTGCTGATTATCCCTGATTTACGCTTTACAAGCATTAATGTTTACTGTTTCCATCAAGGCACATGCAAATTCCAGATCAATGATAAGCAAATTTAAATAAATAGAAAAATAAAAATAAATAAAAGTTCTCATAATTGACTCACCCTTGTGCCATCCCAGATGTGTATGAATTTCTTTTTTACGCAGAACACAAAGATTTTTAGAAAACTTACTCTGCTCTTTAGGTCCATACAATGCAAGAGAAAGATGACCAGAACTTTGAAGCTCCAAAAAGCACATAAACACAGCATAAAAGTAATTAATATGATTCCAGTTGTTAAATCTACATCTTCTGAAACCATCTTATCAGTTTTGAGTGAGAACAGACCAAATTGTAACTCCTTTTTCACTCTAGGGGAGAGCGGGGCACAAACTACCACAGGCCTAGTTGTCACACACATGGTTTAAATGCAGCCACACACACACACACACACACACAGTGGAAAGATACAAAACTTAATTTGTTTACTTTTTGCCATATCAACGCTGTGTGAGAATTTTTTTTTCTTTCAAAATTAACATTTTGGAATTTACAGTAGCAAAAGTAAAAATTCACACGGAAGTTAATTTTCATCTCTGTTGTTAGTTTATTTAAAACTACACTGCCTGGACAAAAAATAAAAAAGTTGCCATTTGGATTTAAATAAGTAGATACTTAGCTTATGATTGAATCATTATTGCAGTGATTAATAACCCTAACTGATGCAGTGTGTCTCATTTCTTCAATCACCATATCGGAAGATGTATGGCGTGGTCGTGGAAAAGCTGTACTATGTTTTAGAAGGGGAACATTATTAACTGACTGTTAGCAAAACAGTAACTGGATTTGAATAAATATGATCGTTATTATCAACTGAATGTCAGATGCAAATATAAACGTTTTGGCCGTTGGCATAGCTAGCTCATGCGATTTAAATAAAAAAGATGGTCAGGGATAAAGTTGCGGTTGATCCTGTAATGAGATGTAAGTTAGCGTATAAGCTACTGCAACTCCACGTGTTGGCCAGGAGGCGGCGCCGGGTAAAATCATTTCCACAGACTGAAGATTAATATTACAGTGCCCCAGTAGACCGGGCCCGACTCGGCCATGTGGCCTCTCTCAGCTCCGAATACCTGCTAACGAATGAAGAAACGAGGCGTTGCTGAACGTTGTTAGCCACTGCGGACGCGCCTCATATACGCTTCGTGTGGGATAATAATGTGTTCGAGCTGAATCTATTGATTATTGTCAAGTTTCTGTCTGCTCTTCCATAGGATAATGAGTAATCGCTATGCGGTCATTGAAGGAGGCGGTATCTCACAGACATCCGGAATCAGTCGCGGAATCCAACAGCTGTATCGCGAATCAGTGCGCGGCGCTGAGAGTCAAAGCGGCCGGCTGTAGGACCTCGCACCTACCGCACATCGTTGTGTGATGGCCGGGCGGACACGGATATTTCGCCACCCGCAGCACTGTTTATGGAGGATTACTGTATGAGACAATCGTACATCATTTACGTGCCTTGATTGAGACTAATTTTTCCCGTAATATGGCTGATCAGAGCAACATTCAGTCCGCCGCCTCCAAAAGCATCCGGCCGTTTAAATCCAGTGAGGAATACCTGTACGCCATGAAGGAGGATCTGGCTGAATGGCTGAAAACGCTTTACGACCTGGACATCACGGCGGACACTTTTATGGAGTGTCTGGAGACCGGTTGCGCGCTCTGCCGGCATGCCAATAACGTTAACCGCGCCGCCCACGAATTCAAGGCAAAGTATCCAGATGCGGCGCAGTCGCTACGGATACCCAGCAAGGATGTGGTCTTCCAGTCGAGGAACGTCATACCTGGATCTTTTTTGGCCAGGGACAACGTGTCAAACTTCATCGGCTGGTGCAGACAGGAGCTCTGGATCAAAGATGTGCTCATGTTCGAGACCAACGACCTGGTGGAGAGATGTAACGAGAAGAACTTCGTGCTGTGCCTGCTGGAGGTGGCTCGCCGGGGGGCCAAATTCGGCATGCTCGCACCCATGTTGATTCAACTCGAGGAGGAGATCGAGGAAGAGATACGGGACCAGGAAAACCTGACGGAGGCTCAAGGGGAGTCGAGCCCGCCGAACAGGACGTTTAGCCGAAAAGAGAGCATTGGCGAGCCCGACCCAGAACTGTTGGCCCGCTGGCAACAGCAGCAGAAGAGAGTCCTTTTGGATATGCGCAACCTGGATGAACTGGTGAGTTCAAATTTGACACCTGTCAGCAGAATCTGGCTGGTCTTGTATTAGGACAGTGTATGTTATAATCAATCAATGGTATGATATATTCAATCTGGGCAGCCAAGCTAAAGATTAGTCGCATTCGAACCTTTTGCATTTTAATACATAAAAAACCACATCTTGCATATTCAAAACACTAGACATGGGTGTGATGTGTTTTGATGATTTCTGGTGTCAGTGGATTAATTAGTTGTGTTGCTGTATAGAAATCTAGATCAGAATCACTCATAGGGTACAAAGCAACTAAAGGCCCCTGAGGAAAAAGGCATTCTTGATTTTGTTTTCTCCCAAAACACTAAACAGCAACAAAAAGTACCTGTATTTTCTTTAAGACCTGTTTGTCATTACACACTGCTAAATATTTATATATATACTATAATTTTGAGGTAAGTTGATCTAATATTTAATAATTTTTGAAATTTGTGTAGCTAATGAGAATCACTGAAATCATCACATTTATTTTTAAACAAATACTTTATTTTCTTTAAATACTAATTTTCAGATTTGTTATAAGACTTTATATCATTCAAGGATGAGCCAATTAATTAATTAATAAATTACTGTAATTAAATTACTTTTTCATTGAAAAAAGTAAAGGGATTACTCTTAATTTTTCAGTAATTTCATTAGTTACTTCTGATTAATTGCATTAAATACTGTATAGACCAGTTCATGAATAATATTTTTGATTTTGTAGGATTTATTTGAAAGAAGTAAAAGAACAGTTTCAAGTCTATCCTTGTATTTTTCATCTGGTCAAGTTTGATAAGGGTTTTAGAAAGTAATTAAAGCTTTAAATAAGTAATGCAATTACTTTTTAGACAGAGTAATTTGTACAGCAATCTAATTACACCATAGAAGATGTAATTAGTAGTTAGTAATTAATAACTTTTTTTAGAGTAACTTACGGTATAATGGGCACAAGTCACCGAAAATTTAAATTATGGTTACGGGAGGTATGCATCACAACATACAGTGCATCGCACCCTGCTGCGTAGCCACAGAACGGTCAGAGTGCCCATGATGACTCCTGTTCGCCATCGAAAGCGCCTACAATGGGCATACAAGCGTCGGAACTGGACCTTGGAGTAGTGGAAGAAGGTCGTCCTGTACGATGAGTCCCATTTTCTTTTACATCACGTGGATGGCCGTGTATGTGTGCGCCATTTACCTGGGTAAATGATAGTACCAGGATGCACTGTGGGAAGAAGATAACCCAGGGGAGTGTGATGTTATGGGCGATGTTCTGCTGGGAATATATATATATATAAACTATATACGTACACTTATGTCCAATATGTCCCCCACACATCTTTCTTTAGTGGGGAGAATAGATTTGTTATGAAAAATTTTCAAAGTGGCTCACATTGACTAATCCAATCACAATGAAGATTAATTTGTTTATAGAATACTTAAGATGTTATGAAATTCCAAATGTGATTTGAAATTAACAGAAAATGGTTTACCCTTTTTTGAAGTGGTTATTTTGAATAAGCCTTAGGTGCACAAAATCTTTCCTAAATAAGTCCAATGAGGGCTGTGAGCCGTAAGCGTTGCATTATAACAAAACTGTATTATATTAAAACATGAAAGTTGTCGTTGTTCCCCTCCTTTATAATTTAATTACACACACACACACACACACACACACACACACATATATATATATATATATATATATATATATATATATATATATATATATATATATATATATATATGTGAACATTACTCTGTAATTTGCTAAATTAATGCAATGAAAAGTTGCATCAATAGCATTTTTTATTATTATTATTTAATTTTAAGGTGGGCCAAATCAAAGGTCATTATGGGCCAACCTTGGCCACTGGCCCTAGTTTGGGCATCTATGATCTAAGCATATATAAGCATATATCTTGCTCTCTCAAAATAACTTGCATAAGTTGACATTTAACCATTGTCCCTATATTTACAAGGTATCACTTTAACCAGCCTGGGGGCATTTTATCACAAATGTGGGGGCCTTTTACTCCAATTTTTGTGTAAAATGCTCCCTCGCCATGTTTAAAAACACAAAAAAAAACAACCTTCCGTTTTTATTTGTTTTCACACAAAGTATGTTGCTCCTTCAATATTCAATCATTCTGTTTTTTGTTTTTCAAAATTGTGACCAGAAAAAAAAAACATTTTCCTTAAGGCATGCCTTTAGCCCTGTTATACCGTGCAGTATACTCAAACTCAATTTGCCCTTCTATTGGTTCCAGTTGTAGCAGATATAAGTTGATTTTCTGTCTAATTCTGGCTTGCACTGAATGAGATTTTTACCTAGGTTGCTCTATAAAACTTGATTCGAAGCAGAACTGCCTACTAGTGTGGGGAAAGTGCTCTCCCAAGGGAATTTCTTAATGACATTTGGTCGTGTGTGTGTGTGTTCAGGATGAAAGGTCAGAAAGTGCGTGATAGGTAGCATCTGATTCAACATATTTTCCATCATGGACCATCAGCATGTTGAATTTTGAATTGAATTCTATTGAATTTTGGTCTGGTCTGTGTGAATGATCTCAAATGGTTTATTACACACAAATACAAAGTCCACTCTGTTATGCTGTTCTCATTAAGAATAAAGCAAGGCCACCACCAGGAGAGCTATGTGCTAACCATTTACATTTATGCATTTGGCAGATGCTTTTATCCAAAGTGACATTCGAGGTATACATTTGATAAGATTGTGTGTTCCCTGGGAATCCTTAACGTTTAAATCAGATCCTAATTTGTAACCGGTTTAGGCCCCTTTTTACTTACGTAACCTTCAGATATTTAAGGGTTTAAAAGATTGATGCTAGTGCAGAGATTTGACTGATGATCTCAGGCTTGTTATTGCATTTCTCTGCTGTGCTGCAGCAAGAGGAGAAAATATTGTTGTGTGTCAGAAAGATGCTCCATCAGTTGCATTGTGCTTCTGTCAGTTCTTATAATCTGCTCTTATCAAATTATCTAGTCATCAAAACACTTTGGGGGAACAACAGGGGAAAGTTCGCAATCTCCCGTAAGCACTGGTGCACAGGGATGTTATTTGACTGATCATTTTACTGTGTCCCAGTTACTGTGTGCCAGATGACAGTGTGTTTATTGCCTGACTAGAATTTCCCTCAAAGTCCCTCTCTTCAATCCAACAATAGCAATTTCATCAATTAAAACCGTCTAATCGGCTACAGATATATCAATCTTTACTGTACATGCTTTCATATAAAGTTGAGATGTTGATCTAGTAGTGTTCTGAAAGAGCTGTCAGCTCTCGGTGAGCATGTAAACACCTTTTCCCTAAGCTAGAACTCAAGCATCAGCATGAGTTCAGGAAGGGTGAAATAAAGAGTAGACTTAAGGTGCTGTTACATTAGGAATTTGTTCCATTTGTAATTTTACTATACAAGTTGTTGGCATTTTTACTGAAAGCATTGCACTCCTACTGTATACAGTCTGTACAGCTTTTTTTGGGTGACTTTGTCTAGATCCTTGCACACATCTGCTAGTCATCATATCTCATGAGCCATGTGGCCGAATAGAGAAACTGGTTTTGTCCTGCTGTGACAGGGCGGATTCAAAAACGGGCAGCAAGTCCAAACATTGCATCACCCTGAACCTTCAGGACACGCGGGAGCACTCAGCAGAATTCAGCTGTCTAATCCAATTCTTTCTTTCTTGTCTTCTTTGATGTAATGCATTGTGAGATTACTAGCCCTATATAATTACAAGATTTCTCACAGCTTTTGGTCTCTGAAATGCAAGTGTGTACAAAAACTTTTGCTTTGATTTGCATACAGATGACCTTGTTGCCACAGTCCAGAAATCTGACATGCAACCACTTGCATGACTAAATATATTTAAACACCTCTACTTATACATTCAGACTTACTCTTATATATTAAGTAGCTTGTTGTTTAATAGTTTCAAGCAATTTGAGAATGTGGAAATTCCTCTTTTACTGATTTTCCCTTTTCATCATGACACTTGCTTTATCGTTTTTGAATGAAACCGTTGTAAACACTTTGATTCAGTGTTACGTCACAGTGCTTGAAAACTGGCAGTACTAGCCCACACTGTGGTCCTTACATTTGAATTTAGCAAACATTTATAGTGTTATAACTTCAATTGACATCTCCACTATTCTGACAGAAATTGGCACTTGAGCAATTGCCAGATCTCTGTTATTTTTTACGTATTTGTGGTGTTCACCATGTGAAAGATGAATGTATGTTGTAATCTAGGGAGCAGGACTGATCTCTGGACATCAATTTTGTTGTATCGGATTAGTTTGTAGATTTTAGCTTAGTCGTGAATGATTAATAGATTTTTACACTGATACATACAAATATCAAAGTGACTGTTGAAATCAAATATTCACGAGTATAAAGTAAAACCATGACCGTGATATATTTTCTCTCTTTGATCATATATTTCTTAAAGAGATTTCCATGGAAACCGGGGAAGGATTTTGTGGATGTTGCCGGATTTAGTGTTGTGAATTCTGTTCATCCATGAGGAATATAGAAGGTATTTTTCTTGATCCTTCTCATCTTTCATTAGTGCCTCACACACACACACACACACACACACACACACACACACACACACACACACACGGACAGACGTTGTACTTCCCCAGGTGGTTTAATAATCTGAAACCTCATTCATGCTGTATCATGAAAAGCAGAAGCGTCTCAGTTATTAGTGTATTTTTATTACACAGCTATAGTTCCTCTCTTGATTTTCTTAGTTAGAGAAAAACTGACATAAATACACTCCTCTGTATGTCTCCCTCTAATGCCTACTCATCATAAATGGGTTTGGATGGGATTTTCCAGTTGGACAGCGTAGGGGGAGACAGTGAGACTGCTACCCCCCAGCAATATTATTTAGTACAATCTATTACTGCTCTCAATAAAAATGTGTGGTTGCAAAAATGCAAGAGCAGCTTTGCACAATTGCGTACTTGTAAATCATACAGTCAGACAAACACTCATATGTTCCTTCTTAAGCTCTCGTAACAAGCTATGTAATCCAAGTCAAGGGAGTGACTGTTTTTTGCCTTGTCTGCTTACTCAGTCCTGTTGCCATTTGTTTGTGTAGCTTCTGTAGGTGACATGCTGTTTCAGTACATCGTGTCACTCATCATATAGCTGTATTACACACACTCTACACAAACATTGATTCCAAATAGACCCTATTTACTTTCTTAATGCATGTCCTGGTCTTAATGTGCTTTATTCATCAGTACATGTTATTCCAAAGAAAAAAAGGTTTGTATTCATAATCTTTCATCAAAATATAATAACTTGTAATAACTTTTCAACCACTCCCCTCCAAACACCTGTCATATAAAGACTACATCTTAAATCATTCCTAATGGATAAAGTACTTCTCTAAAAAAAATGTATTTGTTCCAAGACCTGTTCATTAGGAAATCCATCACATCATGGAAGTCAAATGGTTTGCGAACATCATATAACGATTGATATAAATAGAAATCCCATATGATGTAAAAAACCATCAACAACAGGGTTGCCAAGCTTGTCTTTGTCATGTTTGTGTTTAGTTGTCAGGTAATTGTCACTGGATTTTGAATTAAGTGAAAAGTCACATCATGCTTGATCACTATCGATCATCGTTTTCATGATCGATCATTGCTGCCACATCCGAGAACCCAAGTCCTCGAGTACTCGTGCCCATCCCTAATAGACAGCCTCATCAACGTCTGCTGGTATGATTGCTAAACACATTTTCCTGGAATGAATGAATCAACGACCAATAAAGTGATCAGATTATTAATGACAATTAATCATTAAAATCCCTAGATTTGACATACTGTATATTATCTTATACACATAGACAAACAGACCTAATTTTTTGAGAAATGCACAATGAAATGACTTCTAAGCACATGACCAGAAGAATGCCCTGACCTTTTCTAAGACATCAGTACATTTCCATCCAACAGACTCTCTTTTCTCTCTCGCTTTATACACCCTGAGGCCTTGACATTCTGCTTCACTGTTTTGTCAATAATGCGCAACCCCAATTCTCTCTCTCTCTCTCTCACTCTCTCTCTCTCTCTCTCTCTCTCTCTCTCTCTCTCTCTCTCTCCTTTTCCTTCACACACACACACAGCCTCTCTCTCCAAACTAAAGCGACTATGCCACACAAAAAAAGACACATTTACATGTACAAATACACACACTCTCTGCCCTGAGCTAAGAAGAAAAAGACAGAGAGAACATGCTGTTTTGTTAGCAGCCAGGGCGGATACACAGTACACACTGTGTATCCACTCAAAATATCTTAGCAACCGCATAGCAATGCCATGTCAACCATGCAGAGCAGCATTTTGGTGTTGAGTTGAACACCCTGTGTACACTGTACTGGTCAGTTAAGGCAACGTTCCGCATTTTTGATGTCAAGGTTCGCACGATTGCACAATATTTTCAAGGGAAATTCATTTGTATAAAATATATTTGTTACTTAAGTATTGATATAATGGTATTATTGCAATATCTAAATAAAGATATAGTTAGATGATGAAATTAGTAGATCAGAGATCAAAAACATCACAAGCTGGCTTTGATGAGATGGTCAGAAGTTAGTCCTTTTTAAATATATAATGAACAAGCTTTCATGGCAAAAGAAATACGAGGCATCCATCCACTGTGACACGGCGGACGCATCCAGTGTAGACGGCGTCACTGATTAGAATGGTAGCAATTTGCTTTTATCTTGTTGTGCCGGTTGTGTCCGGTGTGGACAGGGTGCAAGACAGTACTTTCTTTCTATTTTCCTTCAGGAAATATGAAATTCTAGTTGTTGTCTTTTATCTTACTGGATATTATAACAGTGTTTTGACCACACGTGAGCGGTTCCACATTGCATATTTTGTTCAAGGGCTAAGAAAGAGACATTTATGGAGGCAACTGTGATCTCCAAAAGGATGAAAGGACTATGGAGAGGACAGAAAGTGAGGGAGGAGGGGACAAATGTATTGCCTTGAGGTAGAGGTGAATTGAAGGACAACGATAGTAGGGGAGAGGCTGAAATCAGAGAGAGGCAGGGATGGATAACAACAAAATGCTTTGCAGCAAGAGATAAGAAAAAAATTCAAAATGCAAAGTTCATTGAAGAGAGAGGCAATCAGAGATGTGTGGGCGAGAGGAAAAAGAAAGAATTAATAAGAACAGACAGAGAAAGGGAGTAGAATATTGAGGGGAACAGAGGACAGAATAACAAAAACAAGATGGAGAATGTAGGGAGCAACAGAAAAAGTGAGGGCAGCTGGGGTGATCAGTTGCTCGGTGAACCAGAGAAGAAGTATACAAAGCTGCCTGTATGATATAAGCAGCATTGTGAATACCTTGATCATTTAATGAACATTTTACTTGCTCATTAAATGGATAGTTCACCCAAAAATGTAATTTACTCACCCTCATGCCATCCCAGATGTGTATGACTTTCTTTCTTCTGCTGAACACATACAAAGATTTTTAGAGGAATATCTCAGCTCTGTAGTCCATACAATACAAGTGAATGGTGGCCAGAAATCTGAAAGTCCATAAAGCAGATAAAATCAGCATAAAAGTAATCCATACTTCATGTCTTCTGAAGCAATGCAATCGTTTTGGGTGAGAAACTGATCAATATTTAAAACATTGTTTATTACTTTAAATCTCCACTTGCACTTTCACGTGAAAGAATGTGAAAGTTGAGATTTCGAGTAAAAAAGGACTTAAATATGTTAAATGTTTTTCACCCACACCTATCATATTGCTTCTAAAGACATAGATTTAACCACTGGAGTCATATGGATGACTTTTATGCTGCCTTTAAGGGATTTTTGGAACTTGAAAGTTCTGGTCGCCATTCACTTGCATCGTATGCACCTACACTGCTAAAATATTCTTCTAAATATCTTCGTTTGTGTTCTGCATTAGAGAGAAAGTCATACACATTTGGGATTGCATGAGGGTGAGTAAATGAGAGAATTTTCATTTTTGTGTTTCCAAAAGACCGCACATTAGAGTCTCGCAATCCATGTAAGTATGAAAGCATTAAGAAGACTGAGGCCACGTACACACTAATACGTTTTTAAAAAAAGCATTAATATGTTTAACACCGAAAACTGATTGTTTTGAAAACGCTCTGAATTACCTCATACTTTGGAAAACGATGATGTTAGGAAACTGAAAAACTGAAAAAAAGAGTTTTCAAACAAAAACAGATTAGTGTGGATGTGGCATGTGATTTTAATAGTGTCTCATTTAAATTGCAGAAGCAAAAATGGCATTATAATAGTCAAATTCGATTCATTTCCGTGAATTAGTTCAAAGTTTCGATTAATCGATTCAAAACCCAACAATTAATTTTTTCACATTTTTTCAACTTTTTGAATGTGATGATTTTTGGACATTATCAGCATATCAATATGCACATTAACATGCTTAGTGGCTGTTTGATCAATATTATCATTCCTTTTAAGCCATTTCAGTGCAAATACATTAAATATCGAATAAAAATGTATTGAATATCATCAAAAGGGTGAAACATATTTATTTTACTGTTATATCACCCAGCCCAAATGTATAATAAAGGTAGAAACAGAAAGAGGGTAGCTGGGGTGATGTGTAGCTCAGTGAAACTCATAGTTCAGTGCATGTAAGAGCAGGAGACCGTATGCCAGAGGTGCCTGTACTGTACGCACTAGACCTGCCTCTAATGGATTTTACACCAGAGAGAGAGACGAAGCGAGAGAGACAGGAAAAGTAGGTCATTGCAGTTAGTGCTGGGTCAGGCTCATACAAGCTTGCTGTAGGAGAATATGTCTGTTTCTCTCTCTATATGTGTGTATAAATATTTCCCATGTGAGCTCAGCTTTACTCATTCTTTTCTCTTTTTATGGTCATGCTGATATAATTATGTTGTCACAGGACATATATTTTTATCTTTGGGGGCTACAGTGTTCATTTGTTAACTGAACTAGTAGATGCTCATGTTTATGCTCATTCTTGAATACATGAATGTGTAACTGAGCGTGTGTAGATGAAAACTTGTGCATGCGGGTCTGTATCTGCTCAGCATGGAAGCTAACTGATATCTGTATCTCTGTTTGTGGCTAATTGAATCACAGCATGAATGTGAATAATATGTGTCTGAATGGCATGCAAGCATAGTAACATTAGCTATCTGCCACTCACAAAAATGACCAAATGTACCACTGTGTTTTGTGGACATGGTACAAAAGTAATACAATGGTATACTTAGAGGCAACCTTAGAGTACCTCCTAAATACTATGGTACATTGGTAGTCTTTCAGTACCTTGGTATTACCCTCTGATATCATCACTGGACAATTTCAACAAGTCCCTTTCAAGGCAAGCCAGTCTACTCGGCGGCCATCTTGGGAATGCTCCCTATCGATACAAGTGGCATAAAAACTGCACTCCTATGTACTTGAATGGGGCCCCAATTGGGCTAATCAGCCGAGGAGTGGGATAAGGCCGAGCCGGAAGTGGCAGTTAGAGAGAGAAAGCTACACGCAGCTGCCGTGTGTGTTTATGTTTATGTCTTTTTAAGTTTTCATTAAACATTATTGTTCAGCCGGTTCCCACCTCCTCCTTGCCCATTTTAAACCCCTGTTCCAATAGTGTTGATGAAATATGACAATGTTTACTTTTATTTGTTTATATTGTGATACTTTGTAGATTAATTTAGTAGTGCACATTTTATTTTCCTTATCTGTTTGATTGAGCAGCTGGAAGCAGTGAAGTGCATACATTTCAAAATAAGAGTCCCTGGTGTATTTCAGACTTTAAAGTTAAAATTTATTTCTGTGCTGTTTTTTAAGCTGTTTTGAAAACATTGGTTTAAATTTTTGTTTGTTTGTTTTGTTTATTTGGCAATACGCTCAGTGGTGCTAGTGTAGCAGAAATTACATAGCCGAAGTTTTAAATGACAGATAATGTCTAAATCTGAAAGGTGATTTGGCTCTTTACATGGAAGGCTGGACTTCCTTTTTTACACCCGCTGTATTGGGTGTTTCAATCTCTCCCATTCATTTTAATACAAGTGGTTCATCTCAGGCTAAATAGTCTCTGACCATGGTGCCACCACAGTGCTTTTTTTTTAAGGGACCTAAATGAAAATGTTCTGTATAATAATATCCATAATAATAATATGCTGCCTGTCCTCCAAAATGTGAACCAAGGCTGTGAACTCTAATTTATAAATGGGAAAATGCAGCATTATAATATAAAGAATAAATGCAGATATTGGCTTGGTGTATTATTTCCTTGACCATATTTTACACAGGCTAAAATATAAAAGTGTGCAAAATATGCATTGGACTATGGAAAAACAGATGGAAAACAATAACTCCAAAAGTTGATGTTCATATAGTTAGAGTTCAAGTGAATCAAGGTCAAGTGAATTTTATACCATATTGTTACCAAAGGGTTACTTGATGTTCCTGGTATTAACAAGTGTATAGCTCAGTGTATCTCCCTGTAGCTGTTTTCCCATGTCTTAGCTTTGGTGTCATCATATTAGCCAGGCGTGTGATAGTCTTGTGATGTTGAGAAGAGCTATTTTTCTTTGATAGAACACACATTTTGCTCTACCCTTAAGCACAAGCCACAACTAGCCTTTATAGTGTGTTTACTGGAGTGTAACTTTTCAGATTCGACAGTCACTGACAGTTCGCATGGCTTACTTTACTATAAGGAAATGATTCTGTCATGTTAGTTGAGTTGCAATTGAGCTATCATTTACAGATTTAAAGATAACATTCATCTTAAATGTATCCTAAGCCATATTTCCTAATTACCTGGTTTGTCTGGTTAGTTCTCTGTGTTTATGTGCGTGTGTCTAAGTAATGGAAATTTCAGTGGTGTTGTTATGAAGGTAGGACTGTCCTTTTTTAATTGCGGATGACAAATCAGATAAGAGTCTTTAGAGATCCACGAGAGTGTGTTGTCTGTATCCAGTGTACATTATGTTTGTACCCTACATATTTTTCCCCTCTCTGTAAAACTATGCTGACTTTTGTGCTTACACAATACACCTGTGCACAAAGTGAGGTCCATAAAATATTGGTCTACTGAGTCTGATGTGGAAGAACATGACTGATCTGCACAAAGTCTAGATCTGAACCCCTCTGACACCTTTGGGGTGCATTGGAATTCTGACTGCAAGCCAAGCCCCAATTGCCCAATATCACCACCTGACCTTACTGATTCACTTGTGTCTGAATAGGAGCAAATCTGCACAGCCATCTCATTGAAAGACTTCTCAGAAGAGTGGAAGATATTATTGCAGCAAAGGGATGGTTTAATGCCAAAGGGTTTGAAATTTAATGTTCAACAAGCACATATGAGTGCCGTGTTTCAGGTGTACACATACCTTTGGCAAAGTAGTGTATGTTTTTTATTGTTTGTTGTGCATATAATGTTGATCTTAGGTGTGTTTCAGCTGGTGCAGCATACTTCACCCCCCTCTGGAGGTGTAAAATAGTTTCAAAAATTCCAGACAGCCCCTGTGGCCCAGAGAACACTGTCTCAGATTCAGGCCATGATAATGTTTAGGTTTGAATCCACCCAGTCGTGGATATCTCCCAGTGATATCAGACATAAACCTCCCAGATTTCTCATTCTTGCACAACTGAAACGACAAATGTTGTTCTGTGGGATAGAAGTTTTCAGACTTTGCTCAAACAGTATCATACTGTTTATATATTGTTATAAGTACACTCACATATTGTTTGTGGAGTAAAGAACACAGAGGAGCCAGCTTTGAGATGCCCCTGAGCACTATGGGAACAATAGTTACCTCTATAATTGCATAGTTATTAGAATTATTAGTTATTTTATTGCTAAGGCAAGCAACACTATTACTTACAGTTCGGGATTTAACCAAACTCCTAACCTTAAGAATGTATATAAATTAATGTATAACTTGTCCGGCATAATTTGTAAAACAGACATACAGTAAATAGTAACTCAAATCATGCAACTTGTTGAAGAGAGAGTGTTTACTATTACTTTTTTAAAGGAATGTTCTGGGTTCAATACAAGTTAAACTCAATCAACAGCATTTGTGGCATAATGTTGAATACCACAAAAAATTATTTAGACTTGTCCGTCCTTTTATTAAAAAAAGCAAAATTCAAGGTTACAAGTGAGGCACTTAACATAGAAGTGAATAAAGCCAAAGTTTGGAGGGTTTAAATGCAGTAATGTGAAGAATATAATTATGTAAAAGCACTTAGATTAATTCTTCTGTTTAAACTTGTGCATTATTTGAGCTGTAAAGTTGTTTAAATCATCATTTTTACAGTCATTTTAGGGTTTGTTGACATTACATTGTCATGGCAATGAAGTTGTAAAATTGAATATACTGTAACTTTACACAGAAAAGGTTTGAAACTGATTTCATCACACTAAAATCATGTTAACACACATATTGTTTATGTCTTATGGTATACTTTTGAAACTGTGAGTATTTTAATGTTTACGGATTGGCCCTATTCACTTCCATTGTAAGGTTCTCGCTGGAACCCAAATTGTTTTTTAAAGATAAAGATGGACAAATAATTTTTTGTGGTAATCAATATTATGCCACAAATGCTGTCAATTGAGCTTAACCTGGAATATTCCTTTAAGTGATCAGACTTTTAATTTGGCCATTGAAGTGGATGATAAAATGGGTGAAATATCCTGTAGACTTACAAAAAAAAGTTTAGATCTATTTGTTAGTACAGTAAAATCTGTAAAAACAGTGACAGAAAGATTTTGAAAGCTTTTTAAACTGCTTGAATGAGATCCAGTTCTCATTTATTATGGTTTTTCAGTAGCAGTTTGGAAGAAACTATTGTTAAACATGATACAGATTTTAAAGGTGTAGACATGTATACTGCAGTACAACTCAAAATTCTTGTCCCAGTATGCATTACCTCATGCTTCATAAAGAATCAAACAGTTTTCTTATAGACTTTTTAAGTTTGCATATTGGTCTACAAATATTTTTCACTGGAAATTTACTCAAGTGAGTCCTTTTACACTCTCTCTCGAGATTCTCGAGCAATTACGGTATCTGAGAAACGATTCAGTTATTCCAAAACAATCCACACTTACACCCTTTTATCTAACCCGGAAGGGTCCTTCTCTCTTCACAGTGGCTGGCCTTCTGCATGAGGTCACCTCTGTCAAACATTAAAGGCATCGATGTGAGTGTGTGTATAACAGGGAGCCCACAGTTATCAGAGACCCAGATACAGCTCACATATCTCAGATGCTCCATTTCCTTGTCCAAGTCTCCAACCGCACCCTGTGCTGTATCTTTGATGCCCGCTCTTAGAGCTGCTGTGTTAATGGTGGAGGAAACAGGTTGATAAACAGAGAGTATTCCCTCTAGACATACACTCAGTCAAAGCAGAACAGATAACAGCACTTGGGATGGTGTGCTGGTAGTGTAAGCTGTGTGGTAACGAAAAACAAAACAAATATCAGGTCTACAAACACGCATAGAAGGAGTCCATATGCATTTCTTTAAAGAACACCTTTTCATTCAGTTCTATGTTCAATCAGAACAAATTATTCAGGGTTTCATGGCAAACCTGGAAATATCCAAGTCTAGAAAAGTAATCTAAATGTCTGTAATGAATATACTCTCTGCTCTAATATATTTAATAAAAAATGTCAAAAATGTGCACGCAAGCCATAGTGATGTTTGATTTGTTTGCAAATAATTGTTTTGAATCTGTGCTTTCCAATGAATCGGTTGAGCCGGTTCACAAATCGGTCTGAATTAGCATTAATCATTAGCAAATCTGTCTAAATTTGAACTGTTTTAAAAATCCTTATCAAGTAGGGGGCCTGGGTAGCTCAGCAAGTATTCACGCTGACTACCACTCCTGGAGTCGTGAGATTGAGTCCAGGGTGTGCTGAGTGACTCCAGCCAGGTCTCCTAAACAACCAAATTGGCCCGGTTGCTAGGAACAGTAGAGTCACATGGGGTAACCTCCTCGTGGTCGCTATAATGTGGTTCTCGCTCTCGGTGGGGCACGTGGTGAGTTGTGGGTGGATGCCGCAGAGAATAGCGTGAAGAAATTTGTTATTTGTTATTGCTTCAAAAGATATGGATTTAAATACTGGTGTCTTATTGATTACTTTTATTCTGCCTTTATATGTTTTTTGAAGATTCAGTTCTTCAAAAGTTCTGGTCACCATTCACTTGCATTGTGAGGACCTACAGACCTGAGATATTCATACACATCTGGAATGCAATCATCTCCTGTACTGCCCTCTCACCCCCTCCCCTTCATTGGTGGTCCGCCTCTCTCTGTCTGCCAGTATGTTTTCCCCATGAGATGCGTGCATCCGTAACACAGTCTGCAGATATCTGACAGAGCTGTAACTGTGCTTGTGCTATCTCTCTCATGACCCTCAGCTCTTATTACTGTCCCCAGAGTAGTGCAGAGGCAGCATTTTCCCATTCTGTCCCTATCACAGACAAATCATATTGTTTCTGCTCTGTTTGTGTATGTGGTGCTGACTGTGGCCCAGCTGAATGTATCATGCTGGTGAGACATGCATTTAAATAACATCTCCACAGCTTTTGGAAAGGGTGGTGCCTCAGCTTAAATCAACAAATAAATGCTGTGAGAATATTACAGGGAGTCTGTCTGTTCAGCTCTGTGTAAACCCCATTTCATTCAGTCAAAAGGAAGGAGACTGCAAATAGAGCTTAACGGAATAGTTCACCCAAAAATGAAATTCTGTCATCAGGTATTCACCCTCCTTTCATTCCAAACTAAGGGGGCAGGTGGCATCTCTGATCCAGTTTGTTTGCTGGCTTCCATGGTTGCAGCACAGTGTTTTTGTTAAAATCTGGCAACCCGGCGGTGTCAAAATACTATTGGGGATTGGGCAGTGGGCAGGATTACATAAACCGAAATTCTGACCTGGAATGGAAACTTCAAAGTAGAATATACTGGCTGTAGCATTGTTATTGTAGAAGCCAGTATTTCAACTTAGCATGTTTCCTAATTCTCTAATTACAAATTATGGTCATTTTATGATTTAGTACAGTAAAGATATTACATGTAGCATCTTTAAAATGTTAATTCCAAGTCATCTGAAGCCACACAATTTTATATGACCATTTTCTTACCTTCTCCGACCCTTATTATCATATTAACATTTTAACAGATGACTGTAATCACACTGCATGTATAAGCAGCATGGCTCTGCAAAACAGAAGAGTAGTAGAAGCGCCACTGCAAGTATTTGATGTTTTGCTGTTGAGATTATTTTTGAACACCAGAAAATGAGGTGAAAATGCACTGTAAACCAACTGATTTGGAATAAAAGCTTTTTGAAGCTATATCTAATTAAGACTGAGTCTATTTACACCAGCCTTGTTTGCAAAGTGTTTTTCATGAACTCCACTCACTACAGCTCAGACAAATTAGCATTAGTACAAATAGCATATGACTTCTATTTACATTTTGATTAAATATCATCTCACACTATTTGGACTTTGTGTAAACAAGATGCTATTTACACATGGTGTAAAGAGCTACTATCTTCTTTTGCACTTAATAGCATCATGTAAATTGCATCTTGCATTCTTTTTACACTCAGTGTAAATAGCTGCTGCGATTAAAATAATGGAGTGAACTAATCACAAGTTTAGATGTCTGTTGGTTGATGCAAGTTTCACACATAGTGACAGGCACACAAACGTCACTTTCTGTTCACTAAGTCTGACTGAGGTTGTAAGCAGATTATAGCCTGCACTTTGATGCAAAAGTGATTCCCCCTCATGTAGATTTCACACAATCAAGTTTGTAATAGTTCTCAGTGGCCTGCTCTCGAAAATAATTTTATTGTTCATGGCCATTATGAAGGAAATACTCAAAACTGTTATCTGGTAACCCATAAATATTTTTATTTTCTGTATAGTTCCACAGTTCTGTTACATATCATACATTCAGACAGTGTGAAAGCTCAATGTGTGTCTGCCATTTGGAGTTACGTCTATTGTCTGTTACTACAGAAAACTTCACTGCTGGTTAATGGGTTTCCAGAACAGATGTCTAGACAGAGAGAAAGTGGCTGAGAGGGGGGGGGGGCTGATTTTTTTGGGGCAGAGAACCAGAGTATAAGGGGAAAGACAGTGTCAGAGCCTGTGTTACGGTTCATTTGGGTTTTGTGGTAACTGTCATACACGTGCCACCTAAATGGACATTGACCAAGTTGGTCTAATTATAGAATATTCCAGCTTTAACCTTCTAATCCAAACAGGCCAATAATGAGGAAGATTAAAATCACAGACCATTATTGAGTCAATGAACTCTCAGTGACTGTGAGGCAATATATTTTTTCCATCATGCCACCAGCAATCTGTAACTCTCATCTGTGGAAACTTGGCCATATTGGATATAAGGATGGGTTTCCCATAGGTTTTTTATAAAGCAGTGTCTAATGTAAGAGAAGTCACTTCAAAGACAAAATGTTTTCAGATCAACATTCACACTAACAGAACTTGCAGCATTGTAGAATGTAGCATTTTAAAGAAAATTCCTTAAAGCCAGTCAAGAAAATGTGCTAAAAATAATAAACTATGCAAAAAAAGGTGAAGTTGGTTGATTTCCCTGAGAAGTGTTAACACTTTGATTCTGTGACACTTGTATGCAAAATACAATTTTGTACAATTCACACATGCAGACATCCTCTTTGGGATTTGATTTGTAATATTTGTCTCATTTGCTGACTTAGTGTCTTTGTCTAATTCATTCTCTTTGTTCAGAACCCTTTTGAAAGTGTGTGTGTGTGTGTGTGTGTGTGTGTGTGTGTGTGTGTAGGTGTGTGTGTGTGTGTTTTAATAGAAAGAGAGTTTTGGTTTTCCATGTGAATTTGTGAGTTTCAAGCCTGTCCTATATAATACTGTTCTCTCTTCTGAGCTTGATTGATTTTTGCCTGATTTAGACTGTCTGTGGCCTTGGGGCCACGTTCATTTAAGAGAGTCTTTTCAAAGAAAGCAAACAGAAAGGAAAAACATCAGAGTGGACTTTAGAGAACGGGAGCCCAAGTCCATGCTTACCCCACCCAGTACAGCGCTTTCTAACCAGCCTGACCACTTGGCTTCTGCTGGTCTAAATCAAAACACACACATGCTGCCATGCTGTTACGTCACTCTTTTTCACATCCATAATTACATCTCATGCAGTGTCTGTGCCTTTGAGTTAATCATTGGGTAAGTCCCAAATCTCATCAGGACATGACGCAACTTAGGGAATGGCTCTTTGTTTCTGTATTTGTGTATGAGAAGGAGAGACCTTTTGTTTTCCCCTAGAGAGTGATTCAATTAAGGTGTGACAGGAATAGGAAAGGTAGGGCTCTTTGAGTGAGTTAATCACCTCAGGACATTAGACGTTAAAAAGAAACAGAACAACAAAAAAGTAACATTTGATCCATTAACACGCACATGGACACACACTCCCTGCTTCCTTCATTCTATCATGTAGCGAGTTAAAGGGAGGTAAGGGATGTGACTCAGTGTTTCTCAGAGGAAACTGCTTCTGTTCAGGTGCTGCTGAACACTCAGTGGAACATGTGCGTCTCTGAGTGAGACTAAATATAATTTGTAATAAATGTATTAAATGGAGCTGAGAGTACTGCATTCTTATTGGTAGCTGAAAGCATCATGAAATTAGCTAAAATATTTAATAAACAAACATGCGGGGGGCCTGGGTAGCTCAGTGAGTATTGACGCCGGCTACCACACCTGAAGTCACGAATTCGAATTTAGGGTGTGCTGAGTGACTCCACCCAGGTCTACTAAGCAACCAAATTGGCTGGTTGCTAGGGAGGGTTGAGTTACATGTGCACCTCCTCGTGGTCACAATTAGTGGTTCTCACTCTCAATTGGGCGCATGGTTATTTGTGCATGGATTGCGGGGAATAGCATGAGCCTCCACATGCTGTGAGTCTCTGTGTTGTCATGCACAACAAGCCACTTGGTAAAATGCGTGGATTGACTGTCTCAGAAGCGGAGGCAACTGAGCCTCCCGGATTGAGGTGAGTAACTGCGCCACCATGAGGACCTAGTGAGCAGTGGGAATTGGGCATGGCAAATTAGGGAAAAGAGGGGATAAAATAAAATAAACATAAACAAACATGCAAGAGGTTGGGAATGCATAGAACTTTAATGAATGAAAAATGTTGCAAATCTGCGGAAATCTGCCGAGTCAAATGGAAAAAAATGGAAACGGATTGTTATATATTTCTAGCTGAAACTACAAGAAATGTATATAAATAAATAAGCATACAAAATTTGTAGTGGATTCTTAGAAGTGCCTGATTTTACCAGTATCCTATAAAAATGAATGTGGTGGTACAAAGATGGTTTGATATTAGGGCTGCACTATATGGGGAAAAATGCAAAATACGATACAAAGTTGGAAAATGCGATATTCGATATGCAATGCTATAAGCCTATGATGACATCATCTGAGTGCACAGAACACTGGAACCACCAATCCCAAATATACTGAAGTTTATTGGGAGGAAAAATGACTAACATCCTTGAGATCACAGTCATAGATGTCTTTTGTTCCAAATTGTGTAATGATTGAATTTTACCTCCTGAGACCAAGCTTGACTGCTGTGTGCATTTTCCATTTCCCTTTCTAAACAATGAAAAAAATAAAAATAATATATATAAATATATATATAAAAAAAAATTATTATTATTATTATTTATTTTATTTTTATTATTATTTTTTTTTTTTCTAGAGCAAATAGTTTCCTAAAAATTTATGTCCAGCGGAACTACGTTGTGAAATCTTTAATAATACAAAGCTATAGAAATTAGAAAGTCAATGTTTTTCATCAAATTGTTTGTTTCCAGTAGTGTTGGCTATTCATGTTTTTGAGACATTACCAACAAATTAGCATATTATTCTGATTCAAAGTATTGGCCAGCATCATCCAATCACTGCCAACCATGTTGAAATAAAAATGATTCATTATAAATTCTGACTCTATTTTATGATTATCATTATCCCATGTCTGCCAAACATGTTGAGTGGTTCAAACATCATCTGCAGCCTGAAACTGCACTTTAATTTGGAAGTTTGAATTGAATGCACTTAGCAGCGATTAGGATAGGATAGCGATAGGATGTAAAAGTCAAAGTCTAAATTAAAGTCTAGGGGTGATTTGGCATTCGCCGTAGCAACTCCCAAACTTTGGAACAGCCTACCAAGTCAAATTAGAACTACCCCCACACTACCTATTTTTAAATCTAAGCTAAAAACATTTTTATTTGATTTGGCCTACAAGTTGTGATGTGATGCGTTACTGTATTTGCTCTGTTTTGGTATTATGTGTGACTTTGTGCTGATTGGATCTGATGTTTATGATACTATTGTACAGCACATTAGTCAATGACAGTTGTTTTTAATAGTGCTCTATTAATAATAAATTGATTGATTGATTGATAGATGCTCCCTATTTAGTGAATGACTTAACCTCCAGTGTGCTGTCTGTCGGCACTGGTCTCAGAACAGTTTGAAATGCACCATGTTTTCATCCTAAATCTGTATAGAGCCTTTGAAAGCAACATTTTCCAGCTTTTGGATTTATCCATTGATTCTCAATGTGACAATGCACAGTACATATAGCATATTTTAAATGACACTGAGCATACAGTCCACATATTACTGTGTTTAACAGCATGCCTTTTTGCAATAAATTGCTCAAATTTAAAAAATGGCATATCGGATGAAACTAGAGACTCTAATCTTTTGACTCAAACTGATTTAAATGTAAACATTTAATTAGGTTTATTACCATATGTAGGGTTGTTACGATACCATAATCATATCTATCAGTACTATACCAGCTAAAGTATCACAATAAAGTATCACCACGGAAGTGGTGAAAATTATTGATGGATGAATAGGGAGAAGGCTCAAATGGACTAACTTGTTACCTAATACATTTTTAGTTTGATTTAAAAAAAAATAAATAAATACAAATATTCGCTACATCAAAACAACCAGTTCAAACTGCAATCTCTTTTAACTTTTATTCCATTATTTCTGTGTTTATTTGAATGTTGGTAACATAAAAATAAAGATATAGCATGTTGAAAAGACTGTTTTGAGCAGCTGTTTCATAATTATAATGGCTTCAGTCATGGTCTCCTGGTAAACAGCAGCGTGAATGCAGATTACACACACACCGGTTTGATCGTACGGCTCAGGGACGTGATCTAATCATAAGTTACTGCCACCATGCGTTTGTAATCGGGGAAAAAACATTTAACCAGTGCAACGTTTGATTTTTCAGAGAAACAGTTAATCTGCAATGTTAAGAAGCATTTAGGCTAAATTAAGAAGCACTAACATGTGTGTATTCTGCAGAGGCAGTGGGATGTGTCTAAAGGTGTTTAATAAGATTGTTTCCCCTTTTGGCTTGAAATCTCTGTCACAGCAGATCACATCAGAGCAGAGTCTCATCAACAAAAACCCCAAAAATAGTATTGTGTAAAAAGCTTCTCACTCTCCAAAGTTTTACTTAAATCCATTAAGAGATACGACATCCAAATTAACATACAGGGATTCAGACGTTTGAATTTGAAGCATGGGAAAACCACTCATTGAAAAATAAACAATGCCATATAAGGAGCAAAGTCTAAACAGCATTATATGCTATTAAAGGGCACTGCGTGAAGGGTATGCCACTCTAAAAGACGATATTTTTAATGTTATTACAGACATAGGTCTGATTCAAATGAAGGTTTTAGCGAAAATAATTTTTACTACCGCACATACAACATAACTTACGGTACTACCGTTTAAAAAAATACTGTGGCACCGCTAGTATTTTAAAGCTTTATTATCATGATACTACAATAGCACCGGTCTACCATAAACCCTTAACAGATGTAGTTTTGTTGGCAATTAAAAACAAACTATGCTGTGCCATGATGTTTTGTCACATGACTCGAAAGTTTAACCCTTTACTGACAGCACAGATTCTCTTGAATTGAGATCAGTCAGTTTAAATAAAATTAAATTATGTGTTAAAGCCAAAATACAATGTACACACATGTGGTGGATGCCGGGTCACACAAGGACAATATATTGTTTTAGCAATAGCTGCATGGAAGAGGTGTTGTGAGACCAGCAGGGGGTGCTCTCCCTGTGGTCTGTGTGGGTCGTAATGCCCCAGTATAGTGACAGGGACACTATACTGTAAAAGAGCACCGTCTTTCGGATGAGACGTTAAACCGAGGCCCTGACTCTCTGTGGTCATTAAAAATCCCAGGATATCCTTCGAAAAAGAGTAGGGGTATAACCCCGGTGTCCTGGACAAATTTGCCCCTTGGCCTCTGTCCATCATGGCCTCCTAATCATCCCTGTATACCGATTGGCTTCATCACTCTGTCTCCTCTCCACCAGTAAGCTGGTGTGTGGTGGGCGTACTGGCGCAATATGGCTGCCGTCGCATCATCCAAGTGGATGCTGCACATTGGTGGTGGTTGAGGAGATTCCCCCCCTTCCTTGTAAAGCGCTTTGAGGTTACTGATAAAGCGCTATATAAATGTAACTAATACTAATAATAATAATAATAATAATATCCACAAAAGTGATGGCTTCCATCATTTGAGTCAGAAGTAGTTTTTGGAGAAACACTATTTTAGTCTTATCTTTCAAATAATGTCAATTTTATCACACAATTCAGCAATAAATGTTGTTTTGATGCGCTTTAATGCTATGTGTGACAGATCACCGTAGCTACCCATACAAACGGATTAGGGCACAACGGTCTCTCTGTGACTTATATCACACACAAAAAAACAAAACATGAATGAACATCAGAGGGTATGTTGAAATGTACAAGACAACTTAATAAAATGTCAACTCATATAATTGCCCAAACTGTTAATGTTGAAATTTTGACATGGAGAAAATAAAAGGGAAATATATTGTCTTTTTCTCATATTTTGGATCTGCGCCTGTGCACACTGCATGCACACACACCAGGTGACAATAGCACGACCAGTCTATATTTGGCAATCTGTATGTTGCGCAGAGGTGGGCAGAGTAGCCAAAAATTTTACTCAAGTAAAAGTACAATTACTTTAAAAATAATTAGTAAAAGTAATAATTCTTAAAATGACTCGAGTAAGAAAGAATCCAGTAAAAAGAGTACTCAAGTAGTGAGTAACTATGGTTACTTTTACATATAATGTAATGTTTACTCTCCTGTATTCCAGTACATGATACATATTTAACATGATTTACAGAATGTTTATTATTAATAATTATAAGACTATTAATATTATTGTTAATAATGGAAATTGTCATCATTCACCACCATGTTGTTCCAAGCCCATATGACATCTTTCTTCCATGCATCAAATTAAAGGGATAGTTCACCTAAAAATTAAAATTCTCTCATTTTCTCACCCTTATGCCATCTCAGATGTGTATGACTTTTGTACATCTGCAGAACACAAATGAAGATTTTTAGAAGAATATCTCAGCTCTGTTGGTCCATATAATGCAAGTGAATGATGACCAGAACTTTTAAGCTCCAAAAAGTACATAGAGGCAGCATTAAATAATTTTCATAAGGAATATAATAGGTGTGGGTGAGAAACAGATACATATCTATAACTTTATGATATATAAAGTCCTTTTTTACTATTAATTATACTCCCTTCCCTGTAGGCAGCAATATGCACAAAGAATTGAATCACAAAAAACACAGCAAGTATGTGAAAGTGAAGTTTTATTAATAAACAAATATTTACATATTGATCTGTTTCTCACCCACATATCAAATCACTTCTGAAGACATAGACTGAACCAGTGTCATTTGAATTCCTTTAATGCTGCCTTTATATGGTTTGGGATGTTCAAAGTTTTGGTACTCATTAATCTGCATTCTATGAACCAACAGAGCTGAGATATTCTTCTAAAAACTTTGTGTTAAGCAGTAGAAGAAAAAATACACATCTGGGATGACATAAGGGTGAGTAAATGATGCAAGAATTTTCCATTTTGGGAAAATTATTCCTTTATGGAGATGTTAGACAGAATACTTGCCTTAATCATCATTTACTGCATGTAAATGCATGTTTTTTTTCTCTCCATATTTTGAAAGGGAATGGTGACTGAGACTGTCAGTCTCAAAACATTCTGTTGATTTCCACAAAATACATAGTCACACAGGTTTGGAACAACATGATGGCAGGGAAATGATGACAGAATATGAATTAAAGGCTGAACTATCACTTTAAGGATGCTTCTCAGATTTGGACGAATCTGTTAAATTAGAAATAGAACCAATTAGAACCATTTTCTAGTAATTATTACGGTAAAAAACATGAACAATGTCACACAGTCCCAAATTATATATAATGTTTAATTATACACTGAAGCAATATCATGCTTTATTCATGCTCTCTGTTGTTATTTTACAGCTTTTTACATCCTGCGTGAATTTAGTTCAGTGTAGTTCCAGCATTTTCAGTGTCTAAAGAATTTAGAATTTAGTTCTGTAAACAAAGAGTAAATTGCACCTTATCTCTGTGTTTGGAAGCTTGTTTTCCATAAGACAAAGCCGCCCACATCTGTCAAACGCTGTGCACACGGCAACCTAGCACATGCAGAAATGTTCACAATTGCGATAGGCAAGGTAAAACATTTGCACTTAATGCGCATGTTTACAAGGATTTATGCAGTAGGCACTGATATGTTGCAGCACTTATATAAAAATGTAAACTTAGAAACTGAGGTCATAAGAGCACATAGTTACAGATTCATGCTGAAAATGAATGAGTATCACCATGACACAGACAAGCCCACATTATCACAATCTCTATAACTTACCTCACCATGTTTTCTTAAGTTGGAGCTGCAATTTTAATCTTGAAATACTGTATATCCTTGTTTTAGTGTAAAATGAAGGCATCGTGTGGAGTGAAGAAATGTTTTGCACGTTTGCTGCTGTAGTGTTGAATGCGACTCGAGTGACAGCATGCAGCTGTTAAGTTCTGCAGTCGTAAGAATCTCATTCAAAAACCTCAATAAATTACACATTTATTAACACTTTTATTAAATTAAATTAAAACCAGTAATGTAACGACAGGAACGCCACCCATCATAACCAAGTAAACATATTTTTTGTTTCATCAGAAAATTCCTTGAGTAAGAGTGAAAAGTACCCACCATAAAACATACTCATAAAATTATTATTTTTTTCCAAAAAGAGTAAATGAGGTGCATTACTTGCTACCCATCTCTGATATTGTGATATGTAAATTTTTTATATTTTAATGTGATATATCATGCAGCCCTATATCAGATAGTAATACCATGACACTTTGTTTTATTTTATCAAATGATTACTATTGTACTATGGTATTTAGAAGATATGACAAGGTACTTTAAGGAATACCATGGTAATGTGGAAAATGTCCAAAAAACATGTGTGGCCTTCTTATGATAGTGTAATCAACACGACTAAGACATGGAAAGTGTAGAATTCCTTCACATTTTTTTTTAATACAATAGGTATGATTCATACATAGGTATCAAACTATGAAATGTTATTCTTTTTAGATTCTTTTATATCATGACTCCAGTCAGGCTTCCTAAGCAATCAGTTGGCACGGGTGCTAGGGTGGGTAGATTCACGTTAGGTTAACCTCTTCGTGGTCGCCATAATGTGGTTCTCGCTCTGGCACGTGGTGAGTTGTGCATGGATGCCGCGGAGAATAGCGTGAAGCCTCCACACGCGCTAGGTCTCCACGGTAACGTGCTCAACAAGCCACAGATTGAATGCACGTATTGATGGTCTCAGAGGCAACTGAGATTAATCCTCCGCCACCCAGATTGAGGCGACTCACTACGCCACCACGAGGACTTTGGAGCGCATTGGGAATTCCAAAAGGGGAGAAAATCCAAGAAGAAAAAAAAAGATTATTTTAGAACATTTTCATAGGGGCTATACACATTTATACAGCTCTCAAAAATGATAAAACATTTGTTTGTATCAGTATTGTTGCGTTGTCTACACAGGTATGTTATGTGTTTCCATATTGTGTTTTGTAGGTGAGGGAGATTCTGGGCCAGTGCTCCTGTCCATCACAGTTCCCCATGACCAAAGTATCAGAAGGGAAGTACAAAGTGGGCGACTCCAGCGCATTGATCTTCATTAGGGTATGCCCTTATTTTAATCTTAACTCTTTCACCAATAGCTATTCATTGATGTGTCTATTCTGTATAATCATGGAGATGCTATCTTTTCTTTCCTGTTTGCTTAAACCCACATATATATTTCTTTAGCTTTCTTTTATTGAATTGTCTTAGTACAAAGACAAGTGGCACCATACAGACATCAATTCTTCTGTTTACTCTTTGATTCTTTGCTTCTGTGTATTAGTATCTTAACATGCCCAGAATAGAGGCCAGACTATAATAATTATAGCTTCTTAATAAGTCATCTTGAGGTTGAATGGTGTTTTCACAGTTTTCCATGCTGACCTATTGGAGACTTGGTCTGTTATCAAAATGCATTTTAAACCACCCACACCCATTTATAATGCACACAAAAATAGACACTTATGTAATTTCCTGTCCTCTACCCAGCTCTCTGGGTTAGTGTGTGATTATGGGTGGGTGAATGTGTTACATGCACTTTATACATTGTTGAGTCTATAGATTTTCCCCTTCAGCTGGAGGATTTTTTTAAAGGAATTTTATCTTCCCCCGGTTCAGCAGGGTAGAATCAATTTATCTCAATTTAATCTGATTCTTCTCAGCAAGGATAATATAACTGTAACCTTATATTCCCTTCTCTCTCCCTGTCTCCATCTGTCTTGATTAGCTCTCAGTTGTTTCTTGTCCCTAATGTTTTCTTCCCCTTGGTATGTGTATGTGTGCACTTTTGTGGTCTAGTGTGTATCACTTAGCTTGTGCTGTTAGATTGAGCCCTTTTATTTACTGTGCCAGTGATTATATAGACCCATCATGCCATCATCCTTCACCAGCACAATTAACATAAGCAGCTCTCCATGGGGTGATGCAGGGCCCATTCACATGCCAATTTCAGCTGTGTTAAAGCAGGGACGAATATGAAGAGTGAAAAGGAAAGAGAAAAATATGACCTTGAGATCTTCTTGGTGGGCACATCATTCAGAGGTTCAAAACACTTGTGCCATCATTTTGATGTTGGCGGACAACAACACACTTATACTCCTGGAGTTAGAGACCTTGGCATGAGAGACATTAGCTTTGTTTACTGTTTTCTATGATTATGGTTTTAGCATGTTTCGTGCCTGTTGCCATGGTGACTCAAGGGCTGAATTTCAAGTGCTTTTTAAGGGGCAAATGAGGAGAGCTGT
Organism: Moxostoma hubbsi; assembly: GCA_032164185.1. Classification (NCBI taxonomy): domain Eukaryota; kingdom Metazoa; phylum Chordata; class Actinopteri; order Cypriniformes; family Catostomidae; genus Moxostoma; species Moxostoma hubbsi. The sequence continues at coordinate 6,795,346 of JAVLUX010000215.1, forward strand.
CAAGGGGTGTAACACTCCCGCTGGCTGAAGAAAAGGAAACCCTGCTGAAAAAAACAGCTTATACCAGCCACACACGTTTTTTCAGCAAAAAAATGTTGATGCAACATGATGAATAGAACAGAAAGCGTGTGTTTTTTTAGATGCGTTTTTAAAAGTTGACGTTCTTTGTAAGACATGACATGGCTTCTAAAAACACTTGGCGGTCCTGCGCAAGACACTAAAAACAACAAGGTGCTTTGGTACAACATTCAAATACATTCGTCTAGCACCTGGTTACATGGAAAAACAAATAAAAAACAGCGGAGGCAAAAACGTGCTTTCAGGTCATTGAGGGTTTTGGGCACTTTTCAGCTGGGCATGCTACAGTAGCCTGGCCAGGCTAGGAGACCAGCTCAAACCAGATAACACCTCCTTAGGCAGGTTTAAGCCGTTTTTTTCTTCCAGTAGGGACTATAAATGTCGATTGGTACCAACAAAGCTTGCGTAGATCTACCTTTATCATCACATCACAAAAATAATACATACAGTTCAGTCTAAGGTTTGTCGTGTATGTGCAATTTTGTGTTTCAGTCTTTCTAAAAATGAAATCTTGTGTAAGTTTGTGGAGGTGGGCTTTGTGCCATCTGACAGATGTGCTTTATTTTCATGGCACCGTCACACATTCACTCACGATTTTTTCTTAGCATGTGCTCAGCAGATGTAGTTTAGCAATGCTAAGACTGTAAAGAGCTCAACTGCATCAGGTTCGGAGTACACAACCAACAACAGAGAGATAGAGATTGGGAAAGAGTGTTTTCCTGACTCGGGTTTGATAAAGGAATCAATGGCAACCTCTTATCCTGCCTTTATCTCTGTTCAACAATGAGGAAACAAAGAAACAGTGCTCAAAGGAGGGGTGGTTCTATGCTAATTCTCACCCATTCTGCTCTTTCTGAATGTCAGGGGGTTTGTGCATGTTGTCATTTTGTGCTCTCTCCAGCTCTGTCATAGTGTGTTGTCATGATAATGAAGGGAGTGGAGGCAGCAGTGAGATGGATAGAGGAATTGTTGGTGGGCAGCTCTGTTAAATAACACTATTAGACACGGGAATTTGATATAATAATAAACAGCAGACTAGCATGATGTTCCAACTGTATTGTTGACTTGTTAATCTTTTTTCATGGCTATTATTTGTTGTGTTATATTGTAAAAAGAGATAGAAAATATAAACTAATCTGATCAGTTTAAACTCAGCATGAAACACATCAAAAAGCACGAAAGGTGGGTTTTCAAAAAAAAAATTATAAATAAAAGTAGGGCACAACTCATTGGGAATTGATTGGATTGTGAAATGTGGGCATTCCATACCAGAAAGGTACCAGAGCCATAACCCATGTGACCTAATTGATGTCTGCAGAAAAGGAAAGTAGTTACAATGAATGGAATGTGCACCAATGCATCGTAAGACCAGGAACATGCTTTAACAAAGTAAATAGCATCCAGTTTGATTTCATGTTGTGTTGATATTCCTCCTACTTTAAGTTCCCAGAAGTTTTAGATCCTCTAAAAGTCTCAAATTTTATTGACTAACAAATGCTGCATTTAAAGTTGTACTATGTAATCTTTGTATATCAGAGCCCTAGAACTGAAAAATATTTACAGACTAATCTTTTTCTACATTACACTTTATTTTGTACTTTTCCATTTCTCCAGTGGAAAAGTACAAAGCCTAGACTCTTTAACCAGCTGTTTACATTTCTAATACCATAACCATGAAACTCAAATAAAGAGTTTTATAAATAAATAAAGAGAATTCCTTCCTCAGCTGTGAACAAGGTTTATAACAGATTTTGGGTGCTTGTAGTGTGTATGTAAGCCCTCATGAATGTGGCTCAAAGCTATATAAATGTTGATCAAAATAGAATTTTACTGTGGGTGTGTGAATGTGTGTTCATCTCTCTCTCTCTGTAGGTGTTACGGACTCATGTGATGGTGCGTGTGGGTGGAGGTTGGGACACACTTGAGCATTACCTCGACAAACATGATCCCTGTCGCTGTGCCGCGTTTGGTGAGCTCACCACTTAAGTGTCTCATTTCCTGTCTCTGAGCTTGAGACTTCTTGGAATTAGCAAACAATATGATGTGTGCTTCTAATTTGTTTTAGTTTGCTTTCTAACAGTATTGTACATTCAAGTTATACTCGTTTTTGTTTTTATTGTTTTTTGGTTAATAAGGGTTAATTTCAGGACGCAACACTATTAGTGTAATTCATGGCCCTTTTGTGGTCTTTTATAATAAATTATTAATAGCTGCCTCAGAAGTCCATATAATGCCATTCATTGTAACTCATATATCAGAACAGATAAGACATAATAATTATATATTAACAGACACATAACTGTCTTCTCAGGTTAAAAATGATTGAATTTCATATAATTTCATATGAATATTTTCCTAATTTTCTTTTGACCTTTTTACTAAATGTCAATGTTAAAAAAGCTGTCTGATGCCTTTTATTTGACCTCAACAGCTCACCGGTATCAGCAGTGTAAAGCGAGTGGTCAGGGTCCTCACAGCAAGAGCTCCAGCACTCACTCCTCCCGCTCTACAAGCCCTGGACCTCACTGGCGCAATGAGGGCATAGCCCCCTACAAAACCCCAGACAGGCGTGCTTTAGATCCTGCATTGGGGTCCACTGCCCATTCCTCACCCTCACGGCTTGGCAGGTCACACCATGCAGCTGTGCCTGTGGAGATGGAGATTAACACTGGGCGACCCACAACATTCTTGCCACAACCCCCACGAGACAGATCAGAGCCACGGCACTTTAATCCCCTCAGGTCAGTGTAGGTGTGTTTGGGTGTGTGGCAGTTTATTGGAGGGAGTGTGTATGTTAGCCCTTTTCCACCGAAATGTTAATGGTTCACTTGCAGAGCCTGCCTAGACCCGGGAAAATCTAGAGCCTCTCGCAAACGGGCTGCACTTTTCCACTGACCTGAGAGCTTGAGAACCGAACAGTGGTGTAACGGGTTACTGGCTACATGGTAGTTTTACGTGACTACCTTACCATCCCTAAAACAATAATGGTGTGCATTGTAATGTTTGTGTACAACTTACTACTGTTTTTAGGGACATATGTTAATATACAGTGAAATGCAATCAAACATTTTTACACTGCATAACAAGATTGCCGGAGACAACATCTATGCTCAAGATGATAGGTAGCATCATTACATTACTTTGTATGAACTTTTTAATGTCGCTTAATTTAGTAAGTACTGTAAAATGTAACAGTGGATTTTTTATTAACATTGGTGTATCAGATGGCTATATTTGGGGCTTTGCCATAGCATATAAAATTATGTTTACGTCTTGATTGTGAATACCACCAGCTTACCTTAATAGATAGCCTCAATCTCACTAAATAAGTGGGTAGTGCCCTTACTGAACAAAACAATGCACAAAATAAGAGAAGTATTAAAGGAAAGCTAACAAAGTTGGCAAATGTAATTAGATCAGCTACATAGGACCGATTAAATCTTCTGAATAAAGTCCATGTGCATCATTTCTTGCCATATCTCCTCTTAGATTCTTTTTTCCCTTTGCGATCTCTCTTATCTTGTATCTCATTTTAAAACCATATCGCTAGAAGAGTGCTCGTTTCATCCTCATCTGCCATATTTGTGTGGAGTTTTTGTTGTTATAAAGTGAAAAAGTTCTCCTTGCTGCAGACGGTAGCTTCTGTTGTTGTTTGGGAAAACATTTCCTTGTGACGAAACATTATACTGTCCTCTGCGTCCTGACATATTCAGTTCCTGCGTCTGAGACCAGCAAGCTTTTGCGGCTGGTGCGGAACCACCTTCCGCACCAGAACTGACTTTTCTGCGGTGGAAATGCGCGGATTAGTTCGAGAATTCGCACTGGCCCAGGAACCAGCCTCCGAACCATGTCGGTGGAAAAGGGCTATGTGAGTGTTAGTTAGAAGCTTTTCTTTACAGCTGTTAGAAAGTACCTACAATAGAAAAGTACCCAAAAGTCACACTGGAATCAAAGGTGCTTTTTTGAAAACTGAATGTGAAACTGACCATTCAAGATTATTTTAAAGGAAGTTTGAATGATTTTCTTTAGATGTAATATGGGTAAAGATGACAAATCTTGTAAGCAATACATCAAACAATTCAGACATTTTGTAAATATCCATTTTAATAATGGAGTTTAATAATCTTGAGAAAAAGGTGACATATTTTAGTATTAGTCTCAATGAGGGTTTTGCCTCTGCAGTTTAATAATAATAATAATACGCTTTGAAGTTGCCTGGAACTATAAGCCAATGCAACATGGCTTCACAAAACAGAAATATGAATTATAGATAGTTCAAACAACATTAAATGTAAAATATTCACAGAATTCACGTGATATTTTTTTCTTTTTTACATTACAACACCCTATGCATGTATGGATGTGGGTAGTGTATGGTCTTTGTAGCATGTAGCGTTTGTCTGTGACATGTAGGAATACATGATTGTACAATTGTTTTTGTCTGTATAGATCCCTCAGGGTGTCTGCCATTTGCTCACACTGACCCAGATAACTCAACACAAATTATAGCACTCTGGTAGTCCACTGTACCTTCACACTGATCTGGATTTTAAAGCAACTGTGCACATGCACACAAACACACACAGAGAAGACATGGATTACTGCAAGCAGATTTAAACTAATCCCAGGTGACATTGTCCTGACACCCATCCTCTGCTTATTTGTGACTCCCCCTTGTGTTTGAAATAAGAAATAAGAATTTTACAAGCAAAGAGCCTCTTTTTTCTTAATTGTGAACATAGTAAAGTGGGCTTGGATATTTGAAGATTTTTCTGTTGTTTTAAATTTTCATTCAAAAGAGAGAATTATATTTTTTTCCCTTTCTACCCTGTTCTGACTGTTAAAACAGTGAAACCTCCACATGTACATAATTGAACACTTAAAGTAAAGAACAAACAACTCTGAAACTTTCTTTAAATTAAATTAAATAGTGATTCATTATTCCCATCAGATAGCAGGGCACACACTATATGCCAATGTTTGCTATAGGGTCACCATTGTATAACCATGAACAGCTTGCTGGTTTACCTTGGCAGAGTGCCTCAGTGTCCTTAGGATGACTAATGATGCAGGCCAAGTGTCAGAGCAGAACACTTTGTGTGTGTGTGCATGTTTATCCTTGGTCCCCACAAGGATAGTAAAACCTGAGATCACCTACATTGTGGGGCCTAGCCAGCAATCCCCACAAGGGAAATGGCTAAGTAAATATAATAAACTGTTTTTTTTTTTAATATAATGTAAAAATGAAAAAAAGGTTTCTGTGAGTGTTAGGTTTAGGGGTAGGCTTATGGGATAAAAATTATATTATTATTATTTAGATCTGTATAAAATCCATAAAATGCATGGAAGTCTGTGGAGAGTCCCCACAATGATATAAAAACAAGTTTGTATGTGTGTGTGTGTGTGTATGTGTGTGTGTGTACATGTTTATACTATATTGAGGGGGCCAAATGTCCCCACAAGGATAGTAAAATCTGAGATCACCTGCCTTGTAGGGCCCAGCCAGCAGTCCCCACGAGGGAAATGGCTTATTAAACATACTAAACTATGTTTTTATTTTTTTAAATGTAAAAATGCAAAATATTGTATACAACGCTTTCATTATGATATCGTATGTATTGTATAAAGAAATACATAACTGGTAGTGTTAATACAGCTATTACTTTTATCTATTTAGAGCGGTGAAATACAGTCTCTTATTTGTGATGCAATGCTTTCATTATGATAGCGTGTGTATCGTAAATAAATTCTTGTAACAATCTTCTGATTAATGCAGTGCTGTTGTTTAAGTTACTTTATTATAGAGCTCTGCTTTTTGTTGCCAATGTCAGACACTGTTGTGTACACTGGGTGGCCCGGGTTGCTCAGTGAGTATTGATGCTGACTACCACCCCTGGAGTCGCGAGTTAAAATCCAGGGTATGATGAGTGACTCCAGCCAGGTCTCCTAGGGAGCTAGGGAGGGTTGTGTCACATCGGGTAACCTCCTCGTGGTCACGATTAGTGGTTCTCTTTCTCAATGGGGCGCTTAGTAAATTGTGCGTGGATCGTGGAGAGTAGCATGACCCTTCTCTGCGGTGTCATGCACAGCAAGCCACTTGATAAAATGGGTGGATTGATGGTCTCAGAAGTGGAGGAAACTGAGACGTCCCCCATTACCTGGATTGAGGAGAGTAACCACGCCACCATGAGGACCTCCTAAGTAGTGGGAATTGGGCATTCTAAATTGGGGAGAAAAGGGGATTAAAATAAAGATTTTAAATACATTTGTGTCAAATCCTTTTGTGGGCACAGTTTTTTTTAATAATAGTATCATATTGTATCGTGAGGCTACTGCATTTTGTCGTATCATGAAATTTGTGTATCACCACATTTCTAATGACTACATATAATAAATAAAATCCAGGACATTATGTGTATTAAGAACTATCACCATCAATTATCCACAAGTTAACATTTAACTTAAGTACCCACTTTGCATATTTTTACATTTAAGCTCAATGAGAGACACAAAATATGATTTAAAGAATCAGCCAGTCCCATGTCTGAGAAATTTGTGAAGTTTTTGTCTTCATTCCTCCCAAGATCCATCTCAAACTCTATCCCTTTTCTCTAATTTGCAGGAGTAAGGAATCTCTTTTTCCAAGAACTCGCAGGCTTTCAGGGGATAGTGACTCCTCTACAGCTTCCTCTAAAGGTGGAGGAGGCAGCACAGGAGGAGGTCGCTTCTCTTTGGGTACACGGCATACTCATGGAGAGGAGGTGGTGCTGGTGGTGAACCGTAAGGAGGGGAAGCATATTATTGAGCGTCCTGGAGCAGGGACACAGATTTCAGCACTGAGAACTCCTAAGACCCGCGCTCGTAGTGTATCTAGAGAGCGCCATGGGCCGCAGTCCACCTCTGTCCTGAAACCTAGCCCACCCCAAAGATCAGCAGAGGTAAAATGCACCTCTCACCCAGAGAGGGGCAGATCCATGGGGCCTGAAGGTCCTCGGAGGCTCCATGCCCCACGCTCCCTCAGCCAGGGCAAGACATTTAGAGGCCGACTGGGTGAGGTCAGTCCTGGGTCATCACCTCGCCACAGAGATCCTCAGCCTCTCTCCATGGATCGTAAAGAGGAACTGAGGCTCAAGCATGTCCCCACAGCATCCTCAAGAATAAGTGGAAACTTTCCAAGAAGACAGACGTCTGGCTCTGCCTCTAACTCGCCTGTAAAAGGCACCACCATTGGAAGTCCTGGGAAGAAGGGAATGATAACGCCACGACCCCCTGCTCCATGTTCACCTTCCTCTGTGAGTCAAAGGTTGCTTCCCTCTGTCACTCAGGCAGGGCGGAGCTCTCCACATTCTTCTCCACGATCAAGTCATCACCATCCACCATATTCCCCTCGAACTACACACAATCCACAATCTCCAGGGAGAGACCAAAGAGGGTGGGTAAATCCCAACCACCAGCAGAAGGAGAGCCAGGATGATAACAGTATTTTTAATTTACACCTGCTGCCAATTCTGGACCCCCAAAGGGAGCAAGACCTGTATCGAAGCTTTGAGAATGAGTTCCTGGCCAACACACAACAAGCCAGGGCTGGAGAGGGTAAAGCAACTACTGGAAGGGAAATGGGGTCCCTACAGCTTCCTGTCTCCCAACCAGGTTTTGGGGTACTCCTAACATCTACAGGTGACACTAATGTTACAGACTCTGCTTACTCTTCCTCAAACTCTTCAACATCTTCTCTCAATTTTGGAGGCAAGGTGGGAGTGCTTCCTGATTTGCGAGAGTCTAAACGGACTAATCCTCGTGCCTGTGCTCTCGAGGATCCTCCCACCCTTCTCCATAGCCAGATTCACGGAGGCCTCCCCAATGTGGGACTGCTGGAGGGAGAAAGATGGGGTGGTAGAGGTGGAGGTCTCTGTAAGCTCCCAGCCATCTCCAGCTCCACAGAGGAAGGTGAGCTCCCACAGGCCTCAAATCAAGGCCTATTCAGGCCCCAGATGCCTCAGTCTGTGTGCCTCCACAAAGTTCTCAATGGAAGCCATGGGAATCTCGCTCTGGCAGAGGTGCCAATGGAGAGCCAGCATGGCCTGGTGGACTGGGCTGGGGATGAGGGGGATGTCCCACAAACTGAACATCACCCTGACCTACCATATGATCCAAATGCTGACCTGCCACTTCCAGAGTCATTTCCCTCCCCGCCACCACCTCCAGATGACTGTTCCTACCAGGACTCCTCCAGTGAGAGTTCCTCCATGTGCTTCAGTCTGAGTGAACCTCCATCTGAGGGCTCATGCTCTTCTCCTCCACCACTGGCCAATGGGGATGCTGATGGTGCAGTGATCCTCCTGGCCAAAAGGGGCCAAAAGAAGGCAGAAGAGTTACCCTCCATATACAAGATTAAGCTGCAGTCGCGGATCAGACCACGCACTGACAACAGACCTGACAACAGCCCGTCCCGCATCCCTACTCCAGTAAGATACAGAAATCATTGTCCGCATTCTCCTGCCAACTCATCCCCCCTGCAGACCCCACCACAATCCCCCTGTTCAAACCGTCATCAACCCTCGCAGAAAGCTCTGCACCAGGCCTTTGCAGACCTCATCCAAACCCAGCAGCGATCCCCGGCAATGGGGTCTAGAGAGCATGCCTTCTCTTCAGAGTCCAGCTTGGACACAGAAGCCTGGATGTAATAAAACATGGTGGTATGGAGGATTATGATGATGTCTGTGAACCTTCTCTCAGCATTTACAGCTTTACATTCAGATCAGAGCGAAGAGTGGTTGAAAAAAAGCACACTTATAATGACTAAGAGACAATGCACATCTGAATATTATGTCGAACATGTAGCAGGATACTGTCATTTCACTGGAGACATAAAATTGTCCCAAAGTGGTTAAGAACATTACCAACTCTTGAGATCTTTGACCAGCATAGCCTATTCATAGCACCATCTTGGCTATGTCTAATTTCTGCAGGTCATAATTCTTTCCTTTGGGTTGTCTATTTGAGAAAGAAAATGTCTGCATTTCCCTTCAAAAGGAGAGAACACAATAACTTACAGGTTTTACCAAAAAGGCTGTGCCCTTCCATAGTTCATGGCCTTTTGGTTTATTTTTCTCCATGAGAACTTTTTTTTTTTTTTAGTTCGGTTTTCTTTTTTAAAACAAAGTATGAAATGTTACTTTCTATGTTAATCAGGGAATTGTAATATACAGAGTGCACTGTATAATTGGGGATGGCGTTTTAAATAGAGAATAAGAGCTTTAGAATCTCTAGAGCAAATAAGATGGAGTGGTGATGTCTTGTTGGTGTAATTTTATGTGCATCTTCTAGCAAGATGGATGCCTTTATGAAGTTTTCACCAGACTTGCAAAACCGTTAAATAACTGTACTCTGAATTAGATAATTTTGCTAAATAGCATATCATATAAACTCACATCATATCAACTCTGTTTTGTGGATCTCTCAAAAACATTTGAGAGGCAAAAAAATCCATAAGTTATCTGCTTGCTTTACTTCACCTTGAAAAAAAGATGTAGGCAAGTATGTTGTATTTGTGTATTATTTTCTGGACAAACTACAAAGGTTAATGTATAGGTTTATATGTAATATATGCTAATTTGCTTAAACTTGTGTTTGTGTTATGTACATACTTATTATGAATTGAATTTAAGATTATTGTATAAAATGTATGCTTTTTATTTCAGTATGCTAATTCTGCCTTAGCTATGCAATGTTGTTATTGAAAGTTGCCTTGACTAATCTTCTTGCCTTAAAGGATGAGAAGTTTGTTTGTGTGTGCGTGCATGTGTGTGTGCACGCATTTGTGTGTGTTCAGGTATCTGGGTGGGTCTGAATATGTGAGATAGCAAAAGTGTCACTATATGGACCCTCTGCTTTCACACTACTGTTAACTCTGTGAGACAACTTATGTGAGACAGCCAAACATATATATAATATAATAGTAACAACAGCACCACGCTTTCTTAGCACTCCTCTGTTTAGCAAGCCCCTTATTAAGATTAAAGGTTTTCTCCACATATGAGAAATAACGGACTCTTATTTTAATGGATTGCACAAGATGGTGCCATATTAAGCATCAATAAGATGTTTTCAAGAAGTTGGAAATCACTTTAAACTTTTTATAGAAAGTTAAAAAAGTCCCTTTTATTGCGAATGCCATACTGAGTCCAACATTGTTTATAGTTTAACATGACTTAGTGATACTTTCCACTGTCATCATCATCATCTTCAAAAGCTCAGTTTCTCTTAGAGCTTTATGGCCCCACCAAGTGGTTGAATGAGTAATCTGCATATTACAACAGTCATGTTGTGAGGAAGAAGTGCATAGTTTTGATTAAGCAAGGGAAAACTTTATCAGTTCTTTGACTTGTTAACTTGAATGTTACAGGTGATGTTTTAAGTGACTTGGAAGTACAGTATGCATGCAGACAGAAGTGAGTTATTATGATTTGTTTGTGTTATATTCAAACACTTCTAATCTGACAGGTGCTGTACCATTGCATAAAATGGGGAAAAACATTGACTCTAATTAAATAATTGAAATAATTACACTACAAACATATTAGTTTGGTATTGGATTGTGTTTATTTATATGAAAGTCTTTAGACCTTGGTAAATGGTTGTGGGTGAATTGTTTTATCATAAAGGGATGATGTTTTATGTTTCTGAATGAATGGTTGAATTGTTTTACTTTTGGCAATTTCTCATTTTGAGATTTTATACAGCTGTGTATTTATGGGCTCAAGTGTTTTATGGAGATGTTTATTCTGATGATCAAAAGGAGTCTTGGGGCAAATATTTGAAAGGGTTGGATTTCAGTGTTCTTTCTAGCCTAAAGGACTGCAACAATATGATTATTACTGTTAGCATGACCATTGACACTCCATATCACCTCTTCTATAAAAACGGCAATACAATGCATCAATGCACATTGCTTCTGTGTCCAGTGTCATCTGTGGCACTTTAGGGCATTGTTAAATGTCAAGCCTAGGTATAAATAAGGACTATAAAACTTTATACAGTCTTTCAGATTATATTTATGGTTGCTGTGCCTATTTCTCATTTTATTCACACTCATATACTCATACTCTTCCAACTACACAAAACTGCATTCAGTTATCTTTCCAGTATCTAATCATTAACTGCCATGCATTTGTACAGTTAACTCACTATGAGCTGCAATTGTATTTTCTGATTTTCTTTTCTGCAAAAATCTTACAGAAAAAAATGTATGTTTTTTTCATATGCAATGACATTCATTATTAATTCCTAGAAATATTGAGATAAACACTGCCTGGCCAAAAAAAAAAAAAAAAAAAGAGTTGCATAGGCTACTCTAATATTTAGCTTTGATTATGGTGTGCATTCGTCTTGGCATTGTTTTGACAAGCTTATGCAATGTCACAACATTTATTTCCATCCAGAGTTGCATTCATTTTTGGCAGAGATCTTGTATTGACGACGAGAGAGCTGAACCACTCCGTAAAGTCTTCTCCAGCACATCACAAAGACTTTCAATGAGGTTAAGTTCAGGACTCTGTGGTGGCCAATCCATGTGTGAAAATGATTCCTCATGCTCCCTGAACCACTCACAATTTGAGCCTGATGAATCTTGGCATTGTTGTCCTGGAATATGCCCGAGACGTCAGGGAAGCAGAAATCCATTGATGAAATAATTTGGTCATTCAGTACATTCAGGTAGACAGCTGACTTCATTTTATTGCCGCATTCTTTACTTGATGCAAGCCAATAATTTGCCTCTTCTAAAACAATAACATATTTTCCATGACCACAGGATACATTTTCCAACATGGTTGTTTAAGAAATGAGACATACTGCATCAGTTAAGGTTAAAAGATTTGTTGCCAGTTTAAACATGTTAATCACTGCAATAATGATCCAGTCATAGGCTCTTCTGCATATTTAAACCCAAACAGCGACTTCTTTCTTTTTTGGCCAGGCAATATAGCCTACACTACATTGCATGGATGGGTTTTTTCTTTATTCGTTATTTGACATCAAAACTAGAGGCATGCAGGTTTACATGCTTTAAATTGAGAAAACCAGTCTGATCTGAATTGTTCAAATGTAATGTTCAGATCTGAGCAACAAAAACACATGTCAAATCTTTCTCATTCTCTGGTTTCAGTAAATGAAAAGGCTGTTGGTTAATTTGAATTCTGAATGCCTTTGGATTTACTTTCATTTCTACAATTTGCATTTTGTTGTGATTATTTATTTTTTGTTTCTAATTTGTTTAATGTTGACAATGAAATGTAAGGTCTTGACATTGTGACGTCTGTATATGTTGAATAGCAATATTGCAAGACCAACATTCCACTGTTCCTCGAAAGCCAATTGCTGTTCATTTAATTCTTGTAATAAAACTGGTTTGGATGAAATGCTTTGCTTGGTGCTTGTGTTGCTTTGTATGCAATGGGGAATGAGATGTAATGAAAACTAAAACACTTCGTTTGAAATCATTTCTTTACTGAAATAATTTAAAGAACATAACAAATTTAGAAGCAGAGGGCAGAATCTCTTGATGTATATATACATTACTATTCTTCTAAGATGCTTTTGTAAGGATGCATTTTCTTATAATAACATATAATAACATATATCTAAAGTATAGGCTAGGTTTAAAGTAATGCCAAAGAAATGTAGCGTGATGTGCTTCAACAGAATCGCAGAAAGGCAACGCTCTTATTTTTAGGCTGTATTTACATATTGATATTAGAACATAACAAATGAGAAGTTCTGAAATAAACAGTTAATGACTGTTAATGACAATGTGCATTCAACAGAACCTACTAAAACATTTATTAGGAGAAAACTCTTTAAAAAGGCGGAAGACGGAAGTGTGAATCATATGATGACAAAAAAAAAAAAATGTAAGGTGGGAGGGAAGGAAGAAGGCCGACTTGTACACACTCACACTTGACTTCGGTAAAGGCAGTTTCCCGGTTTAACTGAGGTACGGTCTTTGTTTTTACTTATCTATTGCTTTCTGCTGTGAGTGGTTGGACAGTAATACAGTCCGCTAGATTAAAGGCTTAACTGTGCGCTCACATAAGCTGTGGTTAAGAAGGTCATGAAGCTTTAGCTCGCAGACGTTAGCGTTTAGCTAGCTCAAGCACCGACTCTACATCTCCGTGAGCAGGTTCATTCATACGACAGAAATGGAGTGGGCAAGTCAACTATGTGTGAGTGACGGTCCATTTCGTAAGTTGAGTTAGGAGGAAGGCCTGCGAATACTTGTGGGGTCGAAATTAGTGTTAAAATGTCGGGTGTAAGTGGGATTGGCTAGTTAGCTCCATGAAGCAGTGGATGCTAGTGTGACTGTCACCTGCTGCAGTTACCTCAGCGCCACGTACTACCTTCTGAGGTGTTACAGTATTTGTTGGTAAAAATCATATGAGATCTAGCGTTCATCACGAGCCCAGAATAATTTAAAATTTAACGGTCGTGTATTGGTGTCAACGACTTGTCGGTTGACAGCTGTTGTTATCTTATATTTGCAGCTTGGCCCATGCATCACAAGCCGACGATATAAATGCTCACTTTTAATTTGAACCAGTTGGAATAAAAGTTATATTCATGATTACCCAGAAATTACCCCCTTTTGTTAATGTCGTACAAATTGACTCCATTCACTTCCATTGTAAGCGCATCTCTGTAACATATTTTTGCTTTTTTTATAAAAAAATAAATTTAAAAAAAAAAAAAAACGGGAGGGGAAAGTCTAAATACATATTTGTGGTAATCAATATTATGCCACAAATGCTGTCAATTGAGCTTGACTCGCATTGAATCCAGAATATTCCTTTAACAGTTATATGCAGTGCTTTATGGATGAAAATAATGCATGGAAATAGTCAGAAGGGTTTTAAAGATCTTATTTGTCATGTGTTTCTTTGTCGTAACTGTCAGAATGAATATTTCATAAACATTGTGAGAGAGTCATGGTGGCGAAAGGCTGTAAATGCAACAGGTTCATGGCGCTTTGCTGTTTTTTGTCCTTTTATCCTCATCTTCGATTCGACTGAATTTGAGTCAGTTCTGACTATGAAAAGTTTTAAAAGATGGCTCATGGTTTAGTTAGCTAAGTCTGTATGGACGTGTCGTTAAGTCAGTAAAGCCAAAATAAAAAGTGGTGTAACCTTATGTTTCTCCTCCTCTTGGAAGATCTTTCAGGTTTTTACAGAAAGTCTAATGCTCAATAACAGGAAATGGGAAACTCTTCACAGCAGATTTCGCTTCAAGCAGAGGATATATAAGCCTAATTTGCTGACTGGAACAGAACAAGAGGCTTTCACAATTGTTTTTGTCCAACTTTTTTCCCTTTCACAATCTCTAATAAACATCAGGGAAGGTTCCAGCAGGACAGGGACTGGACTTCCTTTTTTTTCTCCTGTGTTTGCACTTTTTCAGTACCCTGCCTCCACACTGGACAGTTCAGCACCATTTATTCTCTTCCTCTCTTTTCTTATGGGCTGTGTGTAAATCATTCTTTCTCTTTTTCTGCAGGAGAACAGAGGCTTGGGATCCAAGATGACAGACTCCAAATATTTCACCACTACCAAGAAAGGTTTGGTGTCTGCTGATTTCTATTTTGCTTTGAAGATACGGCTGTTATTTATTTTATCACTTTGTGAGATGTTTTCATGAACTGTGTTCCGTACTTGTCCGATAACCATCACCATTCAGGATATTTTTTTTTAATTGCATTGTCACATTACAGACTTAAGCTGTGTTAAATATTTTAACTATGTTTGTGACATAGTCCACTATGTTTCTGAACACTGGACTCTGATGGAGACTAATATTGCATAGAGATGGATGGATAGAAATGGCTGCGGAAGCCAAATTCTACATTAGATTTGGTGCCTTAGGCCAGAGTTGATCTTTTATTTGGAATACTTGCTGACTCATTATTTTGCCAGAAAATAGTATTTTTAACTGCAAACAAATGAGCCAATTTTTGTTACTCAGTCAAAGCCAAGAAAAGCTGTGTACGCAGAATTCATGATATAATTTGAGCATATTTCATTGTCGTCTTTTTTGTGAAATAAGTCAGTCTGCTATTAATAATTAATACATTGATTAAAATGAATAAACTGTTTTGTTTGTATCCCTTTAGGGGAGATATTTGAACTGAAGGCAGAGCTGAACAGTGATAAGAAAGAGAAGAAGAAGGAGGCAGTAAAGAAGGTCATTGCCTCTATGACAGTGGGAAAAGATGTCAGGTAAGCCAGGCTATTTTTAAGCACTTGAGCCATTGTTGGTACAGTTTAACAGAGTTTTCTGTTTTTAATCTTTTATGCTGCTAAATACAGTGTTCCCTCTAGAATTGTTTTATGCAGCCGCGCTATTGTGCGGTGGAGGTATAGCTTAAAAAAAGTGTGTGTGTGTGTGTGTGTGTGTGTGTGTGTGTTTATTTACTTGAAGCTTTTGACACGTGAAGGCTGTAGTAATAACTGCCAAATAATGAAATGCCTCAGTGCAGAAAATTACTTGCACTATTTTATTAAACAAATAGATAATATAAACTTATTTAATAGAACATACACATAACACATTAGGAACTTTAATGAGCAATGTTAGAATATTATGTAGAATCTATTAGACCTCATTTTTATTAGATATAATGTGAAACTATTACATTTGTCAAAATATCAGTTACTGTTACTACTGTATAATCGTGATACATTTTTCTGAGGATGATGATTAATTAAAAAAAAAAAAAAAAAAAAAAAAAAAAACATTATTTTGGCACATAGCATAGTGTTGCTCGTTTACTCCTTAGTGCTGTTAAGCATGTAGGGGCTGCCTACTGTTTAAAAGGTTTGACTTCCTCCATAGCACTTTAAACAAGAACATTTTCACAAGAATTCAAATGGGTCACATCAGTTTTGTGGTCTGCGCCTTCAAAGGAAGCCTCTGAGCCCGATGTTTGCACTCCAGAGATGCAGAGCAGATTATCATCAATATGTTTATCTGCAACGCAATATTTTCGTGGTTCCATTGAAGCCTGGCTTTTGTTTTTGGTGAGAGTCATCATGGAACCACTCTCACCAAGCACGAAAACCAGGCTTCAGTCGTACCGCAAAAATATTTCGTTGCGGATAAGCTTGTATAAAGCACCGCACTCAAGATTATGATGTGCCAGCTGATGAATGCATAGATGAGAAACACTGAAATATACAACATGTTTGTACATTCCTCACTCTTTTACTAAATGCTTTTATATGGTTCTCTGAATTTCCACCATCATGTTCTCTTCTGTCGGAGTGGAGATTTGAGTTGTTGAATATTTTGTCCACAGTGCCCTATTTCCTGATGTTGTAAACTGCATGCAGACGGATAATTTGGAACTGAAGAAACTGGTCTATCTGTACTTAATGAATTATGCCAAGAGCCAGCCAGACATGGCCATTATGGCAGTCAACACATTTGTTAAGGTAGGATTTGGACATCAGTGTTTGAGAAGTTAATGGTCATTTTAATAATGTTTGCATGGGCAAATACGCCAAGACAAATAATGTGTACAAGTACTTCCAGATATCCATTTACCTTGCAGGGAGTCATATGTAAAAAAAAAACTCAGAAGAGCTTGATGTTGTTTATTAAATGATTTTTTGCCCAAAGTCTAGAAAAATTTAAGAAAGATTGTTGATGTTGCCCATTGATTCACAAATCAACTGTTATTAAAATTATTGTGTTGTTGAATGAGGGAAGCACAATGTTTATAAAGTTGGCTCCAAAGCAGCAGTATATTGTGGATGACTGTTGTGGCAAAGCCATGGCAAATAAGTCCCTCAGTATTAGTAGTATCAATGTCACATACTCTATACCTGTATATATTTATATACACTACATACAGTACACACAAAAAAACTTCAGGCTGATATCCTAATATGTGCGTAGGTTAGACCTAATGAGTGTTTGGCAATATTTTCCCCTCTCTCTCCTGCAGGACTGTGAGGATCCAAACCCTCTGATCCGTGCCCTGGCTGTGCGCACCATGGGCTGCATCCGAGTGGACAAGATCACTGAGTATCTGTGTGAACCTCTGAGGAAGTGTTTGAAAGATGAAGACCCCTATGTGAGGAAGACAGCTGCCGTTTGTGTAGCCAAGCTCCATGATATCAATGCCCAGCTGGTAGAAGACCAGGGCTTTTTGGACACCTTAAAAGACCTGATCTCAGACTCTAACCCCATGGTGAGGCTCTACCTTTTGGCTAACCCCTCTAGCCAGATAAAATACACCTCATACATAATTTATCATTGAAATGTGATCGGAAAGTCGAAATGGGTTGTTGATGCATAGTGTGTTCATGGACTTCGTGGTCTCTTAATTATTATGAGGAAATATAAGCGGCAGGCATCTCTCAGCTCATACTATACGCATATGCACATGCACTTATGTTTGTATTAAGGGCATCCATGGGCTTGCCAGTGCCATTTAGCACACTCTGAGTCTTCCTGGTGTGTAATTGCATGCTGTTGTTGTGTGAAACCCTGGACAAGGGACACACACATCACTGTATCAAGTTTAATGTCTGTGTATTTCCATTCTCTCCGTTAGGTGGTAGCAAATGCAGTGGCAGCTCTGTCTGAGATAGCGGAGTCTCATCCAAACAGCAACCTTCTGGACCTGAACCCTCAAACCATTAACAAGCTTCTGACAGCCCTTAATGAATGCACAGAGTGGGGCCAGATCTTCATCCTCGACTGCCTGGCCAACTACACACCCCGTGATGATCGTGAATCACAGAGGTCAGAAGGCAACATTATGTCATCACTCCTGTGTGGGGTAGACTTAAAATGGATTTCTCTAATAAAGTCCATGTAATACATAGGCAACGAAGTTGATCTAAACTAGGGCTGAGTATACAGTTGAAGTCAGAAGTTTACATACACTTAGGTTGAAGTCATTAAAACTATTTTTTTTAACCACTCCACATATTTCATATTAGCAAACTATAGTTTTGGCAAGACGTTTAGGACATCTGCTTTATGCATGACAAGTATTTTTCCAGCAATTGTTTAAAATTGTTTCAATTTTAATTGACTATATCACAATTCCAGTGGGTCAAACATTTACACACACCCAGTTAACTGCCTATAAGCAGCTTGAAAAATTCCAGAAAATTATGTCAAGCCTAATTTAGCTTTTGATAGGCTAATTGGAGTCAATTGGAGGTGTACCTGTAGATGTATTTTAAGGCCTACCTTCAAACTTTGTGCCTCTTTGCTTGACATCATGAGAATATAAAAAAAAAAAAAATCAGCCAAGACCTCATAAAAACAACTGTAGACTTCCACAAGTCTAGGTCATCCTTGGGAGCAATTTCCAAATGCCTGAAAGTACCACGTTCATCTGTACAAACAATTGTACACATGTATAAAAACCATGGGACCATGCAACCATCATACCGCTCAGGAAGGAGACACATTCTCCTAGAAGTGAACGTAGTTTGGTGCAAAAAGTGAAATCAATCCCAGAACAACAGCAAAGGACCTTGTGAAGATGCTGGAGGAAACCGGTAGACAAGTATCTATATCCACAGTAAAATAAGTCCTATATCGACATAACCTGAAAGGCTGCTTAGTAAGGAAGTAGCCTCTGCTCCAAAACCACCATAAAATATGCAGACTACAGTTTGCAAGTGCACATGAGGACAAATATCTTACTTTTTAGAGAAATGTCCTCTGGTTTAATTAAACAAAAATTGAACTGTTTGGCCATAATGGCCATCGTTATGTTTAAAGAAAAGAGACTTGCAAGCTAAAGAACACCATCTCAACCGTGAATCATGTTGTGGGGGTGCTTTGCTGCAGGATGGACTGTTGCGCTTCACAAAATGGATGGCATCATGAGGAAGAAAAATTATGTACATATATATTGAAGCAACATCTCAAGACATCAGCCAGGAAGTTAAAGCTTGGTCGCAAATGGGTCTTCCAAATGAACAATGACCCCAAGCATACCTCCAAATGTGTGGCAAAATGGTTTAAGGACAACAAAGTATTGGAGTTGCCATCACAAAGGCAGAACAGAAAAAGCATGTGCGAGCAAGGAGGCCTACAAACCTGACTTGGTTACACCACTTCTGTCTGTAGGAATGGAGCAAAATTCCAGCAACTTAAATGTTTGACCCAATTTAAACAAGTTAAAGGCAATCTGACCAAATACTAACAAAGTGTTTAAAAAAAGCTTCTTACCCACTGGGAACGTGATGAAAGAAATTAAAGCTGAATTAAATCATTCTCTCTACTATTATTCTGACGTTTCACATTCTTAAAATAAAGTAGTGGAAAAGGAATTTAGGAATTGTGAAAAACTAAGTTTAAATGTATTGGCTAAGGTGTATGTAACGTCTGACATCAACTGTATGCTTTTGTTTCCCAATTCAGTTCTGATTCGGTTCAATTGATTCAGTTAGGAATATTTCAGTTACAATGTCAATTTTATATATATATATATATAAATATATATATATATAAATATATATATATATATATATATATATAAATTAGTAAATATCCAAGTATTCAGAGTAAGCTATTCTAGCAAAATGTTGGTGCAGGTTGACATCTGCAGGAGGTATGCTACAAATAATTTTAGAGAAATTTTAACTTAAAGATTAAAATCCCCAAATTGCTTTATTTCTGAATTAATATTGTATTATTATTATAAATTAATCACAATCGTAAAATTATTTTTAACCAGCCCAAATCCAGACCACAGAAACTACACGTCTTTGCCCTTAAAGATTTGTGAGAATTTATAGATTAAAAAGTTTGTTTTGCGATTTGAATCAATACTGGATTGTTTAAATTAAGCTTAAATGGATAGTTTGCCCAAAACTGAAAATTCTCTCATCATTTACTCCCCCTCATGCCATCCCAGATGTGTATGACGTTATTTCTTCTGCTGAACACAAATGAAGATTTTTAGACTAATATTTCAGCTATGTAGGTATTCTGCAGAAGAAAGTAAGTCCTTTTTATATCTGGGATGGCATGAGAGTGAGTAAATGATGAGAAAAATTAAATTTTTGGGTGAACTATCCCTTTAACTATCATATAGTTTTTAATTTCATAACATGTCTTTTGCCTTTTAAAGTGTTATTGAGAATGTAGTGTTTAGTCTGATAATTGTTATGCGCCTTTTTGAAAAATGTTAATCTCTCTCCCTCCTACAACAGTATCTGCGAGCGTGTAACTCCAAGGCTGTCTCACGCCAACTCTGCTGTGGTGCTGTCTGCTGTGAAGGTTCTGATGAAGTTTATGGAGATGCTACCTAAAGATCTGGACTATTACGGCACTCTGCTAAAGAAACTGGCTCCTCCGCTTGTCACACTGCTCTCAGCGGAGCCTGAACTGCAGTATGTCGCCCTCAGGAACATTAACCTCATCGTACAGAAACGGTCGGTGCAGCACAAACTATTTTTGATGACAGTTAGCCCAAGATGAGACTCAATTTTATATTTAAAGTTCCCATTTCATCAGTGTGTTTGCTTTTTCATTACTCCTATTTTACAGCGCTGAAATCCTGAAGCATGAGATGAAAGTTTTCTTTGTGAAATATAACGACCCGATTTATGTCAAACTGGAGAAGCTGGACATAATGATTCGTCTGGCATCTCAGGCCAACATTGCTCAGGTGACTGAAATGTCACTCAAACTCCCAGACCTCTCTCAAAGCACTAGTGTGGAGAAGTTCAGAATCTTATACCTGACTAATGTGGAACATTATCTCTGCCTATCTATGCCTAATTATTTATGTTTGTATATACTTTATTACACTGAAGTATATACTTTGTAACATCAACATTTGACATTTGTGCTCGTGAGAGTCTGTGCTGAAACTGTATGTGGGTTTTGGTTGAGTAGGTGCTGGCTGAGCTGAAGGAATATGCCACTGAGGTGGATGTAGATTTTGTGCGTAAAGCTGTACGAGCCATCGGCCGCTGCGCAATAAAGGTTGAGGTGAGCTGGCCTGACACTAATTAGGAGGACATAATTATTAACTTAATTAACAATGGCAATCTATTGAGCACTATTTTTAATCACAATTCACCCCTTTTATTTAAGTCATCACCCCAATTTATCCCTGATTTGAACCAAATACCAATTGCTTCATCTGTTAACTGATTTCTGAGTGGTTGCATTTTTGCATTCTAATGAAGGAGATGGTTGATTGCTCTTTCTCCCATTTCTGTTGTATGTCCTTGTCACAGCAATCAGCTGAACGTTGTGTCAGCACGCTGCTTGACCTTATTCAGACCAAGGTCAATTATGTGGTGCAGGAAGCAATTGTGGTCATCAAGGACATCTTCCGCAAGTACCCCAATAAGTATGTTTCTATGTGTTTCTTAGATAACTTCTCATGTCCATGACCATTTGTCAACAAAACTTTATAGCACTGGTGTCTCTTATTCTGTCACTTGATCATCTTTTCTGTTGAGCTGACTAACATCACATTTTGTTGGCTGACTATAGGGGTGTTCAGACACTGACAGCGGTTTAGTGTATTTACTGGAGACCGCGGAGTATCTGTGCTGGAGGTTGACAGATCAGTGGCTGCACTCCCATTTGTAGTCGCCGCAATGTATTGCTGCTAATTTGCATAAAGTTGAGCTCTAACTTTGCAATGCTATAGCAGTAAAAGGCAGAAATGTCTTTAAAAAAAAAAATCTTACTTGCGTTAAGTCGCTGTTGCTCATTTCGCTGCAATCCCTGTCACTGTGAACACCCCTCAGAAAGCAGAAGAGGTTTATCTTGACACAGCGTCTGTTCTGCCCTGTCTCCCATGATAGAATGTGTTTGAAATGATGTGTAAAATAAAACACAATTTTATTTTTCTCAAGATTCACTAAACCCATCCCTTTTTGCTCTTCATGCTTCTTAGTTGCTTCACATTTTTCTGCAATGTTTTTCTTAGGTATGAGAGTGTGATTGCCACCCTGTGTGAGAACCTTGACTCTCTGGATGAACCCGAGGCACGTGCAGCCATGATCTGGATTGTGGGAGAGTACGCTGAGAGGATTGACAATGCTGATGAGCTGCTGGAAAGCTTCCTGGAAGGCTTCCATGATGAGAGCACACAGGTGAAGTGCACTAAAGCTTACAAAGTCACTGTAAATTAAACCGTTCCAGTAGAATAAAGGCACTGGAAGGCGATAACCAAAAAGGTTTCCTGTTTAGTTTGTGAGGCAGCTGCTTTTGATTCAGATCTCAAAAGGTTCATGGAAAATGGCCTGTGACTTTCAGTTAAAAGGTTCATATCAAACACTTTAAAAAAAATCAATAAAAATTATATATGTATTTATGCTAGTCAGGGTTTTTTGCACCAAAACAGTCATAATTTAGTTGTTCATTACTATTTTCCACACATGTCTGACCATTAAAATTAAATGGGTCCTTTTTGATGCTCTGTCTTTTAGACTTGATACTGTATAAACATCCTCTTCGCATGTAAAATGAGTAATGACACTTTGCTGGACTGTACCAGAGCAGAAAAGGGATAGTTCACCCAAAAATGAAAATTTTCTCCTCATTTACTCTGCCTTATGCCATCCCCAGTTTTGTTCTTCAGCAGAACTCAAAGATTTTTAGAAGAATATCTCAACTTAGTAGGTCTTTATAATGCAAGTGAATGGTGATCAGACCTTTTTATAGCTCCAAAAATCACATAAAAGTAATAATTATGACTACAGTGGTTAAATACATATCTCCAAAAGCTATATGATAGGTGTGGTTAAGAAACAGATAAAAATGTTTTACTCTAAATCCCCACCTTCACTTTCAGATATGAAAGTTAAACTAAACAGGCAGCAGGCTTTCAGATGTAAAATTGAAAGCATAAGTGGAGATTTAGAGTAAAAAAAGGACTTTAATTTTGTTTCTCACCAACACCTATCATATTGCTTTTGAATATATAGATTTAACCACAGAAGTCATATGGACTACTTTTATGTTTCCTTTTATATGATTTTTGGAGGTTTAAATGTCAGATCACCATTCACTTGCAATGAATGGACCTGCAGAGCTGAAATATTTTTCTACAAATCTTTGTGTTCAGAAGAAGAAAGTAAGTCATACACATCTGGGATGGCACAAGGGTGAGAAAATGAGAAGATAATTTTCATTTTTGGGTGAACTATCCCTTTTAGATTGTGCCATGTAAGCAGTCTATTGTTTTTGTGAAAATGCTGATGGTAAAGTTTCTTGCATAAGGAAAGATTATAAGAACAATGGGTCTGTTAAAGGTAAACTTTACAGCCGTTTCAACAGATATCAAACTAGTTTTGACAGATTATATTTAGTGCATGGCCTTTTATACTTTCCTTTAACTGTTCACATGCTGTTGAGCAGCCAGTCATGGTTAAGCTTACAAATTCACTCTGGCAAATTCTCTTTAAATTTCTTCTTACTCCATCTCTATCTTTGATTGGGAGGAAGGAGTCTCTGACAGAGATCTGGATTATCCTTGTTTGGTGTGTTTTTGTAGAGAATACATTTAATTGAGGGGGAAGTGCTTAAGTAGCATGAGGACAATATAATATGTCAAAAATATTACAAGTACTTTGGTACCAAGTTGATGCTAAAATAAATACAAAAATAATGATACTACTGTCTCTACAGACTTGAGCTGTAACCTGTGCAAACACAGTAGAGCCAGCCACTAAGAAAATAGATAATTACTGCCTATTATGATAATTACTGTAATCACTGGGAAGACCAGAGAGATGGCACTGATTATTTTTTTGCCTTTAGTTGGCCAGCAAGTCTTGAAGGCTAATAAGTTGTCATTTTCTGCCTTTTGCCATGCATATTGATTATTAGCAATATGGAACCAGTAGAGTTTGAAAAAATGAAAAAAAAAAATTTGCCCAAATGTCATGGGCAAAATCAAAAAGAGCCTAGATTAATTTTTATTTTACATTTTTGATTACTTTTTGTATATTTTTTTAGTGATGAATACTTAGAAAAAGCAATATTTACTTAATTGAGAAATACTTGACAACCCTCAATACTAATCTGGTGAAAACTAATGAACATGCAGTGGACCTTTTCTCTCGGGAGAATGGGTTACATGTTTTGTCTGTGTGTGTGTTAATGTTTTTTTTTCATGGTTGTCTTTCAGGTACAGCTCCAGCTACTTACAGCCATAGTGAAGCTGTTCCTGAAGAAGCCCACTGAGACCCAGGAACTGGTGCAACAAGTGCTCAGTCTCGCCACACAGGTTAGATACATACACACAGTTGATAACAGAAAAAAATACCACGCCTATAATTGCTCACACCTAAGGGCACTGTCTGAAACCATTTCTATCCTCAGAAACTTTCAAAGCTTGTTTCCACCTGGTATTAAGATGGTTTTACTATATGTTTTAAATGCATTTCCTGTGACCACTTCTGTTCGGATTTTAATTGGAGGGTCTTTGATTTCTTTGATTTTTGTCAGTGTGTGACTGCAAAAAAAAAAAAAAAATCATAAAAAGCAAATGCATGGGGGGTGGGGAAAGCACTGCACTGTTTCATAAAATTTCAACTGCATTCAATTTCAACTGTCTGGCATCTATTCACACTTGTCTTTTCTGACTTTTTCGCATTTTATTATCATGTAGTAACACAAAGAAATAGTGACTGATGGATGCTGTAATGAAATCATGAGATCCACCCTTCGAATTTCAAACACAAGTGGTCACAGGAGACGCATTTGAGATGCATGATGTGTCTCGACTGACCACATGTCATTGAATCACCTAAGATGCATCATTTACCAGTTGTAAACGGTGTCAAAGAAAAGTAAGGCTGATTGGCTGGCTGGCTGACTTCACAGAAGAGCTTGTGTTTAGCAATATACAAGATATTTAGAGAAGTTGGTAGATTGGTAGTTATTTAAGAAAATGCTGTAATTGCTTTTCGTAACTACAGACAGACAATAAGAGGATAAACTAGATAAAAAAAGCCTTGGGTTTTAAATGGTAAAAATGTTTCAAATGATTGTGAAGTGCACAGGAAACTTAACTTTTATATTTAAATAATGGGTAATTTAGTGTTTTTACATGCATGCATACATATACACACACACTCTCAATGGCCACTTTATTAGTTACACCTGTACATCAACTATTTCATGTGATTATCTAATCAGCTAATCTTATGGCAGCAGTTTAATATAGAAAATCATGAAGATATGGGTCAGGATCTTCAGTTAATGTTCACATCAACCATCAGAATTGGGAAATAATTTGATCTCAGTGATTTAGTCCATGGTATGATTGTTTGTGCCAGATAGGCTGGTTTGAGTATTTCTGTAACTGCTGATCTCCTGGGATTTTCACACACAACAGTCTCTAGAGTGTTTAGAGAATGGTGTGAAAAACAACCAGTGAGTGGCAGTTCTGCGGAAGGGAAAACATTTTTGATGAGAGTGGTCAACGAAGAATGGCCAGACTGGTTCGAGCTGACAGAAAGGCTGCGGTAACTCCGATAACCACTCATTACAATTGAATAGTATCTCAGAATGCACAACACGTCGAACCTTGTGGCGGATGGGCTACAACAGCAGAAGACCACGTCAAGTTCCACTTATGTCAGCCAAGAACAGAAAGCTGAGGTTGCAGTGGACATTTGTGTACCTCAGCAGAAATCTAGCTTTGTCAGACCAGGCAATGTTTTTCCAATCGTCTACTGTCCAGTTTTGGTGAGCCTGTGCCCACTGCAGCCTTAGTTTCCTGCTCTAAGCTGACAGTAATGGTACCTGGAGGGGTCTTGTGCTGCTGTAGCCCATCTGCCTCAATATTCGACATGTTGTACATTCAGAAATGCTTTTCTGCATAGCACTGTTGTAAAGCGTGTTTATTTGGGTTACTGTCGCCTTTCTGTCAGCTTGGACCACGCTGGCCATTCTTCTCTGATCTCTTTAATTAACAAGCTGTTTTCACCCACAGAACTGCTGCTCACTGGATGTTTTTTGTTTTTCTCACCTTTCTCTTTACACTAGAGACGTGTGTGTGTGTGTGTGTGTGTGTGTGTGTGTGTGTGCGCTATATACATACACACCGGTGGCCAAAAGTTTGGAATAATGTACAGATTTTGCTCTAATGGAAAGAAATTGTTACTTTTGTTATTAAGATCCATAACTCGATTATCTGTTGTCCAGTGTCTGTAATTACGTTTCCATCCAAGGATTTTTTTTTTTGTGGAAAAATTTCAAAATACAGCGCAAAAATTTCACAAGTGAAATTTCATAATATTTAGTTCAATTTTAGCGCATGAACTCTGTTGATACATTGCCATTAACGCAAAAATATAGTGTCACATGACAGAATTTACCCCAATCGTTTGCCTGTGTTAATCAAGATGTGGCACGGTGGAGGGCGGGGCCGGCTCAATCAGCCCGATACGGGACCGGGCGTGCGCAATCACGCGCCGGTCCCGCCCTCCACCGTGCCACACAAGACTACAAGGTATACATCTTGAAAGCCAATTTATTGTACGTGATTATGGATTGATCTTAACGGCATAGCACAGATCCAATGCTGCAAACATGACACTTCAAGGAGTGCCAACACAAATATCTCGTATCATGCACATCGACAAGTGCACGGATAACAAATTAATGGCCACAGTTTGCGATTAATTTAATCCATCCGATTATTTATTAAAGTTTCTTTTCCACACCATTCAAAATAATAGACTGCAGTCATGGAATTAACCCATAATAAAAAATTAAAAAAACATTTTACGCTCAAAGATGTTTTAAATTAAAAATTAATAAACAATACTAGCAGAAAATCATCAGTGCGCTTTTTTTTTGGAACACTAACATACAGCCGAATTCTCTAAAATTATTGTTTAGCTTTTGAAAAAATGCCAGCAAAATTCCCTGTATGAAATAAAATATATTAGCCTACCAAATGAATAAAGCATAAAAATAAAATAATTAATTACCAAAGAAACTAATTATATTGTTAGGCCTATATAATTGCCGTTTCTTTACACAAACTTAAATTAGCCTCACCCTGTTCTGTAGACGAAACAAATTGGCTTGAATGTCATTGTCAGAATGTTCTACACTTTTCAAGACCATAAACTATCAAGATTATTTGTCCATTGCCGAGTTCACTTTCAGAAAATGAGCTTTTGAACATCTTATATTTTTTTTATATATATTTTAAATCTAACCCTCTTTACCATAGCCAAAAGCTATGCAACATAGTTTTTTTTGGTTTTTTTTAGGGATGACGTCATCACGCACACCATTTTCATCGATTAAAACATAATTTGAATATAAACCGGCAGTTTTAAACCGCCAAAAGTGGTTTTTCTTTGCTATTCTTCCCATAAGGCTTGCACCCCGGAGTCTTCTCTTTACTGTTGTACATGAAACTAGTGTTGAGCGGGTAGCATTCAATGAAGCTGTTAGCTGAGCACATGTGAGGCATCTATTTCTCAAATTAGAGACTAATGTACTCTTGTTTAGTTGTACATCTGGCCTTCCACATCTCTTTCTGTCTTTGTTAGAGCCAGTTGTCCATTGTCTTTGAAGACTGTATTGTACACCTTTGTTTGAAATCTTCAGGTTTTTGGCAATTAGAATCAAAGTAGAGCCCGACCGATATGATACTGATTTTAGAGGGGGAAAAAATTCACGGATTAGTGTGTGTGTGTGTGTGTGTGTGTGTGTGTGTGTGTGTGTGTGTGTGTATATGAGAGAGAGAGAATATACTATGTGGATTGTGCACTGATATGACTATGCATAGGTACTCAGATGGCCGCTTAAATATTTTTTTCAAATAATATTTGACATTTATTATACATTGTCAGCAAATTCTAGAAATTAATACTCAAAAAATAAAGAATAAATAAAAATACGATAAATAGCTAAATAAACATCAGTACTGTATGTTCAATATCAGTCAGTTGCTCACCATTTAAATATAGAATAAATGTAATATTATAGCTATATAAAAATCAGTACTGTATGTTTAGTATCAGTCAATTGCTGACCATTTAAATAAAGAATAAATAAAATAAATCGATAAATAAACATCAGTAGTACGGTTTAGTATCAGTCAAATGCTAACTATTTTAATCTTGCCAGTCAATTGGGAGCGGGTTGTAAAACAAGAAGCATTTACACCTAAGACAAGAGATAAACAATGGCAGTGGTGTTACACTGTTTTCTGCTATACAAGTTCATGGGAAAATTCCAATGGTTGAAAACCAGACTTTTAAATATAGCATTTTGTAAATGCAACAAATTGTTCGGTTGAAGGGGGTACCAAATTGCGAATCCTGAACAAAACAGTTTGGTGAATACATGTTTACACGTTAGCTTCCACTCAGCTGACAAGCTATGAAAGTTGCTACATGATTAGCTATAAGCTTGTTTTCACGGAGAGTAAAAGATGGATGTTGTTTATTTTCCAGCTTTCCATCTCGCCAACTAGGTAATAACATAGCGTGAAATCAACACTTAAAAGACACAATCTACCACCGCACCATTGTCTGCTGAGCTGCAAAATGCCTCTGCCTCTTTCAATCTGCTACCTTACTGACAACCTATAGCTGTCTAACATGGCAAACAGATGTGATAATCATGAGTGACATGGTTGTCAGGGACAGGGTTAACAATATATTAGTTATATTGAAAAAGGAAGATGACAGTGTCATTATTTAAGCTTCCAGTGTGTATTTCACAAACTAGTTAGCAACTTACTGTGAAGATACCACTTAACACCGTACTGTCTGCAGAACCACCATCAGCTCAGCTCTGTAAACAATCGAATTCGGAGCACGCTCTGCTGGACAAACTATATTATGACACCAATTCTAAATCACCCCAAGCATTGTTTTCTGCATTATATGTTCTGAATTATTATTATTTTATTTTCATATCTGCGCATATCGGAAAACATATACACTGATATCGATATATTTCAAGCATTGTGTATAGCCTTCATTCCTCAAAATAATGAATGACTGATGAGTTTCTAGAGAAAATGGTTTCTTTTTTTGACCTTATGACATTCCAGTTTATTGAATGCTGCGGAAGCTAAAAAAAAAAACACAAATGCAATGTTAAGCTTCCTTTTAACAAACCAAATGGTGTGTGTATGTATGTGTGTATATATATATATATATATATATATATATATATATATATATATATATATATATATATATATATATATATATATATATATATATATATATATATATATATATATTATACATACATACATACATACATACTGTGTGTGTGTATGTATGTATATATATATATATATAATTAGTTGACTACTTTGAAGATGCTAAAATACAACACCGTTTTGATTTATTTTGGATTTTTAGTCACAACATAATTCCCATAGATAAATTTTTGTTATTCTGTAGTTTTGATGAATTTACTATTATTCTAATATGTGAAGGAAAAAAAATTATAAGAAAGAATAAGTGTTTCAAAACTTTTGACTGGTAGTGTACATCTGAGGGATGTAGCTTCTTAGCAGTTCACTGTGTGTATAAGATTAAGGAAGCATGTTTATGATCTTGTTAATATTCAGAGAAGCTGTGAGACTGTGCTGTCAGACTGCGATCTGAGATTGAATATTGTCATTATTAATTTTGAGTTTCAGTGCCAAAGGCTGTACTCGCAACCAGGGTTCTGTCAGAATAAGAAATGTCCTCTATCCCAGGTACTGTGTTATGGCCTCTAGATCAAATTCTCTCACCACTTGATCTTATCAGGCAGATGAATTAGTCCTCAGGTTCTACATTATTTACTCAAGACTCTGTCCTTTTTAAGGTTTTGTGGAAAGAACAATTAAAACCGAGTCACCCATACTCTCTTAATTTCTCTTCCTTCAAGATGATTTACTCCAAAATAGGGCTGCACTATTAATCGATATTATTATTTTTTTTAATCAAGGTCATGATTATGGCTGGTGCATTTAACTCGTTGTGAAAAGTTTTGATTACAGCATTCCATTTTAGGCCTGCTCCCATTGTGTCAAAATGTTCTATTTGCAACATGTTTTTTGCAGTGGGTGAGCATTATAGCCAAAACGTTGCATGTCTGCTGTGTGGATGAATACAGTGGTGAATCAGATGCGTTAAGATTGGAGCATTCATGAGAGTAGTGAGCTCTGCACACAGAAAGTCAGTGATCTTGCGCTAACCTTCAGGGTTTAAATTTATGTGAATTTGCAGTAATAACTTCAATGAATGTAATGGGTTTGGAGCATTCTAGTTATGTACGTTACTCACTTTTTTGTGTATAATTTATTACAAATTTGACAAGTTCTTTTTAATGCAGCTGACAGGATCAGTGTGAAGTCTTGACTTACTGATATATACAATAGCTATAAGTGGTTTGGGATGTGGAGCCTGCATAAAGAATTTGGTATGCAGTTGCTATACACAAAATAACTTTTGATGTAAATTCTGTTAATCAAGTTTTATTAATAAATACAATTAAAATATTTAGGAAATGTAGTGTAAAAATAATTGACAAATAGAATTTGTCATAATTATGCAGCTGTACTGTCACATAATATGAAGTGGAAAGTGATTACATACAGTTCTCTATTGATCAATTTCACTTTCCCTGTATTTTGGTCTCTCTCTAAATTTCTAGGATTCTGATAACCCTGATCTGCGTGATCGCGGCTACATCTACTGGCGTCTGCTCTCCACTGACCCTGTGGCAGCTAAAGAGGTAGTGCTGGCCGAAAAGCCACTTATCTCTGAGGAGACAGACCTGATTGAGCCCACACTTCTGGAGGAGCTCATATGCCACATCGGTACTCTGGCCTCTGTCTATCACAAACCCCCCAGTGCCTTTGTGGAAGGTAGCCGTGGTGTTCAGCACAAGAGACTCACTGCACGTGCTGGCTCGTGAGTCTCTAATCTGTTTATATGCTTGCCTTTTGTGTGGGGACATCCCGATACCTTTTTTTTTTTTTTTTTTTTTTTTTTTTTTTTTTTTTTTAGAACAAGAACCGATACTGCGTCTGATACCTGTTTTTTTTTTTTTTTTTTCCTTTTTTTTTCCTGAATTCCATATCAGTAGTTTATTTCAATTTTATCATCAATGAAAATATAATTATTTAATTTTTTTAATTTTTTTTTTTCCACATTCACAAGCGCTCACATTTGAAGCGCGCAGCTCATGCAAAATATATGCTGTATTTATCTCATTAAATCACAGCTTTTGCGGCTAAATAATCTCACTCGGGCATAGCGTGATTTTAATTTGTGCGCTGAATGTTTACGATATAACATTCGTATGTCAGGTGGTATCGTTTTTTTGTGTATATATATATATATATATTTTTTTTTGTGTATATATATATATATATATATATATATATATATATATATATATATATATATATATATATATATATATATATATATATATATATATATATATATATATATATATATATTTACTAATTTAACCTGTGGAGGATTTTTGAATATTAGTTAATCTGTCTTCTTGTTTTGCCCTCTCTCTTTCAGTGGTGAGAGTGCCGAAAGCCCTGATGTTGTCCAGTCTGGACCTTCTGAAGCTCCACCTGCTGTCATTCCATCACAGGGTGATCTCCTAGGCGACCTGTTGAACCTGGACCTGGCCCCACCCACTGCCACTGTCCCTTCAGTTCAGCCGTCTATGCAGATGGGAGCCATGGACCTATTGGGAGGAGGTCTGGATAGTCTGGTATGTTCCTTGTTCCACCTCCTCTTGCTTGCTCCAAACCTAATCACACCTTTTGTGATGAAATAATATGAAATTTAATGTGTAATTAATAAAATGAATATTCCCATCTGTTCCTGTTACAGCATTTGTTTGTATAAAGAATCAGGCTTGTTTAGGTGATGTTTGTTTGAAAATGGCACGTACTGTACATTTAGCTAGCACATTGTTGTGGAATGGATCCAGGCCTACTTTACTAAATCAAGATCATCAAAGAGTGGATTCTGATCCCAAATCGAAAACGCACACATCCAAAATCCCTTTAACCAGTGTTATTGTGTCTTTTGAGAATCACAGATGGTCTTGAATAATTAGAGTAAACTTTCCATGCCAGAATTTCTGCTCTGGTTCTCTATCTCTTTTTTTTGTTTTTTTTTACTTGTTTCTCCTTTTTTTTTTATCCTTGCGCTACACTTGCAGATGGGCGATGAATCAGATACGGTAATTAGTGTAAGAGAAATCAGACAATTGCTCTTTCATATCATGCAATTTAATTCAATCCATTTAATTTAACCTCTAAACTGGGTAACGGTGCTGCTTTTCACACCAGAAGAGGGCTGTTTCATTGATGACAGTTTATCTCTAAATTTGTAGCCTGATATTGTGCTATTAAACACTGCATTACATTTTTGTTGTAACATTTAATGAATATCTGCATTAAGCAGCTTTAAGATGGGGTTGAATTGTTTATATTATCATAACACTATGAAAATTCTTAGAGTTGAGTTTTAGAATATTTAGCATTAGTAAAAGCACTAATAAAAACAGTTCATCCCCAACATCTTTTCCCTTATTTCTTCTCTTTTGATTTATTTGAAACATTTGATCTATTTCACATTCCATCAGCCGAGTGTTTCCCACAGGACAGAAGTACAGTCTCCTCAGCCATCTTCTGATTATAGTGAGAGAGAGATTTGTGTGGGTGTTCTCAACTTTTGATTCATCCTTAAGTTATTCCTCTGTACTGATCTTAGACCAGTCCCCTTAAAGATGAATATAGACCATCATGAGAAAACATGAGAAACTGGTCTCGCATCAGTATGAAATTTCTCTAAGACTGGGGTGTCCAAACTTTTTTTTATTGCGGACCAAATGCAGAAGAAAAATAAGGTGTTGTTTCCACGTTGCTGTAGTAGTAGTAGTAGTAATAATAATAATAATAATAATAATAATAATAATAATAATACAAAAGTGATTATATATAGTGTGCTTAATATTATGTGAGTTTTAATCACTTTGCGCTCCATGGAATGCTTGTGTAGGCCCTACATATTAATAGAGGATAGGCTATTTCACTCACCAAGAACACTTGTAACGGAACGGTGTTCCGTTATTAACAATTTTATCTTTTTGATTCTATTTTAACCATTATCTTTCTACTATTTCAGTTTCACTGCAAAGCACATATAGAGCTCATACTGAGCAGTATTGAGTGTGACCCATTACAATAATCCGAATCAGATAAAATTTTCCTGTTATGAAGTAACTTTTCTCTGATTCAAATTTATTTGATACCAGTCCTTTAACAAAAAAATGCATAATTCGTATTGCATGTCACTTGATCCATGGAAATCTGGAGTATTCCAAACTCCTGTTGAAGTCTGCCAGTGGATGAAGCTGGTGGCGACTGGAAAGAGAACACACTAGTGGACGTGATGCACTGTTAAATATGGCTGTACATGATCGTGACATCCAGTATTCAGAAAATGAATTTCATATAATTTCTCAACAGTGGGACAAATTATGTTCTATTCCTATAAAAAGATGGACACCCCTGCTCTAAGAGCAGCTTAACTCTGTGTTGTCTTGATACATGTATAGTGATAGTTCTAGTTACACACACACACGTAGGTGTGTCTCATAAAATGTTTTGTATATTGAAAATAGTTATTAGTATAGAGAGAATGGCAGGCAGCTTAACGCCTTTGTATAGCCTTGATACATTTGTAGTGATACTTCTAGGTCTTGGTGTGTCTCAAAATGTTTACCATTTTCTATATATATATATATATATATATATATATATATATATATATATATATATATATATATATATATATATATATATGAGCGAGAGAGGGGAAAAAAAGGGTTTTCCAGGCAGCAAGATCATGGAGTAGTCACAAGTTCAGTGTGCTTTTACACAATTCAAATTAAATTTTAATTTAAGACACGCTCAAAACATTTTTAAAGTTGGATCGTCTTATCTCGAACATTTTGTACCTACTTTGACAATTGATTCCTTCCAAAATTATGAGTATATCCATTAAAAAAATTGACTGCAAAGCAGGCTCACCTTGATAACCCCAGCCTGAAGCAAGATAACATGGAAGCCGCCAGTAATATTAGCACCACTAGCAACTGTGTCAACACGTCTTTGACACCAGAGGACAATGCAATTTTTCAGCAGGTGAAAGCTGAATTGGCATCCTCTTGAAATCAGATGACCGATACCATTTAATACCGAGATGGCGAGTTTTCACACAGAAATAGCACTGATCACTGAAACCTTACAGAAAGATGCCAAGACCAGAAGTAATACTCTACAATACGAGGCAGTGGAATGTACAATTTCTAGTCAGAAAGATCTATCGAAATCTACAAGAGCAAAAAAAAGGTACTCTTGAATACGTTTTGTCACCAAAATATAAGGATAATTGGTATACCCGAGGGTGCAGAAAATGGCAGGCCTTCCAACTTTAAGTTTTTACTGAGGTGCCAGGTCATGATTTGCCAGATCTTCAATCAGTAATGCTGGACCGTGCTCACCACGCTCCAATTCCAAAACTCCACACCGGTGACAGGCCTGAGCAATGATCGTCCGTCTGCAATACTTTTCTGACAAGGCCAGGATTCTCCAAGCCTCCAGGAAACGCAGCAAGCTTACATAAAATGGTGCGTGAGTTCCAGACCTGAGCGCTGAGTTAAGTCGTTGAAGAGCTGCCTTCAACTCTGTGAAATCCAAGCTCAAGCAGGCTGGGATTTCCTATGGCCTACATCACCTGGCAAAACTGCACTTCTCTTTTGACAATACTAATCATTAATTTAAATCACCATTGGATGCAGAAGCCGACAATGGATGTACACGCTGGTTAAAAGTTATGTTGTTTCACAAAGCATATCTGTGGTGTTAACCTAAGCTTACTATACTGATGCTGTGAATGTAAGTGTAGTATTGTAGTATGTTGTTGATTTTGTTTAAAAAAAATAAAATAAAATAAAATTTAGAGAGAGTAAAGCACTTAGACGTGGCCCTCAGTATTCTCAGAAGTTGCTGTAATAGCACACAGCTTCCTTATCAGCTCACCCGCTGTTTTCTGTCATCCACCTCCCACTGAGCTTGTTCCCTCTTCATAATAATCCTGAATAGCAGCATCTTTCCTTGCTGTTGATCCTGACTCAATTTTTGTCCTTTTTATTTTTTCCAGCTGGGAGACATCAGTGGAAGTTCTTCGGTAAGTTAAAAAAAGGATGTAAAGCAAAGTTCACACAGAATTTGATTTATGTGCCCCATTCACTTAGAACTGAGAATTAGCATCAACAGAGGGGTTTGCCTTCATTAATTATTGAAGCTGATGAACGGCGGTTCATTTCTACCTCCATGTATTTTTAGTTAATTTCTCTGCATGCTGCTTTTCTGATGGTTTCGTAACCGTTTAGAAGGGTTGTAATTAATTTTAATACTCCTCTCCCTCTACTCAGATGAGTTCCAGTCTGGGGACGGCCCCAGTAGCCATGCCTGCTGCTCTTGGAGGCGCTCCTGCTGTTGGAGGTGGATTGGGAGACCTCTTTGACCTTGGTGGGGGTGTTGGCATGCCAACAGGATCCTACGTTGCTCCTAAAATTGTAAGTCTTGAATTGATCAATACTCTCAATCAATAACTCTGCTTATGACCTCTGCAGTCTTTTATAAGCAGTTTCCCTTATCTTTTAGTCAATTTGTAATGCAGTCATGTTTTCTTGACTCTTAGGAGGCATACACACAGGATGTTGTATTTTAAAATTAAATCGAATTCAGAGTGCAGGCATCTCAAAAGGTCCCCCCCTCCCCAGCTTCTGATTGACCCATTTTTTTATTTATTTTTTTTAAAGCTCACTGATGAGCTACATAACAAAAGTTGAACTAGTTTTATCTTAAAACACTGTCTTGATGATCCACTGTCACAATGATCATTTAGTGAAATGCTAAAATGGCTAAAATATCTACTTTCATTTGAGTATATTGACCAACATTTTTACAGACCAATACAATAATGAGACCAACAAAAACAGTGCATACAGAACATGTCCTGTGTGTGCAACCCCTTACTTTCTTTCTGTCCCAAACACACTCAATACCTTGTATTCAGATGTGGTTACCAGCCATGAAGGCTAAAGGGCTGGAGATTTCTGGGACGTTTGCCCGACGTGGTGGGGTCATACAGATGGATCTGTCTCTCACCAACAAAGCCATGAGCGTTATGACTGACTTTGCCATTCAGTTCAACAGGAACAGGTGGGATGGAGATTTGTTTCTTAGTTTCCTTCTACAAGTCTGTCTGGAGGCCTGCCTGAAAAACTTTGTTTTTATTTTTATGGTTTTGTCAGTAGGATAATTGAGGGGCGTACTAGGCATGCATACATTTGATAAATATTCGAGATTTACAAATTATAGGGCAACAGAATGTTGTACTTTTATTTATGTAACTTGATTTTTACATTTTCTGAAGCACGTATATATGAGTGGTACGTTGCTGTGCAGTTGATAAGGTGTTCTGGGTGGTTCCTTAAAAAGCATTTTGACTGGTCCAAGTCACCCCCAAGTATTTATGATATTCTCTGATGCCTAGATATAACTTAGGTCACTCATTCAATTATCTAAATCTATTTGAATAAAAAAAAAAACATGTGCCATTAGAACTGGCTTTATTTTGATTGAAGATTTTCACTGGAATTACTATTCATTTTGCTGCTGCATTATGCAGTAGAGTAGTTAACAACAGGTTTCTTAATAGCCTATAGGTTTTTTATGGAATTGTTTTCCGTCTTCTCTATAATGAAATGGTTTAGGTCATCCATAATAAAAAACATTTTAGAATGTAATTATTCCAAACAAAGTCACATTTGAAATAATTTTTGCTTGCTTGTTTAGGGATTTCAACAAACCTATAACTAGTGATGCACTGAAATGAAAATTCTTGGCAGAAAATAATTTTTCAGTGTCAGCTATTAATTTTCATTTTGATGCATCACTAGTTAGAGGCTTGTTGAAATCCCTTGTCCGAAGCAGTAGTAATTATGGTGCTTTCCTTAGCAAGCACCACTCTATGGATTAAGGCTATATTTTTGAAGCATTATACTGAAATATGAAGCATACCCCAAGTTAAAAACTGAACTAACTGTTCTCTGTCTTTCTGTAGTTTTGGTCTATCCCCAGCTGGTCCTCTGCAGGTTCTCACTCCTCTGAGCCCCAATCAGACTATTGATGTCAGCCTGCCTCTCAGCACAAGCGGCCCCGTCATGAAAATGGAACCTCTTACCAATCTTCAGGTAACATACATACTGCATTAATGTAGCATCGTACTGTATGCATGATATGAAATGCTACATGAGTGTTGTGCTTGTATACGTACTCAACACATGAAGCAACAAAGCAAGCTCCCAGTTAACATTGGCAGAGGATGCAGCCGACACAGAAACTCCAGGGACTGTAGGAACACTAGGTGTGGGCGGCTACTGGGTAAAAATATCATTAGTG
This sequence comes from Moxostoma hubbsi, assembly GCA_032164185.1. Lineage (NCBI taxonomy): Eukaryota > Metazoa > Chordata > Actinopteri > Cypriniformes > Catostomidae > Moxostoma > Moxostoma hubbsi. The sequence continues at coordinate 6,832,967 of JAVLUX010000215.1, forward strand.
TTATGGCTTCTCTCTTTATCCATGTCCACTTCTGTCCTCTATCGATCAGGGTTTTAGGTCTGCAGCAGTACAGCAATAGGGGGTGCGGTCTGAATAAACTGGGCCTGATTATCTCTCTCAGTGAAGTCATTCAATATTCTCCAGTGAATGCACTGGGGAACGGACCACAGAGACTGCGAGGGGAAGGCAGAGGATGAGGATGCTGATTAAAATGGTCTCTTATGGTGCAGCGTAATCACTGTGTAATTGAGGGAAGATATTGTGTGGAGCTTGTAACACATTAACTGTAGGATTAAGTAAGTGCCCAACATAGGAAGGAGGGTTCTGTTTCTCTTAGTTTTCAATTTCTAAGTATTACAGCATACATTTTCCTTGTTATGCTCAGCTAGAAAATATTTATTTGGCTAGATGTTGCTCTTAGTGCAATCTCTGTCTTTCCCCTTTTAAAGGAGATTTAAAGTAGATAGTGTTTTAATGTTAAGAATTAATCTTAAGGGTTTATAGTTTCCCATTATAATTAATTCCAGTTTCAGATTATATGCATACATTAAGCTTCCTTGGAGAGAGATCAGTGAATGTCATGTTCAGAAGATTGCAGATGTTATATTGGCCTTTAATAGTTAATCATAAATCTACCTCTTTCACTTTGTTCAATCTATGTCCCTGAAGTCATCAGCAGGGGTTTAGTGACGGAGAGAGCTGTTTGATAATGATTGTGGGATTTTCATTGTGAGTCGCAGGAGGCAACATTTATTTTATACCTCTGCACTTTTGCTGGACTGATGGAATGCATGCAATAATGCTAGCATATATTAAATATACAGTTTCCGCATGTGCATTTTATCTGGACTTACTTTAGTTTACTAGTTTCCAATCATTTGCAGTTGTGGATTAGAAAGGCTGATATTTTCAGAGAGGTTGTGACTATTAATTTCATATGAATGCTGATCATTGATCCATGATATCACAGGAAGTGAATTTTACTCAGACTTACCGTTATGTAATTTTTTTTTTTATTGTATTTTTTTCTGTAAGCTTGATTCAACGTCAGCATTCCCAAGGCAAATAATAGTGAATATGGCCAAGAGAGCAACACATCTATATGATGGTGTTATGTTCAGTTATCAACGAATTAAACATGATGAAAGGGTTAGAAGGGTTACTAATCATAACTAATGTTCGACCAATATGGTTTTTGTAATGGCCTTGAGCATACTTGTATAAAAATTCCATAGATTAAAGCTGTTGGTACATTTTTGAAATTACCCTGGGTGGAATGACCACTTTGTTAATCAGCCAATCATCACAGTTTTCGGACAATAATCTCAAAATTGCCAAATAACAGCTGAATAATCGGCCTGGACAATATGGCAGTCTATCACTAATCATAACAAAGGTCATTAATTTGTGGAAGTCTCAATAGAAGATGCAATATCAAAATTGTCTGTGTAATTTTACTGGTTAAAGAAAGGGTGGGAAATGGTTATGAAAAATTAATTTACGACTTTTTGGTGCAAGAAACATTGACAAACATTACAAGTGGACTTCAGAGGGAAAAAAACAGTGCTACAAAAATGTTGAATATTGCTGCTTTGATGATGGATCAGAGTTTGTTTGGAACATCTGACTCCATGACTGGATATTTACTGGCACAGGTGCTTTTGATTCTGATTACCTAAGACAGACACACTCACTTTTGTTTTTCTCAAACTGTCAGTGGGCATCTTGCATCCTCTTAGTGAGGCACTGCCTCAAAGGCATTTGAGCATGTTTGAAGTTCACATACTGGCATACAGATACATGTACACACAATGGAGCTGAGCTAAACCTTTGGAAGCCCATAGAGGGACTTAAACAAAGAATAGAGAGAAAAGAAAAATGTAAAAGGAGATGATCAAAGGACCGGCATTCCCTAATATTGTGAGTGCATGCATGTGAGTGCACACATATGAGCACTGTACCTCCTTTGAAAGCAATGGAGAAAGGGAGGCTTATTCATTTTGAAAGAAATTGTGAATTGAATCCATTTTGCTCTTAAATGTGCTGTAAATGATTAGTTTTTTTTTAAAACAACATCCAGAAAACTTCCTTATTTCCTTATAGATATCATTGAAATAGGTGGCATTAAATATCACACCTGTCTCTGTAACATCCCTAGGCCTGTTAAATAGTGGCGAAAAAGATGTCCCCCAGACTGCGGTCAGATAATTTAAGTCAATCAGAAGAATTTATGCCTGTCATTCATAGTGCATGTTTGCAGTGCAGCCCATATAGGGTCATAAAAGTGCCAGTATTCTGTCCTGGGAAACACTCAAAAGTGCAAGGTTTCATAATGTGTGTGCGTGACCAATCAACGGCTAAGTCTGGTGAAAGTTCCAGAATGGCTAAAATCATTTACAGCACCTTTAATGTGGTTTAAATGCTTTTAACATCCAAAGTGCGTCTCAAATCCCAGTAGTAAAGTGATGTTTCTCTTTCTGTGTTTGTCATTTTGCAGGTAGCTGTGAAGAATAACATTGATGTGTTCTACTTCAGTTGCCAGTATCCCATCAGTCTGCTCTTTGTAGAGGATGGAAAGATGGGTGAGTGAATGAGTGTGTGCACACCCTTAATCACTGCCTGCGTCCTCTCAGACATAAACAGGAGTGCTTCGGATGATTGTGACAACAGTGCTTTCATGAAATAATTGTATTTATTTTTTGCTCACAAACAATTTTGACTTTGAGCACTGTGATTGACCTCAGAGTTTTGTGTCCAAATGAGTGTTTAAGAAGTGTGTGAGAGTGAGAGAGCTTATGCATGGGCAGCTTTCCCCAGGAGTCACTCGAATGGAGTCAGATCACTGCAGGAGATCCACGCACGCACACAAATGCTAGTTTTTCGCATTGCTGTCCTTCTCACAATGATTATTTAATTTTTTTTGTCTTTCGAATCTTCAGACCGTCAGGTTTTCCTGGCCACATGGAAAGACATTCCAAACGAGAACGAAACACAGTTCCAAATCAAAGACATCCACCTCAACTCAGGTAATGGGCCTAAATAATGGCCATGCATTGGTGTATGAATTTGGAAACAGATGAGGGGAGATAATGTGAGATAGAGATGGAGATTAAAACAAATGAGCAAAGAAATGGTGGAGGGCAGAGCTCTACAGTTATCTGAAAGCTTTTTTTATAACGTCCACACTGTCTTTTTAATCACACAAACTCTCTATCCCCATCTGTCTCTAAAGAGCAAATGGAATCTGTTTGCATGTCTGGCTGTAATTAACTTCAGGCAGGTTTTTGGGAAATGATCCTCTTCCACATGGCTGTTGAAATAATTGTGAAGCACACTGTCGTGAATATACAGGGTGCATACTCACTCACAGTGATATTACTAATGAATGCACAGTGGGTGTCCATCTCTCTTTCTCGCTCATTGTATTAATATAAACTGGTTCCAGTGTTTCTTGCAATGCTATTCAGCAGCAGCAGTTTAAGCCTCAGCCCCATGGCCAAATAATTTTAAAGTTAGCCGAAATTTGAGCTTGTGGTCTGAATTGAATATGACAAAAGAGAAAGATTTGGGTTCTGTTCAACAATTTACTGTGTAAACTATAAACGGACAACAGCTTTTCATTGTCTTTGTTTGTTGCTTGCCAGAACAAATGTACTGCACAGCATTGACAACTAGTCTATCCGATATGCAAAGGAATTGAATCCTTTCTTTTTAATGAATCTGTCAAACCGAATCGTGAATCAGTCTGAATAAAACTGTTAATGGTTTGGATATGCAAATGCAAATTTGTAAGGTTTGTGAGACTTAAATCAGTGTAATTAGTGGCTGGTGGAGCACATTGAAACATGTAGATAAAGATAAACATTCGCAAAGTTGTTGCCATAGAGACTCCCTCAGGTTCAATTCATCTTCTGAAAGCCCATGATATTTGAGTTTTTTTTATTAATGAGTATTAAATCTCTGTTTTTATTTTCACAGACACGGCGAGTAACAAGCTGCAGGGTAGTAATATCTTTACCATCGCCAAGAGAACAGTGGACGGACAGGACATGCTGTACCAGTCTATCAAACTCACCAACGGCATATGGGTGCTGGCTGAAATGCGTATGCAGACTGGGAACCCCAACTACTCAGTAAGTGGAAATGGAGAGAGAAATGTAGGATGTTGTAGTAGCTTTGAAGAGACTAACAAGTACCGCTCAATCACACACGCGCTTGCACTGATAAATAAAGGCAATTTTACATGGGACGCATTCACCACGCTTTCCCTATTCATTTTTAATAAGAGAGAGAGGCATCAGGTGACAAAACGGGGGAAAAAATCGGCACCACTTTCCAAGCTCGTTCACGAGAAACCTGCCACTTGGTTGTGCCCGACTGCTTGTGGCGCACACCACGCAAGTTAAAAACATTTTATCTTTCCGCAGCTGCCACTTGTCAATGACCAATCAGAGCTGAATTTATTCACATCCAATCGACACTTGGCTTTTATATAGTCAAAAACAACGTGGAGAGGAATATACTCGCTGTTACTGAATTTCCTCTTGACAAATAACGTTTCTTTGAGCATTTATAGAGACATAAATAGATAAACAGCCACATGGAAAGCTGTGAGTGGGCGAGTCTGTGTACCAGGTGAAAATAGACTACGAAAACATGTATAGCTTATTTTTGTAAAATAGACACCTGTGCAATGTCTACAAATGGGCCATGGAACATATAATAAAATTTTCTCTGCTGCAACAGGTGTCTGAATCATCAACTTTAGGTAAACAGAAAATACAATTGCCCATGTGGGTGTTTTTGGGATTTTGAATGTTCATTTGTAGCCCTCCCATTTTAATTATTGATGTGATGTTATTTATACTATTTGCCAATAAAAATATGAAGTAACATGCCATCTGTTTCTTTAGTCATTAAAAAAAAAATGCAGAAGTCATCAAATGTGGAGATAGGTGGCAAGACGCCATCAATAATTACAATTACATTGTTTAGCCTTGATACTATAATTTTACATTAATTATAAAAAATTGCTTATTACAATATTTATAGTTATAAAACATTTTATGAAAAATTAAGTGGCATTTTATTTTTGTGCAATCACTTACATTAATACTAATACAATAGTTACAGTATTCACCTCATAGACACAGTAACTGAGCTGAAGCAGTGGATGGCATTATTGCACTTATACTGGCGCATTTTGCACTGCTGCTCATGTGAATGGAAAACACCTGTACAAATGAGAAGTGGCAAGATTGCAAGCAAAGTCTGCTGCCCACCGCATCCAGTGTAAATCCACCTTACAGACTCAAGGATGTGCTGGAGAAGACGGTGATGGCCGCCTGTGAGATCTGTGTTTTTCACAGAAGGACTCCTCTGTTCTTTGTCCTGAGTTATGATGAAGAAGAAACTCCCAGAGGGAATCTCTGTTTGTGTGCATGAAAGAGAGAGGATCAGAAAGGAAATAGTCCTGGCACCATGGACTGCTAGGTTCTTGGGCCATTTAATGCATACACAATGATGGCAAACCCTGGCTTAAGACGTCAGTAGTGGTCAACCGATATAATCGGCTGATTAATCGTTCGATAGTTGGTATTTTAAATTGGCAGCATCGGAAGATACATTTTTCCATTTGGCGATGACGCCGAGAATCACTCGTTTGCATGTGAAGGAGCCGTCTGAGGCATGTAAACGACCAATCACAGCTAGTTTTGTTGTCACATGCCATCATATTACAACAGTGATAGGCTGTGCAGTACAGTTTCATTTAAACCGTACCTCCGGCTCAAGAGACTCACACAAGCCTGTGATTTTAAGTGCTCGTGATAAAAAGCCCATATCGGCTGACCACTAGTCATCAGTATCTGATTGGCTGGCTTTAAGCAATTTAAAGGAGCAAGAGCACGCAGGTTTTGTTGTAGGTTTTTATTAGTCCATCAGGAAACGAAGGACCAGGGTACTGATACATTGATACAGTGAGCACTATTGAAGATGAACTAATAAACTAACCAAACTTTGCTTTGTTATTGGCATCGTCTTTTTTGAATAAGGCACTTTTTTTGGTAGCAAGTAAACTAGATGTCCTTGAACAGAATTGTATATTCGAATGTTTTCTAAGTCATGTCTGAAATTTTCAGTACTTGGTCATTTTGAATGGACAAATTCTGATCACAAACTTTTTTTTCTATAATTGTTTATTTATTTTTAAGGCTATTTCATGGTATTTCTATGCAGCAGTTCACAGAAACTGCCACACCATATTTTTACTTATTTTAATTCATGCTAGATTTATTTTTGTAGTGTACACTTAAGGATAAGCCAGCCCTTAAATGGTACTTATAAGCTGTGGTCACTTTACATGTCAGTCAGATGGTCTCTTCCAGTTTAAGCTGCATTGACAATTATTCATTATGCCACAAGTCCAAAGTTTGTTGATCTTTTGGCCATTATGATGGCCAAAAATGCTGATAATGTTGGCAGCTTACTAGGTTTCCAGAACGAGCCAATGCTTTTGGTCAGAGAGAGAATTTTAGGACTCCTAGGTGGATGAAGATAAGTAATGAAGATTGTAAAGAAAAGATGACAATCCTCCTGTCAGTGCTTTCTTTCATTCCTTTGGTTGGTAGAATTTGTCGTCATCACCATGGGTGGAGCTAGGTGTGGGCTACTGGGCTTAAGCTCTGAATATTTTCAGGAAAGCCCTATTTTTGTCATCTTGTAGTGATGTCAAAAGTACCAGATCTTCAGTATATAGTTGATACTAAATAGAAATATATTTTTAATATTAAGTTTTTTTTATATAAAAGACTCAATTCAAATACAGACTCAATTCAATACACATGCACTGTTTTGTCAGTGGCTGCTTACCAGCACTCATGTGCGCATTCACACAAAGAGCACTCACAAAACTGGCACTCACAACAAGATGCAAAAGTACCAAATATCAAGATATACAGTATGACCATAAAAACTATAGGGTGTAATATTTACAAATGTGCTCAAAGTATTAGCAAAACTTTAAGCTAGAATATTTGCATTTTTTGCAAATCTCTTTTATGAACGCATGATGCCATGAACCTCACAAATTTGGTGAATCAAAAAAATCATACGCACCTATTTTAGCCTTTTTACAGCCTGCTATCTTCTTAACTAACATAAAACACCTGACAAATCAAATGGGCTTTGAAGTACAGAAAGCCAAAAAAAAAAAAAAAGTAATTTTTAAAGTACAAACTGTTAAAAGCAAGTAACTTATCTTTCAGCGTTTCTGAAGCTGAGACCAAAGTTAGTGGGGCCTTTTTGGTTTGAGGCCTGTGTATGCTTAATTTTTCTGGGTTCCTGATCAGATGATGCCCGTTTGACCACGTTGCCTTTCAATGGGTACTCTTTTTGACTGCGACCAAATACAAACGCGTTCGACTCATGCGCACTGCGATTTGTTTTGTGATAATTTTTAGTACAGACAAGGACTGTCTGCATGTTGAGAAACTCTGGGCCACGCGCAGACTGTGTTGTTGATGAAATTTGATCAATAAACAACAGAAGTATACTCGGGCCTTTTAGTTTCAGTAATATTTAAAGATTTACTATATAAATGACATCTCACATATGTAAAATATACAAATTTTGTTTTTAATAAACTGCATTATATTTTGATATTTCATCAAAGGATGGCCCCATACGGATCCCAAATTTCTGGGCTAATCCTAGAATATCCACTGACCCTAGAACAGCCCCTGGTCATCACTTTGCCCAATGTAGAGCCTATGGTTCTTCTCTCTCAAATTTTTCTCTCACAAATCCCACATGAATCATGTTTCAGGCACAATTGTTGGAAACCAATTAATGTCACAGATCTCAAGTGTACCTAGAATAGTGCACACCAGCATGCTTCATTCTCAATAGCAGAATTTTTATGTACTCGAGTCCTTGGAAAAAGAGATTGAATTAGTGTGTGTGTGTGTGTGTGTGTGTACTGCCATGAATATATATATATATATAGTGAGGAAAATAAGTATTTGAACACCCTGCTATTTTGCAAGTTCTCCCACTTAGAAATCATGGAGGGGTCTGAAATTGTCATCGTAGGTGCATGTCCACTGTGAGAGACATAATCTAAAAAAAAAAATCCAGAAATCACAATGTATGATTTTTTAACTATTTATTTGTATGATACAGCTGCAAATAAGTATTTGAACACCTGAGAAAATCAATGTTAATATTTGGTACAGTAGCCTTTTGTTTGCAATTACAGAGGTCAAACGTTTCCTGTAGTTTTTCACCAGGTTTGCACACACTGCAGGAGGGATTTTGGCCCACTCCTCCACACAGATCTTCTCTAGATCAGTCAGGTTTCTGGGCTGTCGCTGAGAAACACGGAGTTTGAGCTCCCTCCAAAGATTCTCTATTGGGTTTAGGTCTGGAGACTGGCTAGGCCACGCCAGAACCTTGATATGCTTCTTACAGAGCCACTCCTTGGTTATCCTGGCTGTGTGCTTCGGGTCATTGTCATGTTTTAAGACCCAGCCTCGACCCATCTTCAATGCTCTAACTGAGGGAAGGAGGTTGTTCCCCAAAATCTCGCAATACATGGCCCCGGTCATCCTCTCCTTAATACAGTGCAGTCGCCCTGTCCCATGTGCAGAAAAACACCCCCAAAGCATGATGCTACCACCCCCATGCTATACAGTAGGGATGGTGTTCTTGGGATGGTACTCATCATTCTTCTTCCTCCAAACACGGTTAGTGGAATTATGACCAAAAAGTTCTATTTTGGTCTCATCTGACCACATGACTTTCTCCCATGACTCCTCTGGATCATCCAAATGGTCATTGGCAAACTTAAGACGGGCCTTGACATGTGCTGGTTTAAGCAGGGGAACCATCCGTGCCATGCATGATTTCAAACCATGACGTCTTAGTGTATTACCAACAGTAACCTTGGAAACGGTGGTCCCAGCTCTTTTCAGGTCATTGACCAGCTCCTCCCGTGTAGTTCTGGGCTGATTTCTCACCTTTCTTAGGATCATTGAGACCCCACGAGGTGAGATCTTGCATGGAGCCCCAGTCCGAGGGAGATTGACAGTCATGTTTAGCTTCTTCCATTTTCTAATGATTGCTCCAACAGTGGACCTTTTTTCACCAAGCTGCTTGGCAATTTCCCCGTAGCCCTTTCCAGCCTTGTGGAGGTATACAATTTTGTCTCTAGTGTCTTTGGACAGCTCTTTGGTCTTGGCCATGTTAGTAGTTGGATTCTTACTGATTGTATGGGGTGGACAGGTGTCTTTATGCAGCTAACCACCTCAAACAGGTGCATCTAATTTAGGATAATAAATGGAGTGGAGGTGGACATTTTAAAGGCAGACTAACAGGTCTTTGAGGGTCAGAATTCTAGCTGATAGACAGGTGTTCAAATACTTATTTGCAGCTGTATCATACAAATAAATAGTTAAAAAATCATACATTGTGATTTCTGGATTTTTTTTTTTTAGATTATGTCTCTCACAGTGGACATGCACCTACGATGACAATTTCAGACCCCTCCATGATTTCTAAGTGGGAGAACTTGCAAAGTAGCAGGGTGTTCAAATACTTATTTTCCTCACTGTGTATATATATATATATATATACACTACCGTTCAAAAGTTTGGGGTCACTTGCCTGAAATGTTTCTCATTATCTTAAAAACCTTTTGATCTGAAGGCGTACGCTTAAATGTTTGAAATTCTTTTTGTAGACAAAAACATAATTGTGCCAACATATTAATTTAATTACAAAAAATAAAATGTTATTTAAAAAAAAAAATGTTTTTGGAAAAATGGATGACTTGGACCGAATAATTAAAAGCAGCCACTATGTGCCCAACATATAGATGGGAACTCCTTCAATACTGTTTAAAAAGCATCCCAGGGTGATACCTCAAGAAGCTGGTTGAGTAAATGCCAAGAGTACATTTCTGTAAAATCTAGGCAAAGTGTGGCCACTTTGAAGACGCTAAAATATAATATAGTGTTTAGTTATTTTATTTAATTTTTTTCACAGCATAATTCCCAAATTTCCATTTCCATTATTCTATAGTTTTGATGACATTACTATTATTGTAAAATGTGAAAAAAAAAAAAAAAAAAAGAATGAGTAAGTGACCCTAAACTTTTGAACGGTAGTGTATATATATATATATTTCACATACCCAGTTTAAGTCAGAAGTTTACATGCACTTATGTTGAACCACTCCACAGATTTAATATTAGCAAACTATTGTTCTACTACTTTGAGTGAGTAATTTTTCCAACAATTGTTTACAGACAGATTGTTTCACTTTTAATTGACTAAATCACAATTCCAGTGGGTCAGAATTTTAAATGCACCAAGTTAACTGTGCCTTTAAGCAGCTTGGAAATTTCTAAAAATTCTGTCAAGCCTTTCGGCAATTAGCTTCTGATAGGCTAATCGGAGTCAATTAGAGGTGTACCTGTGGATGTATTTTAAGGCCTACCTTCAAACTCTGTGCCTCCTTTGCTTGACATCATGGGAAATCAAAAGAAATCAGCCAAGACCTCAGGAAAAAAATATTTGGACCTCATCAAGTCTGGTTCATCCTTGGGAGCAATTTCCAAACCCCTGAAGGTACCACGTTCATCTGTACAAACCTGTACACAAGTATAAACACCATAAGACAATGCAGCCATCATACCACTCAGGAAGGAGACCTATTCTGTGTCCTAGAGAGTAACATAGTTTGGTGCAAAAAGTGCAAATCAATCCCAGAACAACATCAAAGGACCTTATGAAGATCCTGGAGGAAACCGGTAGACACGTATCAATATCCACAGTCAAACGAGTCCTATATTGACATAACCTGAAAGGCTGTTCAGCAAGGAAGAAGCCACAGCTCTAAAACCGCCTCAAAAAGCCAGACTACAGTTTGCAAGTGCACATTGGGAAAAAGATCTTACTTTCTGGAGAAATGTCTTCTGGTCTAATGAAACAAAACTGTACTGTTTGGCCATAATAGCCATCGTTATGTTTGGAGTAAAAAGGGTGAGCTTGCAAGCCGAATAACACCATCCCAACCATGAAACGTGTGGCAGCATCATGTTGTGGGGGTGCTTTGCTGCAGGAGGGACTGTTGCACTTTACAAAATGGATGGCATCAAGATTAAGGAAAATTATGTGGATATATTGAAGCAAAATCTCAAGACATCAGCCAGGAAATTAAAGCTCGGTCACAAATGGGTTTTCCAAATGGACATTGACCCCAAGCATACCTCCGGAGTTGTGGCAAAATGGCTTAAGGACAACAAAGTCAAGGTATTGGAGTGGTCATCACAAAGCCCTGACCTCAATCCAACTGAAAATTTGTGGACAGAACTGAAAAAGCGTGTGTGAGCAAGGAGGCCTTCAAACCTGTCTCCGTTACACCAGTTCTGTCTGGAGGAATAGGCCACAATTCCAGCAACTTATTGTGAGAAGCTTGTGGAAGGCTACCCAAAACTTTGACCCAAGTTGAACAATTTAAAGGCAATCTTACTAAATACTAACAAAGTGTTTGTAAACTTCTGACCACTGGGAACGTGATGATGGGGGGGGTAAAATAAAAGCTGAAATAAATCATTCTCTCTAAAATTCTGACATTTCACATTCTTAAAATAAAGTAGTGATCCTAACTGACCTGAGACAGGGTATGTTTTCTTAATGTCAGGAATTGTGAAAAACGGAGTTTAAATGTATTTGGCTAAGGTGTTTGTAAAGTTCTGACTTCAACTGTAAAAGAGTAATGTTACATGTATAAAAGCCTCCACACGCGCTATGTCTCCGTGGTAACGCGCTCAACAAGCCACATGATAAGATGCCATGGTTGATGGTCTCACATGCGGAGGCAACTGCGATTCGGCCTCCGCCACGCAGATTGAGGCGAGTCACTACGCCACCAAGGGGACTTGGAGCACATTGGAAAATGGGCATTCCAAATTGGGGAGAAAAAGGGGAGAGAAAAAAAAAAAACTCCCTGCTAATACTGAGGTCATGTGACTTTGTTTATAAACTCTGGCATCAACTTGATATCTTTATCTGAAAGTAAACATTTTTGAGTAGCCACCTTAACTCAAGGCAAATTTGTATTACTTTCTCATGTTATTTTCATGAATACAAGCTGTAAAAATATAAAAGCAATATTAAAATATGAATATGAAAATTAAAGCAATATTTTGAAGAATAACATGTAAATGTATTATTTGTGGCACAATGAAATGGTAATAATTTATATTATAAAATATTTATTTTTCACTTTTTTTTCTCTGAAATTTTAGCACCCACATTTGGCCCCTTGGGGGACCCTGGGCCCAAGTTTGAGAACCCCTATATCTACATAAATGTAACATAGCACGTAAAATAGCTAGTTTTAAATTGATTTAGTGTCTTTAGCCCCTACTGAGTGATATCCTTTGTTGAAAAAGGGAAACTTTCATGTAACCCATTCTTGGAAATTGCCATGTGTCCACATTTGTTGTTTTTTATATAAAATGTGGGATGTAGGTTGTTTGCCTGTTTAATTTAGTTGTATTTTTTTTCTGTGTGTTTGCTCATCTCTGCATTCTCCTTGATGACGTCTCAATGCAGGAAATTGAGGTTGGATTTTATTTATTTTTATTTATTTTAATCTTAAACTATAAAAACTAAACTTCTTTTATCATTTACACCTTTTACAATTTAAATCACAATTCAAATATTTTTCATTCTTTTTTTTCTTTTTTTTACGTTTTACTTATATTAAACGTAAAACAATAAGGTCCACTAGCACAAAGCAGCATGCCTGTCATAGTGGGGCATATTATAGTTAATATCAAACTCACATGGCATTTAAGAGTCACTGTTTTGGATGACCAAGCAAACCACAATGAGGAATTTTGTTGAAATAATTTAAGTTCAGCTCTATATCAGTCTTTTCGTCAAATTGAACAGCGTGGAATTATAGGGATGCACAGAGATTGTGGCAGCAGATACGAGTACAAGATTTCATTCCAAGAATAATCAAATTGAAATGGCCTTCTTCAAATTAGTTGCTGCTTAACGGGAACCTGTTATTTCACAGCATGTGTGAATGCTGTAGCGCATGAAGACTTGGACCTGCATGGGTCTAATAATCTTCCACTCTCTCCTCACATGCTTACAGTAACAGTTACTTTAAGAGACAGAACTGGCTCTCACAGTTTAGACACTGAAATATCCACACATCATTTTCATTTTGTGCCTTTCTATTGTTGTAGCACAAACAATATTTTTCTGAAGGTTAAAAAAAATGGTTGGGTGGCGATGCTGTGAACTGTTCTGTGATATGTGTTGTGTTTTCCAAGTATCTAGTAATTATACCTTTAGATACGAAGCTCTACGCTTTGTGACTTTGTTGTCCCTATGGCAACCAGGTGCCCAATGACATGGGGCTTATTCCCCTCTATCCGCTGTTAGCGTCTGATGGGAGGGATCTCTTAAAGCATTCTTCCACAGCACTCAGTGTAGCTCCCCACTGCTTCTACTCTACCCCTCTTCCCACCATGTTGTCTTTAATTTTTAATTATTATTTTTTTTTATTACATTCTTCCCCAACATTGCAACCTGCTCATATGTCTCCAAGTCACACCATCCACACTTTCTTCATTCTGTGGTTCATGCCCACCACCCACCTGTGCTGTATCTCTTTCCCATTTTCTCACTCCATCTCTTGAGTCAAATGATCAAACAATGCAACTGTTAATAAAAACACCTCCGCATGCTAGAAGCTGATGCCACAAAGCAAGTCAGTGGTGGTGTCATCGCTGTTTGTTTGTGTGCACGCCCACTACATGCTGCATGCAGATATACAAAATCTGCCAAATGTGACGGAGCTTAAAATTTGAAGCAGTCAATACAGGAATTTGATTAATAAGGACTGCCTGCTGCTTGGATATTTTCAGCATATTCATTCAGCTAATGTATCAGTCGGTTTGTATGAATTGAAATGTGTTGAAAGAATTTTAATGAGCACTGTACACCGTGTTCTAACCAGGCATGATGTGATACAGGGCCAAACTTGATTCCACACTTGTATCCAAGTCTGTATCCTTGTTGATCTGAGATTTTGCTCTAACTAGTCATGACAGGAAATATTGCTTGTTTTATTGGTTTCTATTTCATAACCGCAGAAAGAATGATGCCTTTAAGTGCACCCGAGTCGGACCTTTATTTTTACGATATGTCACAAATATAATTAGAAAATAAAATATGGAAGAAGCCAAAATAAAGCTAATGCACAATGAACTTTTCTGTTGTACCACTGGATAAGCATAAGAAAATACACCTGCAACCCTATTTGGTTTATTTAATGTATGATATCTAACAAATTATTAATTTGCGTGAGACAAACTACGAAGGGTGAGTCATTGGTTTTAAATTAGTTGACTATTAGATCTGTCATGTATAACAAATTAGTAATATTGAAATAAAGCACTGAAATTTCAATCATTTTGCAAAAATCATCTTTCGTGTCAACACACCCCTTCAATGTCACAAGTCATCAATTCGGGTATCAAGTAGAATTCTGAGTTGCCCAATGGTAAATATGACATGGCTTGGTCATTCATATGCTTGGAACTAGTAATTACAATATTTCCAATGCCACTTGAAGGCTGCAAAACATCTTGTTTTAATTACCTGTGATTTGATTTGAGTTGTGCAGCATTTTCACTTTCAATGTGGACTTATTTTTAACATAGTATTGCAGGCACTGATTGTTTTCTATTTTGACTAGTGGCATCCACACGCTGTAGGGTGATCTCATAGAAGTAAGGAGAACTCTTGAAATTGGGAGAGAAAGAATGTACAATTGATCTCTCTCTTCACCCTCTATCGCTCTCTTTTTCATACTTATGATATTCTATTGCACTAGAAGGAAGAGTGTGTGTGTGTATATATACCCACAGGCTTTCAGATTATCCTCCTTATGATTGTTCTGTGAGAAGCCTAAACTCAAGTCTGCTGCAGTGCTCACTTGACAAGAGGAATCAAGTGTTGCAGTAGATCTCCTCTCAAGCTCACCTCTCCAAACAAAGTAGCTCCTCTGACATTAGTCTACATTTGTTTATCTATTACTGTTAGTGCCACTTTAGATCCTTGAGGGAGGAGTGAATTTTTATTTGTCTCTCACCTGATTAAAAAATAAACATGGCATGCTTTTGAACATGTTACATTTGTTATGTTTAAATTGTGGCGCTGAAAGGGTATAAGGAAAGAAACATACTCTTTGCATGTACTGAAATGCAGATGCGAATGCTTGGACAACACATAGCTAGTTCACAGTCCCTTTGTAACAAACCCCAGTACTTAAAGTTGCAGAGAAGTGCTTTGAAGAATGCAGTTATTTGTTTTGATGTAGTTTGAAATATACATGAGGGTATATTGACTGCTGACTGCGAATTCACAAAAATATCAAGGCAGTACTTTAAGCTTGAATTTATTAAATGTTAGGAAATACCTTACTATGGAATTTATGTACGGTCAGGGCAGGAGGCATGCTTAATTGCGTTGTATTTTTAACATGTTATTTTTCATATAATGAATCAAACTAAATTAACATGTTAAATCAACAGCCCTTGTTTCACCGTGTTTCGTAATGCAACTTCACATGAAATAAAGCTTATGTAGCTAGATGTGTTTGCAATCATGTACTGGTGTAGAGTTTTATTCAGGCCTGATAAAAGAAGCAGTTGTGTACTCTTTGCAGACTGGAAACTAATGCTTTAAGTTCACCTTTTGTTCAAAATGTAATAAGACAAAGATTGGAAATGTTAGTTGTAAAGCTGAAGCTTGTTTAAGTCTTCAACACTGCTGTTAAATTAGATTTATAATGGTGTGTTGGCAGGGTTTCAGTATTACTGTTGTTTTTATAACTCCCCTTCTGTTGCCTCACTTTGAAATGTCTTTCAAAACGTTTTTAGCATGCACTCAAATCTCCATATCTTAACAAATTAACTTATTTCGATACCTCAGGGACCAGCCTTGGCAATGCTTTTTTATGTTACAGAGATATTAGCTCATGTGTCTCTCAGTTATTCTAATAAGACCTCTGTTTCCATTTCTTTCCTCAGCTGTCCATAAAGTGCAGAGCGTCAGAGGTCTTGCAGTTTGTGTACCAATCCTATGAGTTGGTGCTGAAGAACTGAAACAGAAAACCAAGACGAGACCGCAACTACTGGGCATTGTTTGGGTGACTGAAACGGAATGAGTGGCACATAAATTTGATTGGATCAGTCAGAAAAATAACCCAAGCTGTCTTGCATTTCCCTCAGACTGTGCTTTCAGCATTGACTGAATCCCAAAAAATCATTCTTCATTATTTTGACCATTCCCAACATCCCTCTTTATCCCTCCTGTTTCCATCCTCCAGTTAGAACAAGTCCTGAATAAATGACTCTCTCTCTCCAAAAATATGACATCCTTCAAAATGTAAAGATATCTTTATTCCAAATATTTACAGGTGGTGTTATCAGCTAAATCCATTACCTGCATTACTTTATTCCTTCCCTGTTTCATGTTTACTTTAGTTGGAGTGGCTCTTGTTAGAAACCTTTCTCAACTAATTAATCCTTCATAATCAGAGCATGGGTCTCTTGGTTTCAGCATAAAGTTGTGTAAACACACAAACAGTTGTCAGTGCTTTAAGTTAAAATCTTGGTTTATTTATTTTCTTTTTAGTTCTGTGCAGACCAGCTCACCCCTCTTTCTTTTCTCGGTAATTTGGGTCTCCATATCTTTTAAGTGAATTCTGTATTTATCCAGCCAGAAGCACTACACAGTTGCTGAGTAAACTCCTTTTTTCTCTTTTTAAAAATATCTCTGTTGAATATTAAGATTGCAGTCATTTTGTGTTATTAAGCTAGGGGTTTATTTGCTGCTGTCTCTGTGTGTGCTGTATATCAGTTTTTTGTGTGCATTTGTTTTTGATAGTGGAGATGCAACAATTTGCATGTTCTGTTCCCTCTTCTGGTGGCAATCCTCCATTTACCATTTGAGTTTGTCTTCGTGCATGTTTTGTGCATGTGCAGATGGCAGGGAGGCTGTTTATTCAGTGTGCGCTTTTCTTACAAGTAAAACAAACTTTTGCACCAATACATTATATACCAATGAGTCTCCTCAAATCACCCTGATGAAAAGCACTGATTTCTTTTGGTATGGATGTCATTCACAGATCACACTGAAAAGGTGCATATAAAGACTGCAAAAGAACGTTACTGAACATATTACTTCTGTTAATTTCTTTGTGACCAAGAGGAGTGATTTAAAAGTCCATGTAATGTTTTTCTATTGGCAAGCTAAGCAAGAACTTAATATAAGATTAACTTTTTTTTTTTTTTTTTTTGGTGAATTGTCCAATTCAATATAAATACAGAAGCCAGAAAAAAAAAAACACTGCTGACCTGATACACGATATAGTGCTCTGTGTGTTTGTGTTCACACTTAGAAGTTTCCAAATAATGTTGATTTATTGATTTTCTTTTAAACATGGTTTGTTTATTGATCATTTATGTGTGTGTATTGTATTCTGTGGATTTAATCTTAGTGATGACTACAAGGAAATGGAGAAATCTGCCAGCAAAGGAGAAATCTGATTTACTTTTTGTTGTATTCTATCATGAATACATCATCTGATATGGAAATTAAAAAAGTATATTGTCCTTTTTGTTAAAAGTGTGGTTATTGCACTTTTTTTTTTTTTTTTTTTTTTAAAAAGTACAGTAAAACTAACTGATGGTGACTTTAGTGTAGTAACAAATGGGATGGTGTCTTAATAGGTCCATCATATTAGAGAGGATGAGTTCCTTATCATTGTTCCTTAAAACGTCTCTGTCACTGCTGCACCCTCGAGTATTAATTCATAGTCTTATAGTACTACTTTTTATTAGTGCATAGTAATATGATTCAAAACATACACACACTTGCTTAAATAAACCTACCAGCTCTCCTTTTACCTCAAACAAGTAAATAAAAACTAGGTATTTTATAGGCTTGGTAATAGATGTGTCGTAAAGCAAGAGCCAAGTTTGCTACATGTTGACAAGGCCGTTTGGCATTGCTAGGTTTAACCTATATCTCATCATTTTCACAAGTGAAACTAATGGGCTACCTTGCCAAAGATGAGGTTCAAGTGGGTTTCTGGAAATGCCTTTTATTAAAGGTTCTAGGCATGTGTCATCCAGTCCCATGCCAAAACAGCACCCTAGTAGGTAATTAATTACTTTAAAAAGTAGCTGTAGCAATATGTTCTGTTTAACCAGCTATGGTGCACACTTTAACTTTGCAGGTTAGAAACAAATAGCAAATCCTTTTTTTTTATTCAATAAAATATGAACCCTTGTCGTGCCCATAAAGGAACTGGGGGCCTTGTGGGTATCCAACCATGTAATTCACTAAGCGCACTGATGTGAAATCAAACGCCAGGCCGGAAGCTCAATTTAAAGCGGATGGCAAGCAATCTAAGAGAGGAAGACATGAGGCTGGGATTGTGATCTATTGCTCATACTAATGAACTCGGCCTGGCCACCAGCATGGTAACTACTTGCATCATTTAGATGTTACAGCCTTCTTCGTTGATGATAAATGGTTTTTGCTGAAGGGTTGTGTGTGCATGATATTTTAAAATGTGTCTCCTGCTGAAAAAAATCAACCAACTTCTAGATCAGCGAGCCTCCCAGGCAGCTGAATACCATCTTGACCAAGCTAGGTGACCACTGTGAACCAACTAAGACCAGCAAACCTCAGGCTGTTTTTAGCTGTTTTTTTTTTTCAGCAGGGACTTTCCACAAATTTACCTTTACAGTACCTATAGAAAATCATCATACCCCTTTGAAATAGTCAAATATTTTGTCTTACAGCCTGAAATCAAAACCCTTTTAAAAATAAAAAATGTCCAGCTTTATTTACAAATTGCCTTATAACATTCAAGTAATGAAAAATGCCAATAGTTCAAAAAATTTGATAAAAGAAGAAAAACTAGAATAACAGGGTTTGAAAAGTGATCATACCCTGGATTTAATCATTTGGAGAGCTGTTTTGATGACGGCCTTCAGTCTGTTAGTATATGCCTCTACTAGATTCACGCTCCTAGGTTGGGGATTATTTGCAAATTCTTCCTTGCAGAATTGTTAGTTTTAGTCAAATTGCAGGGTGAATAGTGTACTGCTCACTTCAGGTTCATCCACATGTTTTCTATTGGATTTAGATCAGGTCTCTGACTTGGCCACTCAAAGACTTTGACCTTCCTATTCTTAAGCCACTGCATTGTTTTTTTTGTGTGTGTGTTTAGGGTCAAACACCAATTCCACAGTCCAACTGCCAAAAGGTTTTAAGTTGTAGGGATGTTTCTCCTCAGAAGGGACTGAGCAATTGGTTCAAGATTGAAGGAAAAATGGATGCTGCCATGTACAACCCACAGTTGAGGAAAATCAGTGGCCCTCTGCTCTAAAACTGAAGATGGGCAGGCAGTTGACCTTTTAGCACAACAATGACCCTTAACATACCACAAAAAAAAAACAAAAAAAACAATAGAGTCTTGAGGATAGGAAGGTCAAAGTCCTTGAGTAGCCAAGTCAGAGCCCTGACCTAAATCCAAAATAATAGATGGACTTGCAAAGAGCAATTCTGCAAAGAAGATTGGGTATATATTCCCCAATCAAGTTGCATGAAACTAGTAGATACATATACAAACAGACTGATGGCTGTCATTATTCAAAAGGTAGCTCTACGAAGTATTAAATTCAGGGGTGTGATCACTTTTCAAATCATGCTAGTCTAGTTTGTCATCTTTTATACATTTTTAGAACTGTTCCCAGATAGATAGCAAACGCACAGCTCCAAGATGTCTGTTTTAGATCTTTTAATCTGGAAAGCATCACAATCTAATGAACATCTGCTAAACATCAGATTTACAGACATTCTAAATAATAAACGTCTCGAAGACATCTGCCGAATGTCTTATTGACATCTGAGACATACTAATTGACATACGTATTTCAGATGTGCAAACAACGTAAGAAATACGTCTTAACGATGTAAACACACACATCACATAGACGCCTGGTGTATGCACGTGTGCCATCAGGATTGCCTTTTTGTTACTTAAATGTTGTAAAGCAAAAATTGTAAATAAATCTGGATTGTTTTTTTTTTTTTTTTTATGGGTTTCAAAAAGTGACTATTCCAAAAGGGTATGATGATTTTCTATAAGCACTGTACAGTATGTGAGACCCAGAGTTGTAGCCTACACATTAATCTTTCTCACGCAAATCATATTGCACTATTGGATGACTGTATTCCAGTTAATAATCCAGAGCTCGTCGTCAGGATAAAGAGAAGCAGAAGAGCAGAAAGTGAAGCAAATACCCAACGGTCTGCCGTTCAGCCAGCACTAAGTCTGGTTGCGCGAGATAGTTGGAGGCTACCTCACATTCCGAGACACCTTGTAATCCTCCCACAGTGCAAGGACCATTTGGATATGACATAGGAGTTAAAAACCGTAGCATATCATTTTAGAGCTGCTTGTAGCCAGAAACCATAAGCGCAAGCCTAATAAAACAGGCATGAATGCGCGCACGCGTGCGTCAGGCTAAAGCACATGAGTGCGCGCGGAGGAACAGCGCTGAGTATAACACTGGACCCTTTCTTTGAGCATCGGGGTTCAACGATCTATGCGAATACATTCCACATATAATCTTACTGAGCTTAACAATGGTCGTTTGCGTTTACTGTATTGGGCTTGTGGTGAGGTGCACGGTCAAGCAAGCGCTCATGCGTCCATGCAGCCCGCACTGCTGAGATGTTTTGGAAAGCTAAGAGAGGTTACGGGGAGAAAGGGTCAATTGCAGCGATGAGAACGAAGTGCACACGCAATCCTGAGAGCTGCCAGAAGGACAGCGTTGGGAAATGACGGGTTTGAGCACCAAAGCTGTACGTAGAAACACCGTTGAAGATTGAGGACTGTTCCCCAATGGAATGCAGAAAAGACTGCGGAACTGCCGCAGTGAATGGAGTTGGTTTGGTTCGTTTGTTAACGGATGATACAAACATTGTATTTCTCCAAAAGAGATAACAAAACCAGTGAGCCTATTCCTGACGGAAGTCGTGTTTGTTTGGAAATTACAGAAGTGTTTTCCCTCAGTCGAAGGTGATGTAATCACAACCAAGGCACGCGCTCACAATATAGTGTTTTGATTTTGTTGATCAATTTTCTAGCGTCGTAATCGCTGTCCATGGTCCTGATCCGCGCGGGATGGTTGAGACGCTGAGTATCGCCGTCATCGGTGCGCCTGGAGTCGGGAAAACTTCTATCATCCGTCAGTTTATTTACAATGACTTCCCTGAGACTTACACCCCCACCCAAACGCGGTACGTGTACAGACCCTCGGTCTTTCTCAACGGTGTTATGTACGACCTGAAGATTTTGGATGTCCCGCCAATTCCCTCCTTTCCTTCAAGCCCAAGTCAGGTACGGTATCTCTACAAAGCGTTCGTTTGTGAAATTAGGTTGGGAAAAAATGCAGAAAGTATACCAATAATTAGTCAGCCTTCATCACACGTCCAACCTTTGTGTTTTGTAGGTAGGCTTGTTCAATTATGTCTTGTGCTTTGAGCGCGCGAGCGATTGATCTCACGCTTGATTCTCGTGTAAAAACACCTTCACAGGTGCTCAATCAGCAAACGTTTGCTTATTCGGGACTAAATCAGTATAAACTGAGTTTTAAGTCTCAATAAGTGAGAAATACACATAAACAGTGAGTTGTTTAATTTTCTGTAAAAAAAATAAAATAAGGTACTTTCTCAGTGTGTCCACACTTTAAAGGTCCAGGAGCCGTACTGTTTTACGTGTATACTTCGCGTCTTAGTCCACCAGTTTGACCTTGCGCAAACAAACAAGTGTTGTGCTGGAATCTGACTCCAAGCTACCTGATTGGTCCCTATCCTTAAAGCCCACCTCTAATCCTAACCATAGTAGGGACTAATTGGTTCTTATCCCTAGAGGCCACACCTAAAACGACCCCCCCAGCCATAACCATATTAGGGTGTCAAAAATCGGCACGTCAATTTGTCATGATATAATTCAATTTCACACTATATGAATATACTTCCCAGTATAATTCCATCCTCCTACTGTTCTTGTTGCAAACTAGTCATAGGTCTCTAATGCTAAATCAAACTGAATCTGTTTTCTCATTTAAAGTAGAGATTCTCAATGTGCAATGTTTAAGGAGAGAGGGGCTTTCCTCCAGAAAAACAAAAAAATCTAATTTGGAGTAGTTGCTATGGAGACATGGCTTGAACTGTGCATCTGTAAGCTTATTTTCTCTTTCCTCTCCTCTCCTCTCTCTCTCTCTCTCTCTCTCTCTCTCACACACACACACACACACATATACACATACCTAACCTTTTCTCTCCTAAACCTAACCCTCACAGAAACCTTTTTTGGGACCCTCGTTGGGACCACTGGCTGGTTACCACAATGTAGGTGATCTCAGATTTATTATCCTTGCGGGGACATTTGGTCCCCACAATGTAGTATAAACATATATACTCTTCCCCTCATTTTGTAGAACTGCTTTGGCATTGAAAACAATCCTCAAATCTCATCAGACCCATACCCATAAACAATCAGTCCTTTTTAAGGACATAACAAAATTATTGTTTATTGTTAATTTGTGTATTTTTAATTTAGTAATTTATTTGTAATTATAATTTAATTAAATTTATTTAAAAAAAATATATTTTTTTGTTAATTTATTGTATTTTTTGGTGTGTATATTTTGTGTATTTAATAAATTAAAATGTTGAGTTAATATATTCAAATTTGTTGAAGACTGTATTGTAGTGTCATTTTCGGTTGTTTCCAAGTCTTCACTGAATTATTGTTAGATAGATCTGTTATTAAATACAATGTGAATAAATACAATAAAATAATTACATTTTTCCTATATAAAATTAAATACATGTTTAAAATAAAATATACGGCCCACGTAAGATGCCGTTTAGTCCAAACACGCCCAAGCAGTGTGTGCATGCATGCAGGATGGAGAGATTTTGGATATTAATTGATTTTAGATGGCCATATATATATATATATATATATATATATATATATATATATATATATATATATTTTTATTTTTTTTTAAATCTTTTTAATCTTTCTGGGAATACATATAAAATATTAAGAATTAATTTATTGAAAATACATTATATTATAAAGGCTACTGTATACTATGCTTGTTGTGATTTCAATGTTGATAATTCCTTAACATTTATTGCGTATGATCACTTATATTGGTTGAGGAAATTCCCTTATTTTGTGTTTTTTTTTCCAGACCAGTTTACTCTTTTTCTTGTGAGATCTGGTAACACTGCAACTGGTTCATCACCCAACCTTTGCACAAATGACTGTCATTAAAAAAAAACAACTTTATTATCCGTTATTTAATTTAGTTCTAACCAGTTACCAATTGGAAAGGACTCAGTGGAACTGGAACCGGAACAAAATAATACAGTTTCTGCTATGAACCAAAATAAAAAACATTTAGTTTTTAGTCCCTGCTCTCAGAACCTTTACAAGTGAGAGATATGGTCTGACAGGTCTGACACAATGTGGCCTCCTTAACAACCTTAAACCCACAATTCTGCTGTTGGATGAAAAGTATATAAAATTGCCATCATGATATACATTTTGAGAAGTTTGCAGAATGGGTCCTATGAAAAGTTCTTGGTTTTGAAACTAAATTGTGAGCCATTTCACCTTATTCACCATATATACCCCGACAGTATTTCAGAATAAATTCTCTGCGTCGTGACCACTTCACACAGCCTGAAGACCCACTCCAGATAGAGACCACCAAGCTCTCCTGGCAACAAGTGATCCTGCTGATTGTTTACAGGTTCTTTATTACTGGCTAAGAAGTAGAAGAGTCTTGACACCAGCAAAAACATAATTAGAAAAAATATATTTATACAATAGAAAAGAGCTGAAATGTGTTTAATGGAGGAATAACAAAAGATTGCTCCTGACAATGGTGTCATGATTCCCCCCAGAGGGAATCAGAAAGGTGTTAGTGGCTCTGATGGCGTGTCAGCATAATGGAAAGAAAAAAATGTGTCTGTAATGTTGCGAGGTGCGGAGGGGGCATTGCTTTCAGTTCTCATAGGAGATTAAGATACTGCAATCTAATTGAGCCAGAGCCTGTTGCAGATAAATACTATATACAGTTAAATTAGCTCCCTTTAGAGCACAGCAGGCAATAGCACGTAGAGGAGAAAGTGTGTGTATGTGTGCGTGCGCATACCTTTCTATTAAAATGTAGCTGGCTGTAAGAGATTGATATGTTAGTTTTCTTATGACAGATTCTGGTATTAGATTTTTGTACTTTCATAGTATTAAAAATGTGTTATGAAAGAAATGTTAATAAAGAAAAGCTTTTAGAAAGGTGTTAAAGAAGAGTGTTTTGATTCTTCTAACCACCAGCAAATCCATAGATATTTAGAACAACTGTAATAAATGCAGAAGCTACTAAAATAGACAGAAAGAGGATTTACCATCACCCCACCTGGCTCTCTACAAAATGTCATACATATGATAATAGCCTATCTTATACATTAAATGCTTCATCGGTCTTAAGCGGCGCACTATGAAGCTCAATTCAGTTATACAGTATATAACTCTTGCCTCTGATCTA
Source organism: Moxostoma hubbsi (assembly GCA_032164185.1). Taxonomy (NCBI): domain Eukaryota; kingdom Metazoa; phylum Chordata; class Actinopteri; order Cypriniformes; family Catostomidae; genus Moxostoma; species Moxostoma hubbsi. The sequence continues at coordinate 6,857,710 of JAVLUX010000215.1, forward strand.
GGAGCAGTTTTCATATCTAGATCAACAGAAAAAGATAATCTGATCAGCTGTGTAAGTCATCTGAGATGTGTTGTGAAGGAGCAGCGGATTTGGGTCTCAAATAAAGCCTTAGAGACAATGCTTGTTTTGATATTTGATGATTGAGGTGTCCTTTAAATTCCAGCTCAATTTAAACAGCAAACTGGCCTCAGATCATGGTAGTTTAGTCAAAGCTAGGGGCCTGGTTAATAGTGTTCTTTCACCAGTGACATTTTTTCTTGAAAGGCTCTTTACAGTGTGAAATAGACTTTCCCTGTCTTCTGCCTTTGATGTCTCAGCTCATGCACTAGCCAGCAGTATAGTTGCTAACACTGGGTCATGGGGGTCAACATCATAAATACGTTTTTCCCTGTCTTTTGCAAGGAGATCTAGTATACAAATGGTGCGTTCAGGTCATGATGGAAAGATTGTATTTATGTGTTGAAAGCACAGCTACCAGTCATAATTACATGCTTATTGTCACTCTATAAAGTATCTGCACTATGAAGCCACAATTGTATTATGCTAAAAAGCACATTATTTGCTAAAAACATACACTGATGAGAGTGAAAACACCGGAGATTGGAAAACAAAAACAGCCTACCTTTCCACATTCAGGAAAAAGTGGGATAGTTTGGGATTTATTGCTCAGGCGAATGTCTCAAAAACGTGTTTCTGGAACTGAATGTCCATTAGCAAAAACGGCAGCCTTTAGGTTTCATACTTAAAGGGATAGTTCACCCAAAATATAATAAATCAACACCACAAAATAAAAATTATCTCATCATTTACTCACCCTAATACCTTCCCAGATGTGCATGACTTCTGATGAACACAAATAAAGATTTTTAGAGGGAATATCTCACTCTGTTGGTCCATACAATGCAAGTGAATGGTGGCCAGAACTTTGAAGGTCCAAAAAGCATATAAATGCAGCATAAAAGTAAACCATTCGACTCTAGTGATTAAATCTATATTTTCAGTAGCGATATGATAAGTGTGAGTGAGATCAATTTTTAAGTCCATGACACATGCCTCCATGGGATGCAAGAGCCAATGGTATTTGACAACACTCAAAGCGATCGTAACACAGTACAATGCATCTATGTGAACTTCCGCAGTTAATCTAGGATGAAGTTCATAGACATTAGTCATTAATCATATTGTTCATACAAAATCTATGTTTAAACACTGACACTTAACACTTACTTAGTTTAATAATTTCAAACCATGACTTGCACTACAAGAGTTTTGTGTTCCTTGCCACAGTCGTGCTCGGCTTGCTCACTGGGGGTTCTAAATACAATTATTATTTAATTATTTATTTTAAAACACGATTAACAGTCATATTTAATCAATCTACACAATGATGACTAAGATATTATAGATATTACAGTTTTGTTTTCTGTTAAAGCATGATTTTTTTGTAAGCTGCTTTGAAACGATGTGTTGTGAAAAGCACTGTACAAATAAAAATGACTTGACTTGTTATGGCTACAATTTTGAATGTTTAAATGAGCACAGAACGACATCTGACTCTTACAGATGGGAATGCTGATTGCTGTTGAAAGACTTGGATGTTGGATCGGTTAATCACACAAAGTGATCACACAGCATCTGAAGATCCAGAGTTTAGTGCACAAATAGCATGGATTATTGTCTATTATTATTTTTATGGTGCTTTTCTAAAAAAATCATAATTCTCAAACATTGTGAAACCCCCTTTGTGTGTGACAGCAAAAAAAAAAAAAAAAAAAACAATGAGCAAATAAGCAATAAATAAATAAAGCAATGAGTAAATGATGACAGAATCTTCAAATCATTTAATATAAAAAATTGCATTGGGTAAAGCAATGGAATGCTACAAAATGAGTTGAATAAGGAATCAGAGTGACATTAAATATATGGATCAATGGTGACATTTTAGTGGTGCAGGGTAAAAGTTCCTAGAGCGACGTTTGTTTATGAGTGTGTTGGCCTAGATAATGTTTGCGATTATACATTCAACACAGATACTTACATCTTCAACACTAAAAGCCACAAATAGTGGCTTTGTTGCACTGAATACAGATTGTTGTGTGATAAATCTGCACAGCTCCCCTTAATACCTTTTGGCTCAGAGAAATATGTCCTGCAAATCTCTGTACTATACTACAATATGCGATAGATCCATTGATATTCTTTGTACAGTCAACTGTAAATAATGATCTGAGGCTGCTTGGCAACTTTTATGAGTGTATGTCATAGTTTTATCACATGATGCAATGGCAGATGGAGCAGATCAAAAGCCAGCATGATTCAGGATTTTCTTGTACTGCCAAACACTCTCCCTCTCTTTCTCACTCTCTTTCCATTATTATGAAAGAGCGCTCAGTGAGACATTCCCCTGTGTCTACAGCAGTTGCTTAATTCTATCAGGAAGACTCATAGACTTGAGTGAAATTCATGATGACATTTGTTTGATGAATATCAAACAGAAATGTAATGTCTCTTTTTGGGGTTAGCCCCGTCTAGCGGTCCGAAGAAATTGTGCTCGGAACCGTCATATCCTGCCGGAGATAGGAGACGGGGCGAGGAGCCTACCCCCATGTGGGATGGGACTCAACCGGTGGTGGTGGGGTGGTGGAGGTTGCCATGTTAGCACACTAAAACACCAATGTTATAGATTGTGTGCAGACTTATAAAGCAATGGCATATATGTGAATGGCTAGGAGTTACCTAGCTAATGGTGCAACAATGTACAGCTGCTAGCCTTCCCACTAGAACTATGCTGCACTTACCTTTAAATTGCTGGTCCTCAGAATATGGTACAATTCACTTTGCCTAGAGCCATGCACCTTCCTCCTGGATTAATGTTGTGGCACATACTGCTAGTTGGGGTGAATGTCCTTGAGATTAGTTTTTTCCTTTAGTCAGTTAAGCTGGAGAATATTGACTGTGTGTTTTGTTTTTCCTGGTCTATGCTCTCTGTGTCAGTAGGTTTCTGCGTCTCAGACACAACTGCCTCTCAGATGCTGTAGGGTCTGTTTTTATTCAGCTCTGTGTTGAGTCTCAGTGGCTGTGCTATTGTCACACACTGTCAACTCTCATTTTGGAAGAATTTAAGACATTGACTCTTCATTACTTCTCTTCCTCTCTCATTCTTGCCTTTAGCTTGTTTCCACTTTTTTATTCTCTTTCAATCTCCTGAATGAGGGTGATTTATTATGTAAACAGCAGGATCATTTATTTCCTGAAAATCTGATCTCCAGGTCTGATCATCGCTCTTATCATAAACAGCAAATGTAAATATAGTGTAACCTGTTGAGTAACCTGATTTACACACACACACACACACACACACACACACACACACACACACACACACACACACACACACACACACACAATGCAGCTTTTTCAAGCATAAATATCTTTCAAACATAAATATGTTAAGCACAACGTGATATTTAAGCAATATCACACAGGCAAAAAGGTTGTTGGACTGAATATCTGCTGTAATTTGTCCAAAAGCACAAGTGTGATATTGGTTTAAAAAAAAAAAGTTATATAAACAAGAAGTTAATATTGAGTTTGGGGCAATCGAGGAGTCAGGAGACAACAAAGCAGTTTTAGGCAAGTCTTTCTATTTTCTGCCTTCAGCGTCTTGTACTGTTTGGCTGCTTCATCAAAACACTCAATTCACGTAGCTTCTTCGCCACACTCAGTAACATAAACTTTAATACCCTCAGTACACATTGTGCTATCGTTTCATCTCATGTCGCTCTCTCTCTCCCAAACTGATGCGCCTTTTCAGGTACAGGGAGATTAACGGTTGAGTGTTCCCTTGCGATGCACAGATGAACAAACAGTGAAGCATTCCAGAGCGGTTATTCTAAATATCAGCACTCTAAGAATGCTGCTTGTCCAATCAGGTGACCAGAACAAACTGAATGTTAGATGGAGGGTTTAATAAGTGAACTGTACTTCCCTAACCTAAAACTTTAACGTTAACATAACCAAAAAAGTGTCCTAAAAAAAGATACCTTAAAACACCACTTAAACCTAACCGATAGTCTCCTAAAAGCAAATGTGACATGGAAAGCACATTTTCTGAAGCATCCACATAATTTAAAGCTGCTTTTATGACACTTACAGCTCACGTGCCAGCTTTTTCTGCTTGTCTGGGCTCGAGCCTTGGTCCTCCGAGTCCAAAGTTCAACACTCTATCTGGTGATCTACCACAGAAACTAATTGCTTTGTTAAAGAGTTTTACTGTAGGTGGGTCTGTAATACGTTAAAAAGCTTTAAACACATCATCATTTGAAAAACAAGATATTTTAGAGTAAAAGTGTTTCGATATCATAACATAGCAGTGAATGAGTAATAGAGCGAAAAATAAGTGTTGCCAAAGTTGCCTCAGGCTTGCTCACTGTGGGTCTAAATACAAATACTATTTACTTATTTCTTTCCTTTTTTCTTTTTTATAAGACAAATCTACAATCAAGTTTTAATAAAACTGCACATTGATGACTCGTGGTTGGCAGTATCAGACCCTGTCGCGTTTCAGCATTCTGTCAATAATGCCACAGCAGCACCCCTTTCGCATTTTGATACTGCCGCAGTAGTGCACCGCCATGATAAACGTAATAAAGTTATATTCTTAATTAACATTTTGCTTTCCTTAAAGCTGCATATAAACGTAAGTGACATGTTTTCCATAACTAAACTTTTGCTTCCCTTACAGACGTGTACAAAGGTAATACATTTACGTATTCCTTACTAACCATAGTTCCCCCTACAGGTTAGTACAAATTAACCTTTGCTTCCCGTGCAGGTGTTAATAAATTGAATAAAGTCATTTGTGCCCTACTTGATACCGCAGCAACAGTGCCCCACCTGACACTGCTGCAGCAGTCCCCCGCCCATGCCAAATATAATTAAGTTATGTATTCCTATCTAACCACTTGCTTCCCCTTCAGGCATGTACAAACATAATTGTCATGCTTATCTTAACTAACATTTGGCTACCCTTGCAGGTGTGTATAAATATAATGGCTAGGTTTTCCTAACTAACCTTTCACTTCCCTCACAGGTGTGTACACAGAGATATTTCTATTTTCTCCACAGACACTTTCAATTCCTAAATTCCATAAATTTATAGATGTGCATCTACAGCAACGAAAACACAGCAGCACTCCCACAGGAGCCCCTTTACCATGCCCCAAATATTCAGTCCACTGTGGCAAAAACTCCGGTCCTGCAGGAGACCCACTTACTCTACAGTCGCAGCAACGTTTTACCACGCTTCCACTGAAGCCCTTTGTCTTCGCTTCTCGGCAGCTGCAACGAGCGTTACTGGAGATGACAGTCACCACCTCCTCCTGTTCTTTTCAAGCACCATATTTCCCCATCTCTGGGTAGACTATTGAGTGAGGCTGGATCCTCAAGTCAGCCGATCTGACAGTATACCTATGGTACAACTACGGTCATACACAGGTCCTTCAATCTAAACCTTCCATCCAGAGCAGGCCCTCGCGTGAGGCTGCCTCCAAAAGCCAGCATTTCCAATGCAGTTCAACATAATCTAGCACTTCTGTCAGCCTTCGATTTTGCGTTTCTTTCACCCAATTTGGGGGGTTATATATATTGTGCTTAATAATGGTTCTACTATAGCATATTATCAATTTCACCATTCATTTAATTCCTAATCCAATTCAAATACTTTTAACCAGATACTTCCAAAGGCTATCTGAGCGGCGTTCTTTTTTCCATAAATCAATGTTCTGAAAGTTTGACCCAGCAAGCAATAACTCCCAAATTTCTCTGCTCTTTAAACACTCAGGCACCAGGATGCCTCTAACCATCAATATCTTAACAAAATGCCTAACCACCCTCTGTCTTGTTTACCATTCAGAAATCACTGTCAATGCACAATTAAATCCCACCAATCATCCCACCTTGTCAGACATGCAAATTATAGACAAATGAAATGATCAGACTCTTCATTAAACTAAACAAACAGATCAAGTTAAAAGGGGCATTCAACTTATATTTGTCCACCCCATTGAACCTTACCAATCTCTCACAAAATTTCTCGCTTATAGATATTCCCAAATTAAGTCCCCTCTTGATCCGCAATTCACAGATGATAATGACCATGCATCTTAAAGATTCTGGTTCCAAAAGTGCCTCAAATCAGTCCTCCTCCAATCTGGCATCCCGACAAAACAACAGATTTAATCTCTTTAAAAGTCACTGGTCCTCAGACGCATATCACAGCTAAATCAGATACAATCGTTTCAAATATATTTATATTTTAACTAGAGTCCTCCTGTTCGAATTGCAGTAAGAGCCCTCCCGTTCGAATGCTGCATGACCCCACCCATGTTCACACATATGGTGGCCTCTCCCTTTCGAAGCGCTGTGTGGGCTTTTCTGTTCAGATGTAGAGTGCATTCAGATGCATGCTGGGCTCACCCGTTCAAATGCCACAAGCCAAACAACTCTCTCTTTAGAACAGTCTCCCGTTCGAAATGCTGCACGAGCCCTACCATTTAAACGCAGCACGAGCCAACTCCCGTTCTCACTTTCCCCGTTTGAATACCGTGAGCCCATCCACTTCTATGCTTAGTGGAGGTCTCCTGTTCGAATCGCATTGTAGCCCCTTTTGATCAAATGCTGCGCAAGCTCATCCATGCCTTCTTATCACGGACTCAGGCTTTTCCATTTCGGACGCAGAGTGGACCCCCGTTTGAATGCATGCTGGGCTTACCCATTCGAATGCCGTGATCTAAACCACTCTCTCTTTAGAGCAGTGTCCCATTCGAATCACTGCATGAGCCCTCCCTTTAGACAACCCGGTATCACGCCGAGGCGTGAAATAGACACGCCGGTCCACTCGCGGATGCGTGTCTATTTCACGCTTTGCCTCCTCCAGGCGTGTACATGACACGCGCGCGTCTACGTAGAATACCGGCAGGGGGCGATCGTTTCCTCGACGCCAACAACTGTCCGCGCACCAAAGAGGAAGCGATACATCGCGTTCTCCAGTTCCGGTTAGCGGGATATATATTTTTGTACATAAATACACTTTTTAAATATATATATATATATATATATATATATATATATATAAATATATATATATATATATATATATATATATATATATATATATATATATATATATATATATTTATTTATTTATTTATTTATTTACATCAGCACAAGATACTCGACAGCCCACACACACACACACACACATATAACAACGTTAGGCTACAGCAACGTTAGGATTTCTTCATGAAAGCAGCACTGTAATGAACCTTTATTTGTCACATATGGTCACAAGTGAAAGTAACCGGCGAAATTGGCCGGCATCCCGCCCGCACGAACGTGCAACGCGACGACAACGGTATCGCTTCCTCTTTGGTGCGCGGAGAGTTGTTGGCGTCGAGGAAACGATCGCCCCCTGACGGTATTCTACGTAGACGCGCACGTGTCATGTACACGCCTGGAGGAGGCAAAGCGTGACACCGACACGCATCCGCGAGTGGACCGGCGTGTCTATTTCACGCCTCGGCGTGATATCGGGTTGCTTTAGAACACAGTGCCTGCCAACTCTCTTTCTCACCTTCCCTGTTCGAATGCCATGAGCCCATCCACTTCTATGCTGAGTGGAGGTCTCCCGTTTGAATCGCAGTGTAGCCCCTCTCGACCAGCCATCGTACAAGAACGCACCCTCCAAGAAATGCGTAAAGCACTCCCTCTATACAAATTTACAGAAATTTACCATATATAATTGTTGCTGGCTTGCTGTCCTAAATATTTCCTACTATTGTCATGGTACTGATCTTTCACCTTAATGCCTTTTTGGGGGTAATCAGAACTTGAGTCGAGTCTTGAGTTCTGAGCCCTCCAGTATACAGATAGTAAGCCAAATACGTTTACCTCTTCTATACAAGATTACATTAACATACAAACTACTGAACTGAGTTTTTGGATTAGCCACACCCCCTTTTTCCAAAACCTTGCACTACAAAGATACTAAATGAGCTTTATTGAGATGGAGACTGAGCAGAAGCGCTTCTCAAAAACAACAGCAGCAGTACAGTGCCCCCATATGACAACTGTAATAACCAACATAGCATAAAAGTGGCATTAAGCATCAATAATTCGCTGCAACCACAATACTATGAGAAAAATGATTGACATGCAGAAAGCGTTGGAGGACTCGGCCCACGACATTTATTTGATTACTATGTTTCAGAGATTGGAAATTGTTTTGCATACCTTTCCATGAAAAAATTGCTTACAACACCATTAATTTCACCAGGAAAGTGAACCGAAACATAAAATGTGGCACGTAATACTTCGTTTGCAAAATGTTGTTATAGTACCATTTTTATGAGGCTAGATTTCATTTAATTTATCCTCTCATTTTATTAATCTCCTTTTAAAACAAACACATTTCGGCACTGTTTCAAGGACACTGCTTGAACACTTATCTCTAATGATGCATAATCATAAATCACAGTGTCAGTGAGTAGTAAAAAAAACAATACCTATAATCAAACTAATTGTACCCCTTTGGATAAAATCAAGAGATATAATTCTGTAATTATACCATCAATCACCAGGGACTGAGACAGAAATAAATATGCATTATAAAGAAGCAGTTTAGTTCCATAACATCCAATGATTTAACTGAGACATAAAGTATTTGTCACAGAGCTGCTTTTCTCGATCTTTGCCTCTCTATCTACATTTGGCACATCTTTAACCCACCACTGATAACTATCTAACCTGATTGCTTTGTAGATTAATTAATGTTATGCTAGTATGCTATAAGTATGGTTCCATGCCTCTAGTCATCATGAATAAACTGTTGGCTAAGAGATAGTTCAAAAGTATCAGATGAAAAAAGACAAATGTGGTGTTTTACTAGAAAACAAATATAAACGTATTTGGATACTCATTGATTCATTATAGTTACTATTACTATTGCTTATACTTCATCAATATAACTGTTTATCATCGTTATTTATTAATGTTGCCCATACTTATGATTAGGGTCTGGAGCAAACCCCTATCCCCAAGTATTAAACGTTGGCATGTAACTGTCCTGCATCATTTGTGCTCAAATTGTGCAGCTTTTCAGAAGAGGTGCGCTATTTTTTTTTCTAAGCAATGAAAGTTCATATATTGCCTGGCTGACAGACACACAAAAAAAAAAGACAAACAAAAAACAATAAATGTAATAATTTTGAATAAAGTTCAAAATTATTTTTTAATAAAAGTTTTTTTTAATCATAGCAAAGAAAAAAGATGCAACTTGTAGTACTGTAGGTCATTGTTTTTCAACGTTGTAACTCCAGATTATTGTTTTCAAATTTACAGTTATGAGACCTAAAATATAAGTTTTTTTTCTTCAACATCCTTCAAATCCTTTGTCAAATAATTATCAGACTGACATAGCTATGGGGGTGCATATGGTGCTGAATTAACTTCCCTTTCCACCAGTGGTGGGCCGTGCATTTAAAGTCTAGGCCTTCAGTGTGATTTGTGCCATTAAGAAAGTTTCACAATGAATAAGACACCCTATGCCTTTTGGCATAATACATTATGTCACAGCTAACTAATAATTCCAAATAACATTTTAAAAACACATCCACACACAAAAGCCAGAACTTGAAATGACACTTAATGCTCAAGCAAACCTAATTTCTGCAGCATCACTGTTTTGTGAACATCCCCCAAACAGACATTCAAAAATCATTATTTCTCAAGGAGGTCTATAATGGAAAATCTATCAAATAATATTTGCGATTTAAATGTTGCTTACAATAAATTTAGTTTCGTCAGGGTACACGTTTATGCTGCGTTCCATTCAAGTTGGATGTGGGATATTCCTACTTTACATCTCCGAACATAATTGCATTCCATTCCCCGATATTCGGAACAGCAACACTCCCGTTAGCTTAGCAGGGGTTTGACTCTCATTAGAGATGTCTCCTAGCAACCCAACTGATAAACAATGCTGCAGCGCTAGCATTTGTGCTTCAGGTGTACGATTATCAAAAGAGATTATAATTTACCATGATTTATACACCTGTTTCTGCAGGTGTTCGTTAAACAAGCTTTAATATCATGTAATGTGGAGACAAACTCATTTATCGATATTAATTAATAAAGTGAATGTTTATCACTTACTTTGTATATCTCCCTGAGTGCGGACATGATTGTGTGACATCATGCCCCTGCATCTCTGCGAAATCGGAGTTGAGAGAATTTCTGCACAAGACTACAAGTTGTAATTCTGACTTAAAGATGCATTGCATTCCATTGCACATTTCATAGTAGGAAGTTGTAAAATCCAACTTTCCGAATTGAATGGAACGCAGCACTACTTTTCAAAACTTGATCTGACACTGAATGCTCAAGCAGTATAATTTACAGTTAGAAAACTTCTGATGTTGCTATAACAATGCAAAAAGCACTTAACAATTTACTTGAAGTGAAAAGCAGTCCTAATAAATTAAGCAATCACACGGTCATGCAGAACATCTCAGGTTTGAAAATCCATAAGGATCTCTTTCTCAATGGCAATACCAGCAGTGATGACAGCTGACTCGTCAGCAAGATCTTGTGCTCATAGCTTTCAAATTACGTACATCACTTAAAACATGATTGCGTCGCTCAAGGTCAGCTCGTAGGCCTCGACCGGGACATATCCTAAAGAGCACACCCACCAAGAACAAATAATCAATCTGATTGGCTGATGACAATCTGACTTTAGTTGCCTATTCATTTGCACAGTTGAGGGATTCTTTAGAAATTCTGAAGGCCTGAGGGGTGGAGCTTAGACTCACATGCTGCTTCGGGTTATACATTGCTTGTAAGCATCAAGGAATAAATTCTGACTGGATAAACTTTTAGTTTTTCTTTTTTTGTTTGTAGATTAATTAAGAGGGGAAAGCTATTAAAAATACATTGATTGAGAATGAAAGTACGAAAATATTTATTTATTTGGCATGATAGGCCAGCAGAAGGCTTTGCTGGCCCTGAGAATTCTCCACTGCTTTACACTCATATTTTAGCCTTTACAGAAGTAACATGCTCTGTCTGTCCAAGCTGACCATCCAGGACAAAATCAAACTCACACACACAGATCAGATCACATTTATTTGTGAAATCACATGGAAGCTCTCAGGAATACAGTTTACTATTCAGTGATTTCTGCTGGACGTCCTCTAACGTTCGACAGACCTTTTCCAAGTTCCATGCTTGGAAAAGAATACTGAATTATGATGAAAGTGAATTTTAATGTGTCCTCTCACGACTTCACTCTCTGGGAAGAATAGCACTGGGTTGACAAGGAGAGAGAGAGAAGCATCTATTTTTAGCTTTCACGGGGATGGCGGTGCATATGAAACTGTCATCCCACAGTTTCAGATGCACAGCCAGATGCACATTGAGGGCACGTTTATGTAAGAACAGTAATCTGTAGATGATATTGAAAGCTTTAAGGCTCATGTTTAAATTTTGTGAATGTGTCTTGCACTCTAGGGCCCAAGTTAATACCCAAAACCATTGTAGATAATTGCTTCAATCTACCAATGATCAGTGGGCTAGAACTCCATAAAATCTCATAGAATGTTGAGTTTGTATCATCATATTTCCATGTGGCGACAGAAGGGAAGGCATCTGCTTTTGATGTGCAGGAAAATTGAAAAGCAAGGAAAAAATCAAAAGAGATATGTGTAAAAGGGGATAAAGGCTTCTTATTCAGTAGCTGAGGATTGGTTTAAACTCAGGCACACATACACACTTTCTCCCCCTCCTTTTTTTTTTTTTTTTTTTTTTGGGTTCATTTTTTTTTCAGTCATGAGCTGAATGACAATGCAGTAGAAATACCTCAAATCAGCTCAAATATACAGTGGGGTTCAGATAAGTCCACATTGAAAATCTTTACTGACTGTTAAACCTGCAAATGAACAGAACATTTTAGAATTTTTATGCATATTTGGATGTGATGAATAACAAATAATTTTAAGATTCCACACTAAATCTTTAAATCTAAAATTTGCAACATTGACTATGTCGACTCAAAACAGATGAAACCACAGATTTCCTTGCTTCCACTGAAGAACACAAGATGCACTTTGGAACATTTTAAAATAATGCTGAAATAACATAAATCATTAGGATTTGCACAAACTTGTGGAGTCCAAACCAATTTGAGTGCATGATGCCACTAAAGCAAAAACATTGACTACAAAATTCTGAAATCCTTGTTCATTTTCAGTTCAACTTTTTAACTCAATTTGTTATGTTGATGATACATTCTGTAATGATAAAAACAATCCAGTGTGTTTACATGCAAGTCTGATTGCTTTCATTATTACTCTGTTTGTTGAATGGGTGAATCTCAGTACAACTCGTCAGAGTGGTCATTACTAAGTGTGAAATATTAGCAGGACGCAGCTTTTCTAGTACCACTAGAGGACGAATGTAATTATTTCCCTGTCAAGATGAATGTGCAACCACTGTCTTTGCTACACTTGACATCGATTTTCTTTACAAGAAAGATCAGCTTGTGACGAATGACTTTAATTTGACTTCCCCCTCTTTCGCCCTCTTTCTCTTCAGCAAAACCCATACACAAACACCACAATCAATATGACAATTAAATAGGATCTTCTGGAATCTCAAGGGACAGAATCTCACAAACACCACATATACAGTAAACTCAATCCGGTCAGTGCCACCAATGGCTATGAATGTAGTTCAAAAGAATGGTATCATTTATAAAATAAGATTATATTGTATCTGTATCTCATAGTATGACGTGCATGACTGTGATTTCGCCAAGTTGAACATTAACATCTTGTTCGTCCTGGAACAACATTCCAATAAACCAGGTTTTTGAGTAAGTTTAGGGTCAAGGTAAGGGTAAGGCTTTGGCAGGATTGGGACTTGAACAACATTCATTTCAACCTACAGTATAATTACCCTCTGATTTTAGGGACAGTTAATGGTAAGGGTTGGGTTTAGGGACAGGGTTAGAACTTGTTCAGTTCATTTCATTGGGATTTTGTTTCACTTAATTTATTTGGAATTTTTTGAAAGAAGATTCAGGAGCACATACAGTACTACTTGGTGAAATCACAGTCACCCAGTACAATATGATATACCAAATTTGATACATGATATCAAATGGATATTGGAATTGATATTCAGTTTATAACATAAAAAATGTGTGAGGAGGAGAGTGAGGAGGGGAAGGGAAGGAGGGAGAGTAGAGATGAGGTCAGCATGTCATGGCTGTAGCAATTTGCTCCCTGCCTCATTCGGCTGCCCCCATTCAGCTGTGTCATGTAATTACTGTAGGTAGCTCATTACTATTCATTGGTCACTACCTTATACTCTTCCCACTCTATCGAGCTAACAATAGTCACTATAATGTACCAGAATACAAATTATAACGGACACACACACACACACACACACACACACACACACACACACACACACACACACACACACACACCTGAGATACACACCTTGTTCCTTGCATGTTGTGATCTCATTACTTAGGTTGGAGTAGAGTGCTGGCATTAGAAACAAACAGGATGAGATTTGACATTTTTTTTAAAAAATTGAGCTATTATCTTGGCTGTTACTTATTTCTGTCTGCAATCAATATCACATTCAGTTATGAGCCTTTTTCATGACTACCAGCAGACAATTAGTGGGCCATTAATCGAAGTTTAAAAAAAACTTTATGAAGCTTTGGAGTTTCGTCTGATTTTGTTTTTGTCATAAAATTATTCAATGATTTTCTTTTTAGGATACTAGGAATGTCCCAGGTTCAATACAAGTGAAACTCAATTAACAGCATTTGTGGCAAAATGTTTGTTACCACAAAAAGTAATTTTGACTCCTCGTTGTTTATATAACCCTTAAATGCATTCCTCATGTTTTTAGAGGCCCGGGACCATATTTCACCCCCTGTACCCCATCCACTTTTTGGAGTTGTGCCCACACATATTTAGTATTCCTCAGTCTTTCTCTTATAAATAGTGTAACACCAAAAAAAATAAAATAAATGACAACATTTTTATAATAGTTTACATACCATGAGATAAGTGCCTGGGAAAATAATTATGTGTAGCTCAGTATGTGTTTGACAGTTTGAATTTCATTATGTAAGTAATGAATCCTGTTCTAGAGTTGTCCTGATTTGTTGCATTATCTCTATGATATATATATATATATATATATATATATATATATATATATATAAAAACATCAACATATATCAGAATATATTTTATTTGAAAATAATTAGAAAATTTTACACTATCTGGGCATTTTGTAGATCCATTTTTATAGATATATGTGCCGTGTCTCTAAAGACCTAAATATGTAAGAGTGTTTGTAAAAATCCCATGCATTTCACCCTCAAATGGATGGGAATTTTACTAAATACTCTTACATGCCAGAGACCTGGCACTTATATCTATCATCAGAAAATTGTAAAAATGTTATTAACAATTTTTTTGTTGCAATTTTGCAGTTTTTTTTTGTGTTGCACAATTTATAAGAGATAGATAGAGGAATACTAAAGAGGTGTGGGCACGATGAGGCACAGGGGGTGGAATGAGTTCCCAGGTCACTAAAGACCTGAGATATGTGTTTAAGGGTGAATGGGGCCAACCCATAAATGCTAAAATACATATATTTTCAAAAGTTTAGCTACAAAATGTAAACATTATATGTGTTAGCGTGATTTTAGTGTGACGAATTCGCTAACTAACCTTGTCTGGATATATTTACAGTATATTAAATATCAGGATTACAGGGTTTCATTGTCATGGCAGTGAAGTTGTAATTTTACACAGATAAAGTGATTTTATCACACAAAAATTTTAAAAATGTATAATATTTACATCTTGTGGCTACACTTTTGAAACATTGTGTATTTTGGTGTTTATGGACTGGCCCCATTTACTTCCATTGTAAGTGCCATACTGTTACCACAGTCTTTGCTTTTTTTATTTTTTAAATAAAAAAAATTTGTGGTAATCAACATATGCCACAAATGCTGTTGTTTGAGCTTGACTTGCATTAAACTCGAAATATTGCTTCAATGAAAATCTATAGGTTTTTTCACAATTTCCTCAAATTTTATTTTGGTTGTATAAAATTAAGACATATTTGAAACTAAATAATTTCTTTCTCAAAGAATTTGCACATCATGTATTGGTTATATGAAATGTTTTATCTTAGGTTTTAAGATGTTGTACTTCAACAACCAAAATTGAATGCTATAAAATGTCTTGCTTGCTAGGATGTTATTTGCATAAATATTTTCAATATATGCAAGTAACACATTGATCTCCTATCACAAATGGAGTGCTTATCAGTAGCATTCTTCTGTTTGAAAAAGGTGTTGTTGTTTTTTTGATCTGTCTCTTTGTTTCTATCAGGAGTGGCTGGATGCACGGTGTAGAGGAGTTCGCAGTGCAAACGCCTACATTCTGGTCTATGACATCTGCTGTGTGGAGAGCTTTGAGTATGTCAAGATGATCCGACAGCAAATCGTGGAAAATAGGTGTGGTATATCTCATTCAGAACCTGAAATGAGCCACCTCAGAGAACAGTAGAGAACAATCATCCTGTTATGTTAAGTTCTTCTAGTATTGTTCAGAATTGGGATCATTGAAACAAATTAAAACACACATTCATGTTGATTAATGTGATTGTATCAGCTGCTGTGACAAACTACTGCTTGGTTTTGATGTTCTTACTAACAATCAACCCTTGATTGCCTAGCTGATGCTGAAATAATGAGATGACATTTGAGAATATGGATGAGTGACAGCTACGGAGCAGAAATACAGTCATCGTTCAGTTGATAAGAAATAATAGATGCCAGTGAGAAATCTTTTCACATATGCTGGTCTTGTCGTCATAGATGTAGTGTGGCTTCATGAATTTGCACAAAGGTCTGATGTTCACTGACTGAATGACAGCAAAGGCCTGCAGTCTCCAACCTTAACCCTTTACCCCAGCCATAATACCACGCCACTGTATAATAAATGCTGTTCACGTTCTTACCGCATGTGCTTTGAAAATATTTCAGCCTTAGTGCCTTTACTTAGTGCGGTTCTTTGAACAAAAACAGTCTTATAAATACTTTTAAAGGGTCGGTTGATCCCAAAATAAAAATTCTTTCTTCTGTGGAAAACAAAAAGATATTGTAGGCAGAATGTTATTGACTGTTAGCCTCAGCCACCATTTACTTTCATTGTATGCAAAAAAGATGCAATGAAAGTGAATGGTGACTGAGGCTAACATCCTGCCTAACATCCCCTTTTGTGTTCCATGGAAGGAAGAAAGTCATATGGTTTTTGAACAACATGAGGGTGAGTAAATAGTGGCAGAATTTTAATTCATGAATGAACAATCCATTTAAGATATATGAATATGTGCCGAGAAAATCTTGAAGATTGTGCAAGGAAATATTTCAAATAAAGTATTGGGACAAAATATGGACTTGAAAGGTTTGAGAGATTTGAGCGTGTGGCAGTGGGGGAGTCATACTGAAAAAGCATAGATAAACTGTATGAAGGGGGATAAATCTGTGTAAAACATAACACAGGCACCTAGCCACAGGCTTGAGGGATTGGTGTAGGCTAATGGAGCACATTGCTATGAGTCTGTTTGAATGATTATTCACTTCTACAAGATTCTGCTTTTGTGCTGATAACACGCAACATTATTTCTATCCCCAAACATACACACACACACACACACACATATGTACATAATGGAGTAAATCCTCAAGACTTGACAATGACCAGAATTTTAAAGTAATAGAAAAAAAGCATTCTTTTTACTATTAATACTTGCCGATATTTAATTTATTAAATATTTATAATACATAATTTGAGGGTAATACTGTGAGAACATGCGAGTCTACACATGGAGCTCAGTGTAATTTGCTATTATGGAAGCATACTTAAAGCCTTTATTAATTGACCAATTATTTATTGTAGATATCCAATGAAATTTAAATGGACACTGTAATTACTGACTTTTTCTTTCTTTTTTACAAAATTGAAAGCTTGCAATACAATTTTACCTCCAGTGGAATAGCAATTAAATTAATTGCATTTTTTCCCCCTTCAGCAATGCACGCATGTGCACACACACACAGCTGTAAAGCCTCCTAGACACTGAAATGCCTTCATTCTTCATTATATGTATTTGACCTTCAAGCACAGTCAAGCACTGAAAGGACAGCAGGACAGCTGTAACGAATGGCTGCTGCGGGCATAGGCAATGACGATGAAGCGAGAACCCAAGTGCAATTTATTAAATAAATGTGACATCCAAAACCCTTACTATAAAAGTGAACTAAACTAGACATAAACATGACTTGACTAAAACATGGCTTAACATAAACGTGGCTTAACATAAATGGCTACACTCACATACAATACTTGACAATGGACAATGGCAAACATGAGGCTTAGATACATGACAAGACAAACAAGTTAACCAATGAAAAGACAGAACTGATCACAAAATAATTAAACAATATACTAATGAACACAAAACTCATGAACATGGAGGGAAACAGGAATCACATGACTAGGGAACACATGACATGAACGGCACTAAACTTTTCAAAATAAAAGTTATGAACACACACGTTAAACATTACAACAGCACATCATGCATGCTCCAGCACACGTTATGAGCTCATTACCTATTTAGAGGCAGACAAGAAGCTGAGCATTGGCGTAGAAGGGGGTAGCCTCCGTCCTTGTTTATATGTTTCACGTGACATCACTCTATGATTGTGCCATGTTTGTGATCATAATTCCATATTTCTTCATTATACTACGAAGTGGGATGTGGCTAAATTTGTGTTTCCATTTATAAATCATGAAATGGTGATGCTGGTGTTTAAAAATTTTATATATATATATATATATATATATATATATATATATATATATATATATATATATATATACATATACACACACACACTCACCTAAAGGATTATTAGGAACACCTGTTCAATTTCTCATTAATGCAATTATCTAATCAACCAATCACATGGCAGTTGCTTCAATGCATTTAGGGGTGTGGTCCTGGTCAAGACAATCTCCTGAACTCCAAACTGAATGTCAGAATGGGAAAGAAAGGTGATTTAATCAATTTTGAGCGTGGCATGGTTGTTGGTGCCAGACGGGCCGGTCTGAGTATTTCACAATCTGCTCAGTTACTGGGATTTTCACGCACAACCATTTCTAGGGTTTACAAAGAATGGTGTGAAAAGGGAAAAACATCCAGTATGCGGCAGTCCTGTGGGCGAAAATGCCTTGTTGATGCTAGAGGTCAGAGGAGAATGGGCCGACTGATTCAAGCTGATAGAAGAGCAACTTTGACTGAAATAACCACTCGTTACAACCGAGGTATGCAGCAAAGCATTTGTGAAGCCACAACATGCACAACCTTGAGGCGGATGGGCTACAACAGCAGAAGACCCCACCGGGTACCACTCATCTCCACTACAAATAGGAAAAAGAGGCTACAATTTGCAAGAGCTCACCAAAATTGGACAGTTGAAGACTGGAAAAATGTTGCCTGGTCTGATGAGTCTCGATTTCTGTTGAGACATTCAGATGGTAGAGTCAGAATTTGGCGTAAACAGAATGAGAACATGGATCCATCATGCCTTGTTACCACTGTGCAGGCTGGTGGTGGTGGTGTAATGGTGTGGGGGATGTTTTCTTGGCACACTTTAGGCCCCTTAGTGCCAATTGGGCATCGTTTAAATGCCACGGCCTACCTGAGCATTGTTTCTGACCATGTCCATCCCTTTATGGCCACCATGTACCCATCCTCTGATGGCTACTTCCAGCAGGATAATGCACCATGTCACAAAGCTCGAATCATTTCAAATTGGTTTCTTGAACATGACAATGAGTTCACTGTACTAAAATGGCCCCCACAGTCACCAGATCTCAACCCAGTAGAGCATCTTTGGGATGTGGTGGAACGGGAGCTTCGTGCCCTGGATGTGCATCCCACAAATCTCCATCAACTGCAAGATGCTATCCTATCAATATGGGCCAACATTTCTAAAGAATGCTTTCAGCACCTTGTTGAATCAATGCCACGTAGAATTAAGGCAGGTCTGAAGGCGAAAGGGGGTCAAACACAGTATTAGTATGGTGTTCCTAATAATCCTTTAGGTGAGTGTGTGTGTGTGTGTGTGTATATATATATATATATATATATATATATATATTAAGTGATATCGTTTTAAGGGTGTTTTTACATTCCATGTTTTTCTCCCGCTGATGGTCACATCAAAGCGACTTACAAATGAGGAACATAACAAGTAATTGGTCATACAAATATAAAAAAATATTTATATAAAATAGTATATGTTTTGAGAATGAGATACCAGCAAGGGATGCTTGAAAAAAGAAAAAACAATCACAGGGAAGCGCACCATGTCCAGCAAATGTCATGTAAGTAATGGATTGATTCCCTTGCAGTTGGTTTGTTTTACTCGCTAATTGCCTCTTAAACCACTTTTTCCTATTGCTCTCCTCACCTATTGTTTCTTTAATTTCAACCATCTGCTCCCCGTCCATCTCTCTCTCTCTCTTAATGTCAGTTTTAGTGTTTTTGTTGTTGTTTTTACAAATACTGCACATTTATATTGCCAATGCATTTTCAGCATACCTGTTGCTATGTGGTATTAACAAAGGTGAAAAGTAAAATAAAGTTAAATAACATTAGTGGAAAGTAATATTAACAAATACAATGAAAAATAAAATGTTAAAACAAATTCAAATACAGTAAAAATGCAGAGTAAAATACGAAAGTAGCAATTCAGAAATTTAAACAAAAGGGAATATAAATGTGGTAAAACTTTAACAATAAGATTCTAATGCATTAGGTACCATAATGAACAACTATTTTTACAGCCTTTATTAATCTTAGTTAATGTTAATTTATAAAAAAAATATACAATTGTTTTTAGTTCATAATGCATTAACTAATGTTAATATATACAACTTTTAATTTTGTATATGTTAAAATGAACATAACCCAATATTAATAACAGCTGAAAATCGATTGTTCATTGCTACTTCATATTAACTGATGGGATGAAGTGAACTAATGCTAACAAATACAACCCTATTGTAAAATGTTACTGTAGATGCAATAATATAAATTGAACAAATAATTAGTGAAGATGAACTAAGCTTAGATAGAATAAACAAAATAATAAGCCTAAACCTCTCTCTCTCTCTCTCTATCTCCCCATTAGAGTAGGCAGCAGCAGTGAGGTGCCCATCCTGGTGGTGGGCAG
The DNA here is from genome assembly GCA_032164185.1 of Moxostoma hubbsi. Lineage (NCBI taxonomy): Eukaryota > Metazoa > Chordata > Actinopteri > Cypriniformes > Catostomidae > Moxostoma > Moxostoma hubbsi. The sequence goes on from JAVLUX010000215.1 coordinate 6,878,123, forward strand.
TAAGAGGGACCTGCAGCGGCAACGGTTCACCCAGCGGAGGGCTGTGTCTGTACTGGTGAAGAAGACCTGGAAGTGTGGTTATGTTGAGTGCTCCGCCAAATATAACTGGCACGTGCTTCTTCTCTTTAAAGAGCTCCTGGGAATTGCCGTGACACGAGGACTCCGTCCAAACCACACCTCTATTCGTCTACAGGGGGCACTGCACAGGAACCGCTGTAATGTCATGTGACTGATAGATACAGTATGTTGCCTTGGCTAAGAACCCGTTTGCCCCTCATGGTGGGAGTTGACTGTTAATGATTATTTAGAACCAGCTTGTCTGATAATTTTCTGAACTATTTGGTTTAAAATGGCAAAATTGGTCTTAGATCAGGATTTAAAGTCAACTTACTACCAGGATGAAGCTTTGGTGAGTAAGGACAAACTGTCAATCAAAACGGCTGGAATACAAACACCTAGGGGCCTCTGTAACTGATGCATAAATATGATGGATTAGTACTACTGATTTCACTTTTCCCAGCTTACTCCAACCAACAGAATACTGAAATACCCAAACTGGAACCAGATAAGGAATCTTTCAACGTACCAAAGTCTGTCAGGGTGAAAGTCGTCATTTTTACTAACGTAACCTCCATTCCCTGATGGAGGGAACGAGACATTGTGTTGATGTAGTGACACTAGGGGTCGTTCCTGGGAGCCCCAGACATCTCTGATCTTTGAGAAAAGGCCAATGAAAATTGGCGAGTGTAATTTGCATGCCACTCCCCCAGACATACGGGTAAAAAATGAGCTGGAATGCAACCACTCATTCAGGTTTCGCACTGAGGAGACGAGACAAGGTCCCGGCCATTTCAACAGGTAGTTCGGTGTTGTGGCAGGAGGGACACAACGTCTCGTTCCCTCCATTAGGGAACGGAGGTTACGTTAGTAACCATGACGTTCCCCTTCTGTCACTCACTCAATGTTGTGTCGATGTAGTGACACTAGGAGTCCCTGTGGTAAACTACTGAATTGTGTTATGTGGACTGGCGGTGCGAGACGGGCAGAGCTCTTTTTCCCTCATAGCCAGCGCACCAGGCTGTCACGTAACTCGGCTTGGTGCACTTGCAGGACAGCCGTGGTATGCAGGGCGGGGGTGACATGTCCAGTGGCACTGCCAGCCTTAGTCTTCAGTGACGACATAAACCTACAGGCCCTGGATGGGAGTCTTGGACAGATCTGCCAGGTGGTGGCGCTCTGCGGGCACATTTGCACCGCGATCGCCTTAACTACCTGGGGAGTCCCGCGTACCGGGTCCAGGCAGTAAAAGGTTCCCATCGTGAACACGTGAGCTCATCATGCAATTCCGGGAATAAAGGTACGGGGGCTGAGCGCGACCATGAGCAGTGCTTGGGGCCCCGGGACAAATCATCATGCCAGGCAAGGATGGCCGTCAGCTGTGCATGGCGTCAGACTGAACCAGCCGATCTCTGATGCTCCGACGAGATTGCGGACTCGCCCTGAGACGAGCCAGCAGTCCTATCTCAGAACTTGCTGGGGCAAATGAGCACACTGGGAAATGGGAGGTCTGCGAGGTTTCCCGGCGGAGTGGCTCCCATTGAAATCCCCAAATCGCTCCCAGTGCTAACCGACATGGCCTCGAACCCGTAGGTAGAAGGAACAAGGCGGGGAGCCGCTGGGGGGCTTTCCCTAGCGGAAAGCTGTGAGCGCAACATTGCCATAATCATGCTCTCGCAGTGAGAACATGACCCGTCCGCGAACGCTGTCCCTGAGTGGGCAGCGTCCAACACGTGAGGCTGTGATAGTGGCCATGGGAAGTAGAGAGGTAATGATTGCAACCAAAAAATATACATAAACGGAAAAGGCATCTTTAAAAAGATGCTCTCCATGAATGCCACTCTTTTAGAAGGGAAATATCCTCTTTTAGAGGAAGAATATACTGAAGCGCTCAGGAGCATTCTCTGCACTCTACTGGTGCAATAAGACGAGAAGCCACTGTAATACGCAGTTAATCCAATAGCTTCACTGGACAATGAATGGATGAATGGCTCGGCAGAGTAATTCAGCTCAGTGAATACAACCACTCCGCTCGGAAGAAAAAGTCTTAATGAGTGGTTGCATTCCAGCTCCTTATATACCCGTATGTCCGGGTTAGTGGCATGCAAATTCCACTCGCCAATTTTCATTGGCCTTTTCTCAAAGATCAGAGATGTCTAGGGCTCTCAGGAGCGATCCCTAGCGTCACTACATCGACACAAGTTCGAGTGAGTGACAGAAGGGGAAACAATGTAACTGACTTATCTGTCTCAAGTAGAGTATAATTCGTCCCTACTTACAGCTCTGTCTCATTTTTAAATAGACACTGTGTGGGTGCAGGTGTATCCCAGTGTGACCATTTTTAACTGTTGCTTGGAAACAGCTTGGCGGGTTCACTTAGGGCTCGGACATAATGGCGAGTGAAAGTTTGTGAATTCATAGACCTTATTCAGAGAAGTGACATATAACATTTTTGATGGGAATGAAAGTGAGGGTGTGAGGGATAGCAGGTGTTCAATGGCATGCACTGTATATAGCTGCATGAAGTTCCTAGATCACATAAAATTTTCACAACTCGTGTTTCTGTCGTTTTTTTTTGCCTATTAAAGTTTTTAAGGATATTTTTTTTATATATTTCATCACCTGAACGATAAACACCAATTTAAACAATAGTACATCCATTTCGAAACACTGAAAGTAGATCTCTCACACACAGCCTTGTTTTTATTCTCATCAAAAATGACTGAATTATCTATAGTGTTGCTCAAATTTGACTTAAAATAGGATTTGATCTTCCCCTATGTTAAAGTAATAAATAAAGAGTATGTGATCAAAGAAATAACAGCAAAAAATGTAACATGTTTATAATCTTTCTTTGTATCAATAAGTAGCCTGTGTGAATCTTCAGACTTATCATCAACAGACATTTTACCATTTTCCCACTCCATTTGACCATCTACGATAAGCTATCTATGGACCATGCATGAATCCTATGGCCACATCCACAATAATCCACTTTTGAGTATTAAGAGGAGTAAATGTAGCAAATTCAACTAGTTTTCAAATGAAAATCTATTTGTGCAGGCTATGGCCTATTGAGGCTTAAAGGTGCACTCAGTAATTTTTTCATTATGTTTCCTCCTAAAGACATGAATTGTAATTTTGCAATATATTTAGGAAATCCTCACCACTCACATAAAAATGAAGTCTGAAGATGACATAAAGACAAAAGTTACTGAGTGCACCTTTAAAAGTATGGTTAACAAACTGTATTTTTTAGAAGACAATTTAGATTCAAATTCAAATTTCTTTGTCCATAATATATTCTTCCAGTAGCTGCCCTCAAAAAATAGGCAGCAGCATTTTTTCTAATGAGCTGTGGATTAGGTGTCATTCCACGCATACCTCTCTTGTTTTGCATTTTGTCCTATGGTGTATTCATGAACAAGGCAATGTAAGAGATGCTCAACAGTGGGTTTGTAGAGGCCATAGTCAATAACATAACACTTTCTAGCCTTATGAAACCACCGAAAGCATTTCACTTCATAAACCTGTGCTGTTGAGCATATATGACAAGATAGCAGCAACATTCTTCATCTAAAACAACATTATACTTTCTTCACCAGATGCCCTGAGAAATCAAGTACAGTAACCATGCCAAACATCCTACCTCCTAGATATACAGTAGATAGGTGCATTTATGAAATGAGGCACAAAATAAAGTCTTCCTCAGGCAGGTTAACGAGGTGTATAGATTTCAGCAAGCATGTACAACCACTGGTACTCTAGAAGTTGTGAGAATTAATGATAAAGCTAAGAGATATTCTGGGAATTCCCTAAAGCTGAAGATTTTGTGCTGAACCAAGACCACGTACACACAAGATGCAAAGGAGGATATCTCCTTTACAGCAGTGGACTGCAGTCTGTGTGGTAGTGGATGACTGAGCAATCAACTTGTTCCTCTCTGGAGCATATCTGAGAGATGAAGATTACATAAAATCTTACTAAGTAACTAAGTATTCTAAGTAATCTTACTAAGTAAAGTTCAGTTTCTACAATGAGATCTGGGTTGATCTGGCAAATTGATGGTTGCACTACGTTAACTTTGTCATCACTTTGTCATTACAAAAACTGCACTGACCAATTTGCATGTCACATTAAGAAGCCACACGCACCCAGAATGATTTCCTATGGCAGAAAATGGTAAAAGACATACCAGACAGAGTGTGCACAGAATAATCTCCATCTTTTCACACAAATGCAACTATGAGAGTCATCTATGCACTTGTACACGTCTCTTACATTACTCAAAAGAGTCGAAAATCTGTCAGCAGATCCTTAAAGAAGTTAATTACTTAGGTAATCTTTAAAACACCTTTTTAAACCATAAAAATATTCAACAGAAATAAATTGTGTCTTCTGTCTTATAGAGCTGCATGCTTTAATTGGCAAAAGCAAAATCATTCAGGGGTAAATTGCACTGATGTACCTACTGTGAGAGTACAAGCTGATCTTTGTTATAGTACTTGAGCCTTGTCATATGTGAAATTAGCATACTTAGCCATGTAATTTAACTGAAAAGGGTGGAGAATGAGGCAGGCTAGTATAATGAAATTTCAAACAGCACAGATGGAATCAAACATTTGCATGTCACAATGTTAAGTGCTTCAGTTGTGGACTGAGGACTAGACAACATGTAGCAATGTCATGTTCATGTAAATTTGTAATGTGTTCTGTGGTAGTAATGTTGAAGGTTTTAGACTGAAAATTCAGACAAGTGCAGAATATGGATTATTTTTTGGGTATAATTGTCTGGATTGTTTTTGTGTATTTATTTGTTTTAGATTTAAAAGGGCTAACTGATTTTTCTAAAATTGAAACAAATGAATGTTTTTCTTTTTAGTAGATGTAATGGTTAATTACTGAAGAATTAATAAACTGTTTGAAATAACATCTGAGTTTGAGTAATTCTTCGCTTGTGTTCAATAGTTCATTTTACTTGAGGATGACGTCCCAAACTCATTGGTGATATTACATTTCCAGCTCTGTGGCGCCATCACTTGGTGAGTTCTCAGAAAACATTGACAGAAAACAATATGATCTCATTACTCATTCCTGCATGCTTTGGGGAGAGAGAGCATACCTTTAGTCATTGTTGTATTTACAAGTGTAATTAGTTCTTATGTACAATCATTATGTTTTACTTGTTTGGAGAGGCTTTTGGACACTTGGAGACATTTTTGGACACAAGGATACATTATTTTTGTAATGCTATAATTTTTGATTGCTTTGTCTTATCAACACAGGTGACATGATTTGGAACAAAAACAAATGCAGTTTTTCTGAGCTATCTTATTTATACCCTGATAAATATAATGTCAAATCAGAAAGTTAACATAAAAAGTTAAGTTTTGGGGGGTTAGCGGTTTCTTAGGCTGAGAGCCTCAGAATGTATCAGATATCAGATCTATATCATTAAAAAAAAATTAACAGTTTTCTTGAAAAATAATAACAAAATTACTCTCTTTGTTTTCCTTTTTTTAATATATATAGTTATAAGCCTTCAGCTAATCTTTAACAAACACAATCACAGCTTAAAGGGTTAAAGTTGCGCTTAGTTTCGATTAAAAAAGTCCTAAAAAAAAGTCCTAAAGAAATTAATTGGATTTTTAAAAAAATATGTTTATAATCATTTTAATAAAATGTATATTTAATAATATCAACAACAAATAATAAATACAATTACATTGTTTATAAATAATAGTGTAAGTATACCATAGTCTACGATGAAGTGTAGATGATGATAAGTGTATTAAAAAGTTGCTCCATAAAATAATGAAGTACATGTTCATTTGCATTTACTCAATGTTACATGATCACTGTAATGTGTTGTGTGACCGATTGGATGAAGTACCGTATGTCGTGATAGCGCTCTCATCTCACGCCAGTGGTCGTCGCTCCAGCTCTAACACTCAAACTGCTCTTCATCTCTCTGTCCCTGCCCGAGACCCTCCTCCTCCTCCACCAGTCCGTTCATCTCAGCGCATCGGAGGTTAGTTTATGGGGAGAGTGGCCGCTCCCTGCAGCGGCCCCGGCAGGTTCGTGTCTTTTCTCACCGCGGTTCCGTGCTTACCCTGCAAACAGCAGCAGCGGCGGCGGCGGCGGAGGAATCAGTCTACGGCAGTGGACCGGAGCAGGGGTAGGATGAGCGAACTGGGCAAGAGTGCCACGTCCACGCCAGCGAGCGGGACACCAGCCCCGGGCTCGGACACCTATAAAGGCTGGCTCTTTAAATGGACTAACTATATCAAAGGTTACCAGCGCAGATGGTTCGTGCTCAGCAATGGACTATTGTCCTATTACAGGTATTTATGCATCGTTCGATGTGCATTCACAGTCAAATGTGCCATGCAACTTAAGAAAACATATTTCATTATAAGCAGAGATTTCACCTTTCTCAATACGCTTCTGTGGCCGATCACTGTACGGGCTTGTCATGTCAAGGCAGGTCAAGAGAGCTGTCAAACACACATGCGGACACTCATGCACTTCATGAGCGCCTCTCTGGCGTGGACAGATGCTAGTCCACCTTAGTTTACACCAAACATTTCACCACCGGCCTTTGCGAAGTTGAAACCAGTCGACTTTTAAACCACAGTGTCAAAATGAGCAGATGAGAAGTCCGGTATTCTGTGTTGGCATTAGCGCCTCAACTAGCCCTCATGCTAATGTCAGCTGATATTCTCATATACAGCAATACTCTGTGACGCTTATGAGCGTCTTTGCGCTTTAATATTTGACTATCGACTTTTGCGTGTGTATGTGGGCGTGTCTTTCAATTTTAGGCCTTTTTCTATCAAATATTTGCACGTAGCTTGTTATTATGGCGAACTTGTTTTTTGACCAGTATTTTTATGGTCTGTATTTCAGCCTCTGGTCAACTACAGATGTGTTAGCCAGCGTTAGCTTAGGCTAGTGTCCACTCAACAATCCTGAACATCCCTCACAAATATTTGCCATGGTATCCATATTGTTCAAATACCTCAGTTCATATAGTTATTGTTACCAGAATGTAATTTTGGTTAAAAAGTAAAGTGTAAGAATTTGAAAGCTTTTCACAGTGCTTGTAGCAGATTCCATATGAATTTATAATGTTTTTCAGTTAATGACAGCTAGTAATTTAGTTGTATGTTTGCAGAAACTGTGGTTACAATGGCAAAGGGATACCAATGGTTAACCACAGAGGGACAACACACAACCAATAAAATGGATTTCCTGTGGTTTTTGATAGCAAACTACACCCACATTGTGTTTGAGTCAGCATCTCAAATGACAGGGGAAGAGACATCTGATGACGAGTATAAAAGCACTGATACAGTATCTCTTTAAAAATTTAAACCTCCTCCACATATGTCACCTGTGTGCTTGACTAGTAACACCTGTTGTTCAAGAGGCCATTGCGCCAGTAGTGGTAATCATGTTTCATCTTTCCCCATGTGTCAGGAAGACAGGTGGATTGCATGAGGTAACTGTCACAAAACCTAATTACTATTGACTTTTAATTGGTTCATTACTGCATCTAGGTCTGTCCCTCAGAGAGACTTTTAAGGGGTTCAAGTCTAGTATAGATATTACACATTTAAATGTGTAAGTGACTGCTCTTATATGTGACTTAGATGACAACAGATATGTAAGATGATGTTAATATATGTTAATTGAAGCAACAACTATTATACTTTGCTGACAATTTTAGTGTTGAATATATTGAAGAACAATACATTTTACATGAATCATCTGGAAAACATTAAACATGCAGAAAATAGAATCTAGTGAAATAACATTATTGACCCTGCTACACTTGGAAGTAGTTCTCTATAGCAGTGGTTCTCAACTTGGCGGGTCGCAAACAGCAGGGAAACAACAATGTTAATTCAAATAATAAAATGCAACTAACCAGATAATTGTGTATAGTTAAGGTAGCAAAACAATTTGGCTTATCAACTTTTAAAAGGAAGGAGAAAAAGCTTTTCATATCTTTCGTGTTGATGTTAAAGGCTTAGTGAACAATCAAACTACTTTTTGGTGCAAATATTCCTGTAACTTGGTAATAGAACTAATGTTACTGCAATATTAGCCCCGTGATTGTTCAGTGTGCTAGGGACCATTCAGACTGAACATTTTCTTGCATTAGAAAAAGCTAGGCTCAGCGCAACAAATGGACAGTGTTGGGTAAGTTACTTAAAAAGTAATCAACTACAAATGACTAATAATTTCTCCTAAAATGTAATCAGATTACTTTATTAATTATTTCATTGTAAAAGTTATCATATTACTAATTACTTTTAAGTTACTTTCTAAAACACTTTTCTGCTCAACAATTCAAAATAATATCTATATTTCATTCTTGTTCATTGTTACAAGTCATAAGCTGTTTCCCAAATGACACACTATACACTATGCAGTTACAAAATATACTATGCACTCAGTCATGTAGAGTATTAATTTTCAAAGTGTATTATCATCCCAATTGGAACACTTAATGGATTTTTACTACATAGAAGCATTTGCCGTTTAACAGCTGACAAATGTGACGTTTCAAGTAATTGTAATGTGTTGCCGCTAACTTTAGCATGTTTGTCAACCTCAGTTCAAGACTTATATCTGAAACAACATACATATTCACACAGCTTGGGGTGATAGTCAAGCATTCAACTTACATTTTTAAGGTGCTGTATCCAATGAAATTTCGCTAGCTGCTACATTCTTAATTATATACAACTGTTTTGTGAGAACAGCAGCATGACCAGGTGACTTGCCTCTTCCGCTTTGATTACACACAAAGTTACAAATGGAACAAATTACATGTTTCTCAAGATGTTTCAAGTTCATTTAATTTAACACAGCTTCACCTTAAAACGTGGCATAGCGGTCAAAGCAAAAAACTTGTTTGAAGAAAATGGCCCTTAGGCTTGTTTGCTGTTGTTTTGTTAATTTTTCTATGTCATATGAATTATTTTGGATATTATTTTCCCTATGTTGCTCGTGGTTCATAATATTAATAGATTTAAATGTTTTGAACAAACTAATTTGGTAATGTGTCTGGTTGCCAGTTGATTTCCATTGTACATTTTTTTTTTAAAACTATTTTGGTCCTGAAGAAAACCAGTTGAGAACCACTGCTATATACAGTAGCATTCAGTCTTTTAAATTGTGCCAACCTATACCAGCCAAAGCATGAATGCAGCAAAGCATACTGAAAACATTCAAGCAACTGAATCTGAGTGTATCTGAGAGAGCCAATGTGCTGTGGAGAACCTCAATTGTTGTCAGAGCTGCATTGTGCACCAACAGTGATCTTGAATTAATTGTTATCAGATGGTCAGAGGGTCATCATGATAGTGTCACGGAGTAGATCTTTAGTCAAACAGCTAATGAAATAAGGGCAAAGGCTCATGTAGGAGCGCTGAAGCAATGCCCATCACTCAGTGTCTCAACCAGACAACCTCTGTGGACCTGCTGACTCTTCACACAGTGGGCCACAGGGTTTCTACCCACTCTGGAGAGTTTTGAGGGAAAGTGAAGCCTGCTGAATGTGAAAGAGAAGTATGTTTCTCTCTGCTCTCCTCTATTAATAGTCTATTATGGTGGAAGGTGATTGCGGTGCTGTAAGGCTAGATGTGCTGTCATTTGAGCTCAGACAATGGTGTGCACGTAGCCAACACAATGGAGTGTCTGGAAAATGTGTTGGCTGCGCTAATGTCTGCCAAATCAACCTGCAAAATCAACCGTGCTGCAGAGCCAGAGAGTTCAACAGTGTACAGTATGTGTGAATTCATGTACTTTAAAGCCAGTGAAAGCCAGTAGTAATTACATTATGAACGAAGATTTGATCAAGTTAGAAATACCAATGTTCACTCAAAATAATGTGAAACAGCATTTAGCTATGATGTCACCCACAGCTGTCACCAACTTCATGAAGAGGTCAGATGTGCTGCAACAGTAGCTACATTCAAATCCAGACTGAAAACACATCTGTTTAGTACATCTGAAAGGTTGATGGTTATTAAAGACTATGAGAGAAAGAGCGGTAAGACTCGTCACCTGGGTTGTCATAATCTCTAACACCTGTTTCTTGTTGTAGTGTTGGTGGAGGGAGACAAAAAAAGGCATATGAGGTGTCAGTGACAGAGACAGACCAGCTCGATAAAAGCCTTTACTCATTTGTGTGTGACTCCTTGGCTACTGAGTGCCTTTTTGTTTATTTTTTATGAACAACGCTGAAGAGTAATAAAAATACTGCCATTGAAAGTTCACTGCCTCCTGACTCCTTCATTGCCCTGACAATGAACCTTCTACAGTGGTGCCAAAACCCGGGATTCTTGGAGGACAAAGTTGTCATGGAGTCTTCACCACTGGGCAAAGTCATCAAGTCCTCACAACCTCAGGCCCTCATGGCATATCCAACTCCTGCCCCAGGCACAAGCAGAGGACCGACAGGCGTTCTGGAGCCTGATGGAATGAGAGGGGGCTGCAGATGCGACCCCGGATCCTACTTTGCCAGTGACTCTCATCAAAATGGGGCCAGGCGATGATCTTGAGGCCATCCTCGACCTCTTTGAAAAGACTGCTGAAGTGTGGCCTCCCAACCAGTGGGCCCACCTGTTACCACTACTCTCCGGGGAAGCACAGCTAGTGGCCCAGCAACTTCCTGCCGCCAGCCTCCTTGAGTATAAATACATGAAGAGGGCCATCATGCAACGGGTTGGCCATACTCCAGATCAGAGCCGCCAGTGTTTCAGGTCCCTGAGGTTTGGGAAACACTGCCGCCCGTTTGCTTTTGCACAACAGCTCCGGGATGCCTGACGGAAATGGTTGCTGGCTGAGGAGTCTGCGCGCTGTGGAGATCGTCAACCTGGTGACACTAGAGCAGTTCATCTCCCAGCTTCCTCAAGTGATGGCAGAGAGGGTCCAGTGCCACCACCCGGTGTCGCTGCAGGAGGCAGTCCAGCTGGACAAGGACTACATGACGGCATTTCCGGGAGGCAGTGAACTCTCTCTCCCCTTTATTTTGCAGAAGGATGCATCTGACAGAGAGCTGGGGGCTTTGATCTTGCAGGAGGTGGAGGGGGAGGAGCGACCAGTGCTGTGCATTAGTTGTAAGCTCTCGCTGAGAGAGAGACTAAGTACAGCACCGTGGACCAGGAACACAGATGGCTGTGGCTGACTTTCTCTCCAGAAATGGGGGGGATTTGGCAGGCCGGATGTTGCATTGTCTTGATTATAACCAGAGACTGAATAGTCACTTGTAAACGTATGAATGGGAGAAATCGTAATGCTGAATATGGCACCTCTAGGAATGAAGTTCACGCCTTACAGTTAAAAGAGCCTATCACCTTTTATATGTGAGGTCGCCTGTGTGTTTTCATTGAGAGTGCTCATGATAAGATAAGACTGAAAAATAGTGAAAAGGGACTTTGTTATTACTAAGAGTACTACTTGCTTAATCTCAGTAACCGCCCTGTTATTGGACACTTTAATTTATGGATTAAATTAATCACCAAACAGAATTTCAAAAATAATAACAGGTTTCCCAAATAGGTTTCCCAAATACTCCCCCTGTCTACCATAAGTAGCATTAGGACAATTGGTAGTCTCAATCCAAACTTTTGTCATTGGTTAAGATAATGTTGCTATGTCAGGCTGGTCAGGATTCTCAAAATTGGGATTTTAACAACTAAAAAATTACTTTAAGGTCCCAGTAATGAGATTAGGACATGATATGTAGTTGAAAAGCATTACCAGATACCAATGATTCCGCACTGCATTATGTGTAAAAAAAAAAAATAGATAGATCTGTCTTTATTTTATGCCTTTACTTGAATCAGTTCATTAGCGTTCACTATACTGCAAGTCAAGTGAAAGGAAACACTTGTACAATATTTCAGCCAAATCTGTTTCAAGCTGCGAAATGTGCACTATTACAACATCCTACTGCACTTAAATGCAGAGTGCAGCATTCTCTGAATCAGTGGGTGGTGCATGTACTGTATCAGCAATTTCTTCTTTTCAGTACATATTAGTCCATTCAGCCCCAAATGGTCACTTAAAGAGAAATCCACACACCTGTCTTTTAGGTTTCAGTATGTTTTTATGCCGCTAGCAGAAATACTGTTACATCCCTTCTGCATCGCCCTCTTTTTGCTATTGTTATGAAATAAAAGATAGACCTGCCCCAAACTCACAGCTTGAATGAAATATTATGTTATGCTCAAACAAATATAGCAATATTTTGCAAGTACCCCAATGTTTACTTTTGGTGAAATCAACATATGAATGGTTTGCTTACAGTTGGTAACCACTAGTGGCACCAAACCTAATAGGGCACAACAGTCTTGTTCCGGAAGTAAAAATCCATTCAATTTTCGTTTTGCTTTTAAACAATAACTTATAAACCACCTACCACGAGCTCCAAGGTTGTTCATCAATTGTATAGTCAAGTCATTTCATTTTTATTTGTATAGTGCTTTACACTACACAGCTTAACAGAAAATCATGCATTAACAGAAAATTAAATGCAATATCTATAAAGTCGTAGAGTCATCATTGTGACTAGTTTCATCATGTTTATCAATGATTACGTTATTATAATAGTTTGATTAAATAGGAGTCTGACACCAAGGGATATGAATCCGAGGTTGAGACAGGGAAACAAATAGAATAAAATTAGTGTAGTTGCCATTCAATTTTTTGCATTTATAGGTCATGAAAAATGTTTCTGGTTCCAGCAGACCTAACTAAAGCAGCCAAATTGTGAGATATTGGATAAATTAAGTGTATGCCTGGCTAAATAGATGAGTCTCGATCAGATTCAGCCACAGGTGGTGGTCCTGGACCACCAAGGTGGACATCGCATGCCCGAGTGCTTGCGCCGTGACCTTCATCGCCCGGAGGGTGAGGTCGGTCGCAGAGCACAGCTCCTGCAGCACATCTGGATCAGGACTACCCACGTGCAGCTCTTTCAGTGCCTTGGCATGATTTACTTGCAGGAGGGCCATGGCATGCAGGGCAGAGGCAGCCTGTCAAGCATTATTGTAGGCTTGTAGGCAGTATTGTAGCAAAAGGTGCCCTCCACGACTTCGTCAGTTTGTCACGCACTTCCGGGGGCCTTTTTCTCAGTGCCCTGAGAAAAATTTGAATGAGATTCCTTAAATACCTCTAATTTTGTATTCTTCCACTTGCGCTCCATATTTCCAAGCTGCTTTCTTGAGAGCATGAGTGTGATCATTGAGCAATGGTGCAAGTTTATTTATTTATTTATTTTCTTTATATAAATGGGGGGGGGTTACACACTTTAAGTGGGGGAATAAAACTCGTAAATAGCCACTAAAACAATAGAAATTTGACAACAAACTCACATAAATCTCACGGGGGCTACTTTAAGCCCCTGTGCATACTCGAACAGTCACGTAATTTATGTGACTAGTAATATTAGCTGATCGCAGCATATAAGAGACGAGGTAATGATCTGAGATGTCATCACTCTGTGGCAGAATTTCTATAGTATCAACATCAACTCCATAAGACAAAATTAAATCTAGCATATGCTTATGGCAATGTGTTGGTCCTGTCACATTTTGTCTGACTCCAAGAAAGTTGAGAATATAGATATTTGCTAATCCCAATGTGTCATTTTCATTATCTATGTGAATGTTGAAGTCACCAACAATTAAAACTCTATCCACAGTAACTACTAGATCTGCTAGAAAATGTGCAAATGCCCAAGGAAATCAGAATACGGCACGGGTGATCTATATACTGTAGCCAGGGCAAAAGACTACAGAGATTTTCTATTTATTATCTGATGGTCACATTAAGCATTATTAGTTCAAAAGTCTTAAACTTACAGTATATCCTGTCCTCAAATTTCAGCAACACTGTAGGCTTCTGTTGAAGCCATCAGTCCACATTATTTAAACTTAATTTAAAAAAAAACAATTAAAAAAATTGAATGCAGAATTCCATGCTGCTGTGAAAGATCAACCAATTAGAGAGTGTCAGCAAACAAACCAATGATTCATTGATGCACTGAGTTGATCTCCCTACACTTTTAGACTACTTATATATTTGTATATATCTGAATATTTTGAAAGAAAATCATTATATATCGTATCTACACATATAATGTACAACTATTCAAGCCATTCTCCAATGCTTGTAGTTCATTACCTCATTAAAGTACACAATCTTGATTCCCCGTCTTTTTGTCTGATTTTCTAACGATTTTGTTTCAAATCAAATCTTGTTTCATGGCTTCAAACATTTTATGAAGAATTTTATGAAATTCCTTTGAAAAAAATGTATGAAAAATACTTCCAGTATCAACACAGCTGAAAAAGTGAGTGGGCACTGTTGCACTCTACTGTAATCTGTTTGTTTAAGCAGCCCAACACAACACAATTAAAATATTTGCAGTAAAAACACTTTACCTTTTAAACTAGGATAAGAAAAATTGCACACAGCACCTTTAAATCAGTGACCAAGGATGTCTAGTGCTAGCGCTAAATCCCTCCTTGCCCTCACATCCCATTCTTTGTCTCAACACTCTTTGAGAGAATCTCTGTGCTGACATGTGTGTGAGTCATATGAGCGTCGACTGGGTCTGTTTCTTACATTCTGGGTGGATTGCTTTTGGGTTGAGATTGTGGTATCCACCACTGATGGTCTTTCTCCATTTCCACATACTGTACATGCTCTCTCTCTCTCTCTCGCTCTCTCTCTCTTACTCACTCTGCTTTACCTTTGGGAAAGAGCTGATTTTAATAGTTTCATAATTTTAATGTGTGAAGCATTGATCACTCTTCCTTATGTGCACTTCAGAAAAACTCACCTGCCAATACAGTGCAGTAGTGTCTGCCCAACGTTTTAGTGCATTTTTCCCAATAATTTTTTTGCATAGACTTTTAATAAAATCCTTCATAAAAGAGTTCTAAGCCATTAACCAAACCAACCAGTTTTTACAAATTACAACATTTGAAGCAAAAAAGTATTTAAAAATCAGACAAAAAGACAAAGGTGCACAACTGTGTACTTATAGTCTTTCATGAGGGCACAAGCTAAAAACCCATGACGAAATCAAATAAAAAAAAGTTTATTAAACTATTCATATAAATATATTAAACTATTGATTTTAGGTTGTTAATTGTAAGTATAAAAACTTTATGTTTGAGAGTCAGGCTCAAGCTCTACGCATGACCCTGCATAGGACCAGCTGCTATAGAAGATGGATGGATAGTTTAAGGGTGTAGGGAGACAGACTTGATTGCATCATTCACTGTGTGTCATGGAAGTGGTTGCTGCTGGTCTTGTTTGCCAGGCTTTGTTGGCTGCAGTTCTTTCACTGCTGGACCATGGGTAGTGTAGTTGTTCACTTGGAATTCCGCTATTAAACATGGACTAATGGCTTCAATGGAAGCATGTACCATAGATAAAAAACCTCAGATCTCACGGTTGATCTGTCTTTAAATGTTTATAAGTTACCGTTGAAAATAAATACGTCTATGGAAAAAAATGTATGGGATTTTTACTTCCGGAAGCCAAAATGTTGAGCTCTATAGTACTTGCACACTGATGCAGCATCTGAAGGAAAAATTGAGGCTTTCTACAGGATGTGCCATGGATGTGTTCTGCTCATGAGTTTGTTTTACAGAGAGCAATAGAAAACAGAATCCCCCCACCTCACACTGAACACCGTTCTGTCATCTGCGGCGCTGAAACCTGTTAAAGTGTAATGGACTGCGTAAATGCAGCGTTTTCACTTTGTCACAGCATCCCCCTTCTCCTTGCTATGAGTCATCTTTTTACTCATGTCTTTTCTTCTTACATCCTCTCTGTCTGGTTCCTTCTCTCCATGTTTGATTTCTTAATTGACTTCCACCTTCCTTTAATGTGCTCTGGTGTGCTTATTGCACCCGGCTGCATTGGCAAGCTGCTTTAGCCGGCCAATGAGATTAGACTGTATTAGTAAAGGAGGCTGAGGAAAAGCCTGTAAACCTGCCTGGATGCCATTCTAGGGACACAGTTTATTTGTGCCCACATTGGTATCTCAATAAATTACCAATATTGGTCTGATTTGGCCAATACTGAAACCAAAGAATATTAGATCTCTTTCCGATTTAAACTGTATACTAATTTTCTATGCCAGGTTTTAAAAGTAATAAACAATTATTCATCTTTTTGGCAGAACATTAAAATGTTTTGATGCCTAATTTCACTTCAACCATGTGATTTCACTGTGAATTTTACTGTTTCTATAAAAAAAAGTTAAGCAAGTTAAGACATTCTAAAACTACCTGAGAGCAGAAAAGTCTCAGGATAGACAGAACAACCTGGCACTCTTCTCATATATAATTTATTTTGCTAGGAAGCTTTGTATAGATTTTTTTAATAATGTATTGCTTGATCCAAATAATATTTGATTTTGAACATAAAAAGCTATGAATTTGCACTAGTAAATATCCATCTAAAAAGTTTATTCTGGATATTACCCCCACCAGAAGTCTCTCATGTTTACGGACGTCACGATTATACAGTTTCACTATTTAACACCATTAAAAATGTTACAGTTAATTTAACTGTTTAGTGTTTAGTACTTTAACAGCTTTAGTGTAGATACACGTTAAACAAAACAAATTATAGTAGAAGGATATTGGTCAGGGTGTGTTATACTGTGATGATGTTGATAAAAATCAGCTGAGGCACACCCACAGTCTTCTTTTGGAAGCCATTAGTATTTGTGTCTGCCTTTTTCTATGGACAGATTGTGATCAGAGAGTCTGCAAATGGAAATATTTGGTAATACACCTATATCTCTCTTTCCTTACTTTCACTTCATCTTATTTTGCTCACACACCCTCCTTATTTCTCCTCAGTCTGCTGGTTTTATCTCTGTTTTCTTTTTTGGATGAATTCTCTTATCTCTCATCTGCCTTTTGGTTTTGTCCTCGTTTCAAATGTTCATCCCCTTATTTCAGTTCTCAGATTTATTTGTGCTTTACTGGCATGAAAAAATTATTACCAACTCATTTTGAGAACATATTGTTGCCAACACATTTAATTTTCACTGAAAAGAGGAAAATGGTGCAAAATAAGAAATAGTGCTCGTTTTTTGCCCCTGAACATAGTTTCTCATCTTGGCTTCATGTTCTCAGTTCTGACCCACTTACAGCCATTTGTGTCCAGTCTTTTCTCTGCAGGGTGGGTGCAGCTAATTTAAGATTTCTGCTATTATCCCTCTGTACATCATAGATAAAGTCTCCATTCTGCTTGGGCATTGGTAGGTTTTGAGAATGAAACCTCAGCTATGTCTCAATGAACTCTCAGTCTATGAAATAAAATTGAATCTGTCACTCTTCCACTGTCCCTCCCCCTGTGGCTCAGTCACCTGAGTTTAAATTCAGCCAATTGCTTGGTTTGTTTGACTGTCAGGCCATCAGCCCTCTGAAAGCCTGATAAATGTAGCCAGAAGACATTGGACTCTAGTCTTTCATTGCATTGGTTTTCCTGTTAATGCTGTGGCCTTTTTTCTCTGTTTCTTTCTGTCTCACTCCCTCTTTATCTCTGTACTGCAGATGTGTGTAGGTCAGCTTTTGCCAACATTTGGTCCCCATAAGGATAGTAAAACACATACTAAATCTTAATTAAAGTGTAAAAATTAAAAAAGGTATGTTTAGGTGACAGAAAATTTAATGAGCTCATATAATGATATTATACTCTATGTACAATACAGTATAATTGTGTGCATTTACCGGATAAACACAGATATCTGTATGCAATCTCTAAATGCTTGTGTGTTTGTGTGTGTTTTCATAGTGTAATGTGGCCACTGATAGTATTTGGATGCTTAAAGGATAGTTCACCCAAAAATTTAAATTCTCTCATAATTTTCTCAACCTCATGCCATCCCTGATGTGTATGATTTTCTTTCTTCTGATGGACACAAGCAAATATTTTTAGAAGAATATTTTAGTGTGGTGGACACGCTATCGTTGCATGTCATGCTCAGGGGAGAGTGGAGACTCCACCCCCAGGTGGTCCAGCTGATTTTGAGTCAATTCAGTCAAGCACAGGTAGGCCTGTTCGCTTCTCGGAAATCCTCCCACTGCCCGCTCTGGTACTCCCTGACCGAGGCTCCCCTCGGCACAGATGCGCTGGCACACAGCTGGCTCCTGGGGCTACACAGTTCATCCTAGTAGCCCCCTACTGGCCCACCCAGATGGGGTCTCGGACCTCACGCTCCTCACGACATGAATGCCTTGAAGTGCAGTCTGTTCTCTAAGTGATGTTCTTCCCGACGCGAAGACCCCCAAAGATATGCAATTGGGTCGGTGCTTCCCTTCCTGCAGGAGTGGCTGGAGGGGAGGTGTCAGTCACATAGTCAGGATAGCCATTTCATGCAGCCGCAAATCACCCCCATAACAGGACTGGCCCACCTCCATGCTTGACTGTGGTGATGTGTCGTTCTTGTCATCACCTTGTCATCTTACTTCAGATGTACTGCTGACCCATGGGTCTAGAACTAATTTTCAGTTATTCATCTATAAAACCTTCTTACAGGTCTTTCCTAATTATATCTTGAATATTCAGTCAACTGGAGTCAACATTTCCCTTGTTGAAATTTTGCTTTCTTCCACACCCCAAGAAGGTTGCTGTTGTACCATATTTGAAAAAAAGTATGAATGGTGCCGCCAACTTTGTCTATTGGAAATTGAAGTGCCTTGGAAATGTATTTTTAGCCATGACCTTTCTTGTGTAAATAAATAATATCCTCTATTAGCTTTTGAGACAGCTTATTTTTAATTGCATTTTTTCCATAGAAATAAATTTTTGCTTACAACGCTAAACTTAAATAAGTGCCATTGCAGATTGATGACTTAATTTTGTTTCAAATCAATTTCTTGTGTAGCCTTACATATTTAAGAAACAGCTACATGCAATAGGGGTTGAGTAAATAAATGGCCCTGCTATTTAGAAATATTAGGTTATATATTCACACTATGACTTTGAATGTGTCACTCAACTGATCAGAAAAGCTGATATATATATATTAGGGCTGTCAATCGATTAAAATTTTTAATCGAATGAATTACATAGGTGTCCCTATTAATTAATCGTGATTAATCGCATATACAAATATTTGCTGAGAAAGCCCCTCATATTAAAATAATTCAATATATAATGATGAAATAACTATACATAATTATCTTTAAATATTTCAAAATTTTATATATATATATATATATATATATATATATATATACTTAATGTACTGTTCAAAATTAAGACAAAATATATAATGACCTGTACTTGAGGGCACCTGACTTCATACATCCACTAAAACGACCCTGGGACCAATTGGTTAGAATAGCAAATATGTGATATAGTTGATGTTTTGTATCTAATGCAATGAAATACATAGTTCTAGATTTGCAAGAGGGGCTTAAGCTTCCAATACTATTTGAGGCCACTGCATACAGTACTGCTGAAGCCAAATTAGTGACAGACAGCTAAGCTATGGGATACATTTAGATATGTGAATGTGTGTGTGTGTGTGTGTGTGTGCACAAGCACTTAAAACATGCACAGTAATGCACTATGTTTGACTTTAATAATCAGAGCTCAAAGAGTGAGGGAACTCTGAAATATTCCTTACAACACACTCCTGCATACACAAATCATCAAATGAACACACTTTAAATATATATATCAATTCTGACAAACAAAGTGTGTATCTATGTAAGATATCCCCTGTCTGGAGCACTTCTCACAGTTTCTCTGAGAGGTCAGTGCTTTGACATTCCATTAGAGACGTGCAATAGATACTGGGTAACCAGAGCAGCAAGACACACACACACACACACACACACAGAGAGAGAGAGACAGAGACAGACAAGATTCTGGCTCACTCGTTCTCTCCCTACCCTTTTGTTTCTCCTTCTCTTTGCCCCCTTTATGCCTCTTGCTTTCCTTATTCCCTCACTTCTTTCACTCTTCCTCTCCAATGCCTTCTCCTTTTTTCTCGGAGTCAGCAGAGCTTCACTGCTGTGACAAGGTCTGGTGTGTGTGTCTGAATCAGTGTTAGACATTGTGTCTAAGAAAAAAGTGTTTCATAACCAGCTGACAGAGGAGTCTCTCTCTCGGTCTCCTTTTTCCTGAGTCTGTCTCAGACCGCTGTGCAGTTTTGTGTGAGGCTTTAGGATATTTTTCGGCCTCTGCTCAAGGCTCTGTTCAATCCTAAGAATGTCCTTAGAGACTCATAGCAGACTCTGGGATCCTTTCAGGCCTGAGATGATTCTCACTCTAAAGGACCAGTCACCCTGACCCAGACAGTTTTACCTGTTTTGACCTGCCTTTTTCTCAAAGTTCATAGCTTTAGTGCAGAGTAGTGGTCACCAGAAATGTCAATTTTTAAGCTTCTAAACTGACTTTGCTTTAGGACGCAGATTTTACATTGGACATCAAGTGGCAACCCAACACCATAACTTTTGGCACAAATTGAGCTACAGCAGGTTTTTGCATAGTTGAGCTACAGTCTTCATCTGTCTGTCCAAGTACATATGTCATATTTGTCAGCAATCATATCATCTTGTAGCTCTAGACTGTTTCTCACTGAAGAACCTAAGCAGGGTTGTGCCTAGTCAGTACCTGAAATTGAGACCAATCCCGTATAGTACGTTACAGGTGGCAACCCTATGTCTACCCTGTCCAATGTCTATTATGGACAGTATGCCAAATGTATTCTGTATCATTCTTCAGGATTATTTGAAATTCATTTTTAATTTTTTCAAAGATGTAAACAGAAAATGTGTATGATCCATGCCAAATGTGTTGGTTGCTTTTGGAACCGACATAAGATAACACTTGTTAACTAGCTGAATAGGCTGAATTTTAGGCCAATGAACGAATGGCCAAATATCAGCCCATAAATAGATTTCTAGTGGACAGCATTATGAAGTAAGATCAAACAGAGCTACTTTAGTCCTGCTTTTGAAGTAGTTTTCTATTTTGGTTGTTGCTTGTTCAATTTTCAGTTGTGTTTCCTCAAGGGTAGGTTTAATTTATTGTCTTTGCTGATCTCTCACTCTTTCAGGGCTTATATCACTCTCTGTCCTCTCTCACTGGTCGTGGCACTGGACGGTTTGTTTGAGTGCTGTTGTTTGGTGTTTTTCTCAGAGGGGTCCAGCTGACACTCAATAGCCATGTTAACCTCCATTCTCTGCCCACTAAATATGCAGCTCTGTGTAGAATTTAACACTGACAGGTGCTTAGTCTCTCTCCACAACTTTGTGTGTGTGTGTGTGTGTGTATGTGTGTTCATATGTATCTGTTTGTGATTGCAGAAAGGTGCGTGCATGAAAGTGAGTGTTTTTGAGGGCTTATATGAGGGTTTAGATAGAGTTCTGTTTTGTCACATCCTGTTAGTGTTGTGTAGTACCTTGTTCAGAATGGCATCTGCCATATATGTCAATGGCAGAAATAGTTATAGTAGTATTGTAGTTTGCATTCCGAACTCTACCAAAATCTTTTTAGCATGTCAGTCCACACGGTGGCCATTTTTGGAACACTCTCAGGCAGGCTGTGCAGCTATTTTAAATATGTAAACAAGCAGCATACAAGTGCAATTCCTATCTACTTGAATGGTGAAAGACCAAAATGTCAGAAACGGTTGGTCAAGATTTCAATAAATAAAAGATATTTCAAATCAGCAGTAAAATGTGACAACACTGGTATCATAAATTGTTCTTCTTTACCTCAGATTACACAAAAAGGTTTTATTTTGCAATTATGATCAATAGACTTTATATCATCCCACTTAGTAGTTGACAGTGACAGAAACCGCTGGATAGTGCATTTGACCAGAATCAAGTATTCCAGAGAGCATTGTAATAAGACTTTAAAATGTGTGGTCTTAATTGATCTCTAATGTACTGTGATTAAAGTACTGTGATGAGTTCATTCATCTCCACTTTGCTTTCATGGTGCGGTGTACCAAGGTCATGAGTTCGATTTACAGGAAACTGATAAAATGTATACCTTGAATGCACTGTAAGTTGCTTTGGATAAACACATCTGCCAAATGAATGAATACTGATCCAGGGTCAGGAGTGTCTTTTTAAATCATGTATCAACACCACTCTCTCATTTCCTGTCTGTCCTTCTGTCTTCAACGATCATGGTAGGACACAGGCAGAGATGGCCCACACATGTCGCGGCACCATCAACCTCGCCACGGCGCACATCGACACAGAGGATGCCTGCAATATCGTTCTGAGCAGCGGGGGTCGCACTTACCATCTGAAAGCCAGCACAGAGGTGGAGAGGCAAAGATGGGTGACAGCGTTGGAGCTGGCCAAGGCTAAAGCCATCCGAATGATGAATGATCAGTCCGGTAAGAACAGAAGCACTCTCATAAACATGAGTTTGTTTGTATTTTGTGACTGAAATGGATTGTTCCTTTTAGAGGCTTTACTGTCTATTAGAGTCATGAGTAGTGGTCGACTGATGTGGGTTGTTTAATGGCCGATGCTGATATTCAGAGAGCAGGGTGGCCGATATATAACACAGTTTAATATAGTAAATAACATAAACATACAATAGCAAAAAAATAAAAAATAACAAACTTATTTAGCACGATCTTTACTCAATTTCACACAAAACTTTATAAAACAAAATAATAAAAAAATTATATTGTATTTTAAGTGGTAGATAGCAGTTTCTTCTGATTTCGGCTTGTCATCAAATTATAGTAATTTATTTGCACATGAAGAAGTTGTTAATATGTTAGGAAGAAAGACACAGTAGTCCAGCAACAATAGATGTTCACGTTAGCGATCGCATTTTGCAAACAACTCAATGCATAACTCAGTGCATAATGAATGAGACATTTACTTATAGCACATGTGAAACACTTTTACTTTTAAGTTGCACCAGAGAATATTTAGCATAGATGGGCCACTTCTATTAAAATGAATGGGAAAAATTAGAACGCCCAACTGCAGCCAGTGGTCAACAGATGTAGATAGGAAGTCACGCCGTACAGGTAATATAGCCAATCACCTTTTAGATACAGACATCGGTTGTCAATCAATGCATGCACATTAGCTATTAAAGCAGGGAAAATTTAGTTCATGCCACAGTCAAAATCATTTAGATCACATATTTTCCCATTCTGACGGTTGATGTGAACATTAGTTGAAGCTCCTGACCCGTATATGCATGATTTTATTCAGTTCTGTGGATATAAATGCTTTGTTGATGAGAGAGGCCAACTGAGAATGGCCAGACTTGTTCGAACTGACAAAGTCTACGGTAACTCAGAAAACCGCTCTGTACAATTGTAGTGAGCAGAATATCATCTCAGAATGCTATTCTGAGATGCGAGTTGGTGCTGTTTTGGCGGCACGAGGGGGACCCACACAATATTAGGCAGGTGGTTTTAGAATAGAGCTCAAGTCTGTCTGTCTGTGTTTACAGCGTGTTACTGGTTCAGATGTACAGAAATGTTCGTCTGGTTTAGTAAGATCCTGAAACGGTCATGTTTTTAGGCAGTAAGCATCGCTCTGCTAAGAAATTACCATTGCCTGTTTGTGTTGAGTCATTAAGATCAGCTATATAAAGGTTTTGAATGGATTTTTGTGCTTTTAGACTATGACAAGAAGCTTTGAATCATGTTTTCAGGGTTGGTGTGTTGTTCAGAGTGAATGAAGTGTTTTTGCAAGGGAATTATATGCATTTGGAATGGTCAGAGATGTCAGTTGTTTAGATTGTAGTAGCTGATCTGTGTCACTGCTTTTAGTGTTTTGCCTGCAACAGGAGAAATCTCTCTCTCTTCTGGTAATGTCTGGGACACTGATGTAAACCTTGATCTGTTGAACATATTGTATTAGTCTTGGATTTGAATGAAAGCATAAACCTGTTCGTTATTGAATGCTGAACTGGGCTAGATGAGGCAGTACCTGAACCAGCTGCGGACCAACCCAGAGATCCCTACCCGGTTTCCAGTCTGTCTAAGAGTATGCTGTGGTTGACCGTGTCAATGTAATCTAGTAATACCAGCACTGATATTTGCTTTAGACATGCTATAAATGTATATGATGATATTGACATTTAAACATGTTTACATTTATATGTGAAAACATGAAAACTGAAAACTTCTTAGCAGATCTTCAGCATGAAACCAATCTAAACCGTGTACTTTTGGGCACCCAGTGTCACTGACATGCAAAGTTACAAAATATACGTGTCGGTGGTATTAGTATTTATTTATTGCCCTTGGAATAGTTTAGATACAGTTTTTGAATATTATTATTTGCATATTTAGAAATGCTTTTTATTATAGGCTATTTATATTAATTACATATCGTATTTCAGTGGAAATGTAATTAGCACTGACAGTTATGTGAGACAAAAAGGTTTGAAAATAAGCCATAACAAGAAAGGCTTCTGTTTACTAATTTGAAGTCTACTTATTGGATAATAAAGGAGAACGTCTTATCATGCGATTACATGCTGCTTTAAGTGAGACCTTACACAGAGCTGCTGCAGCCCCACCCAACTGTACAATCCTCTTAATTTATTCACAGAATTTTCAAACTTTTGGGCCTGGGTAGCTCAACGAGTAAAGACAAAGTCAATGTAAATGTGTCTGCCTTTTGTGTCTTTATTTGCAGCTCTTGTTTTAGTAACTTCAGCCATTTTTTCCTTCAGTGATTCTATTGCACGTGTTTATAGAGGCACACGTGTACCTCCTTACCACTGCAATTTAAGGGCTTGCTATATCTTTATCTAAATCCATGAGTACGGGACATACACTCAGTGTGTTGTGTGGGAGTTCTTTTGCAGTGCTTTGAGTCAAAGCAGATCAGAGTGTTTACTATGTTACTGTGCTGTGCTGTCCTATATTTGAGGCTTGAAGGCCTTCTCTCCTGTGACACACACACACACACACACACACACACACGTTGGTGCTGCTATCTTTATGAGGACTCTCAATAGACCTAATGTTTTTTATACTGTGCAAACTATAGATTCTATCCCCTAAACATAAACCTTATAAGACATTTCTTAATTTTGACATTTTCAAAAAAAAACTTTTTTTAGTATGTCCTCAAACCACATTTATAACATAATACTCTTGTAATTACCAGTTTGTAACCTAAAAGAAATGTACCCAAACCCGCCCTCACAAACACAAAAGTTGGTGGTTTACGTAGAGTCTCTATAGACATAATGATTTTTACCATGAACAAATGTACTATTCTATCCCCCAACCATAACCTTACCCCTAACCTAAGCGTCATTGAAATCTTGTGGCATTTTTACATTTTCCAAAAAACTTTGTTTAGTATGGGATTTTAGTTTTAAGACATTTAAATTATGTGGACACTAGGAATGTCCTCATAAACCACCTTTATAGCATAATACCCTCGTAATGACTATTGTATATCCTAAAGAAATGACCTCGTAAACCAATTCGAAATCACATACACAGCTGTCATTGGATTGTGTCTAAAGCAGATGGCCTGTGCTTTTGGGTAGAAATTTGAATACTTTTTCTTATATACTCAAAGTAGACAAGGGACTATTTTTATTTTATTTTAATTAAATAATTATTAAAATATATAATATTTATTTAATAATTCATTAATAAATAACTTTTTATCCTATTCTCCAAATTTAAATTTGTATACAAGAATTTGCACATAGTCAAAAGTTTGGACACAAATGAATTTGTTACTCATGATTTTAAAAACAATTCAGATTTAAATGCTTGAAATGAGACATTTTGTAAACAAATGTAAATTGTTACTATGTATGAATTTCTTTACGAAACAAAATATTTTACTTAAAAAAAATCCAAATCTACTTACAAAAGAGGAATAATACAATGCAAGTGAGTTGGGCCAGATAATGAAGGAAAGGAAACCAAGTGCCTAACATACATGGGAACTCCTTCAGTATGCTTTAAAAAGCATCCCAGATTTTCTGTTTAGAGGTTTTAAAACTTAGTCCGATCTTTTTTACTATAAATAGTAAAAGATTGAAAACTTAGTAAGCTACATTTGGTTTATAAATTATGATAGATATATCTTTTGTATGCAATGTAGTGTCTGTCATATTCTGTAATAAGTATATCTTGTCCTGAGACGCAACCAGAGGAAAACAGGATGGCCTCTAATTTTAATAGGTTCACCACAAGGGGGCGAAAGAGCTCATTGTAGCACGTAATTTCTTTTCTCATCAGAACCTAGCAAACACTCATAACAACAGAGCTCTTTTTTATTTCTCTCTTTAATCCCTTTTGTATGTCAGATTCTTGTCGTTCCACCATATGAAATGCTGGCTGCGCTCCAGCCCCCTTTCTTCATTCCATTCCAGACACTGCCCACTCTCTCCACTTACACACAAACACACCAAAGCTTTCTATTTTTTGCAGAGTTGTGGCTTTCTGTGTATGTGAGTGTTAGGTAATGAGAGAGTCAGTATGAATAACAGATTCACTTCTTTGTATATGAATGACACCCAGATCAAAGTGCTGAATCTGTCGTTTGTTTTTGTTGGTCAGTCTACCTGAACTCTCTTTGAAACAGATGTGACCCTTCACATTTATGTGCGCACATAAAGCACCTCTACATTAGCACCAATGGTTGGTAATGAACCTTGCTAAGACTTAAGTGGTGTCAGTTTTGGGCTGGACTGTTTGGACCTATTTTGTTTTTGCTGTTCTGTTTGATACTGCTTAAAGGGATAGTTCATCCAAAAATGAAAATTCTCTCATTTACTCACCCTCGTGTCATCTAAGATGTGTATGACTTTCTTCTGCAAAACACAAACAAATATTTTTAGAAGAATATCTCAGCTCTGTAAGTCCATACAATGTAAGTGAATGGTGATCACGCCTTTTGAAACTCCAAAAAGAAGATAAAGTTAGCATAAACGTAATCCATCTGACACCAGTGGTTTAGTCAATATCTTTTAAGTGACCCAGTTGGTTTTTAGTGAGAATAGACCAAAATATAACTTATTTTTCACTGTACATCTTAACAGCAGTCTCCTTGGCGATCATGATTTCAAGCTCTTATTACACTTCCTATAGTATGGAAGCCCTGGAATGCCATTTGCAAAAGAATGATGCAATAATTTATCTATTAATTTGAAAATAAAAATGTGAATAAATAAACCAATCTCTAAATAGACATATTTAAATTAGCTTATTTAATTCAGGTTTAAAATTTAGGATGTGAGCTGGAATCATCATGATGATACTGTCAACAGAACCAGCCTCCTACCCATGCCCCGAACTGAAATACACGACGGAGGTGAGCAAGTGCAACGGCTCGAGGCGCTGGAGAAAGCTGATGAACTTTCCAGAACTTATACTGAAGAAAACAAACATCCCCATTTCAGTTAGATCACACCCATTTTAAAAACACTGTATGATCATCTTTTTTTTTTTTTTAAATGACCGAGAAAAGGCGGACTCTTGGAATGACGGTCAGCTGATGATACTGAGAAAGCAAGCGAGCGCACTTTTGTGGAACAAATGGTAGTTTTTAAACTATGTTGTGTATTACTTATGTGTATTACGAAAGTGTCTCTTTCAATTGAAAGTTTAAATTTATATATACTGTATATATGTATTTTCCAAACCAACCTGCTGTGTATATCTTTTTATAATGTCGCAAATAAAGTTTGTGATTATCTTTTGTTGTGCTCATCTTCTTAAAGATGTTTATTGACTGACAAAAGCTATACACACAGTAAACACACAATGTACACATTCTTTTATCACATTCCTCTTTTACAATTGTAGTCTGGGTCTTATGGATTTAACATTTAGAATTTTTAATGAATTTGCATTTTGAATTTTACCAAGATTTAGGCCAGACAATAAGTGTTTTACCCCATCACTGCTAGAATTGTGTGAAATGAAACAGTCACTTAACTTTTACAGTAAGAAAGAAAAAAACCTTCTGGTTGTGTAAACAAAAGGTAAAACTTTAAGCTTTATAAACAGAGACAGTTTAACAAAGTTTCATCGTATCCCAGTGCTTGATGATCTCACGGTGCACAGAAGGTACTGTATATGGGCTTTGTTCACAAATATGGCAGGGAGAGCGGCCATACAGTAATGAAACAGGTGAATAGCTGTAAGGTCAGGCAGTTCAGAGAATCCTTTGTGCTGCAAAAATGAATGTTTGTGCTGGTTCAGTGTTTGAGATATTAGACATAATTTACGGTGTCGTTGCTGTTCATTTGTGCTGATTTGTGCTGTTAAAATAAACACTGTAACTATTTCCCTTCCTTGGAAATAACAGCTTGTATTCGGAAACGGTGATGTCACTCTCCAAATCGCTCCAAACCGGTGTAGTTCATTTGTGCTCGATTTGTGCTGGTTTGTGCCGTTAAAATAAACCTCGTAATTCTTTACTTTCTTTGTATTAAACAAGTTTAATACTTATGGCTTGTGGGAGCCATGAAATTGCTCAGGGTAAACCCCATGTCAATCACTATCACCTGTCTCCATCGTTTGTGCTTGCTTCTGGTTTGTGCTATGTTTGGTATCGTCGAAGCATTAATTTTTTGGCAAATCTTTAATCCCATCAAACTCCAAATGCAACAGCAAAAATTGTCTGTGTTTGTGCTGCAAATTATGATTTGTTTATAGGCTATATGTGAGACTGCTGAACAAAGCTGTACATCATGTTTATATAGGTTAATAATTCAGATTTTTTTTCACAAGTAAACAGCCACAGTATTTAACTCTGAATTTGCTTTTATTCATTTTAATTTAGCTAGAAGCTGGCGCGACTTGCGTTCACTGTGTTTGTGTATTTGCATAGGCCAATATGGTAGGTAATATTCAAATTATTTCCTTTAAATTTCAGCTCAATATTTGAAAACATGTTAGGTGCCGTTCACATGCTGGAATGCGTTGTTGTTGCACAAAAATTACATGCAGTGCCACAAAAGGGCAAAACGTAGGTGTCTCGACTTGAGATGTACATTTAACACTTTAGGTTCTTTTTAAACTTGATATGCCATCTAAAAACATGAACAAGCCATCAAAGACATCTATCTAGCGCACATTTACATTGAAATGCCGCATACTGGATGTTTTTCCTTTTTCACACCATTCTTTGTAAACCCTAGAAATGGTTGTGCGTGAAAATCCCAGTAACTGAGCAGATTGTGAAATACTCAGACCAGCCCGTCTGGCACCAACAACCATGCCACGCTCAAAATTGCTTAAATCACCTTTCTTTCCCATTCTGACATTCAGTTTGGAGTTCAGGAGATTGTCTTGACCAGGACCACACCCCTAAATGCATTGAAGCAACTGCCATGTGATTGGTTGATTAGATAATTGCATTAATGAGAAATTGAACAGGTGTTCCTAATAATCCTTTAGGTGAGTGTGTGTCTTACTTGCCATCTAGCTTTATGTGCATGTGTCAAGCACTAGGAAGTGTAATTGAGCTTGAAATCATGATTGTGCCTAGAGACTGCAATGACAAGATGTACAATGAAAAAGGAGTTACATTTTGGTCTGTTCTAACTCAAAACCATCTAAATCACTTCAGAAGACATTAATGATTATGTTTATGCTGACTTTAACTCTCTTTTGGAGCTTCAAATACCTGATCACCATTTTCTTGGATTGTATGGACCTACAGACCTGAGATATTCTTTGTTTGTATTCAGCAGAAGAAAGAAAGTTATACACATCTCAGATGGCATGAGGGTGAGTAATAGATGAGAGAATTTTCATTTTTTTGGTGAACTTTCCCTTTAATGGTGGAGAAATTACACAGTGTCACCTTTAAATATTTTAGCTGTAAAAAGTGATATTCCACCAGGGTGATATGATCTAAATTGATCATGTAGGATGAATATCAAGCTAATAAGGTATGATTAAAGTAAGCTGCCAAACAGGTAAAGGGTCCAGGGGCGAGAAACCTCACATCATCAGATGTTTTCAGAAATAATATTTAATTCAAGTGTGGTTTGATCTAGACAAGGTTTTCTGTGGAAAAGCAGGTTGTCTTCCCCAGCCTTACTTTAAAGTGATGATGTCGGAGTGTGTTTTCGAAAAAATAGGGAGACACAGAGAAGTGGGTCAGAGGCTCCTTATTGATCTAAGCTTTTGGTTCAGCACCTTCAGATCTATAAGCCATACTCGTAACAGCATCTATTTTTATACCAGTAATTTATCTCCAACTCCCACCTGTCTGTCTGTCTGTCTGTTTGTCTGTCTGCCTGCCTGCCTGTCTGTCTCTCCTTCTCTCTCTCTCTCTCTCTCTCTCTCTCTTTCGCTCACTAAATGTCCCAGCATTCACACCTCGACCGCACAGACACAAATCGTCTGAGTTACTCCGACAGCGGGTTGACCCCTTTGCTTCTGTGGCTGGTTGTCAGGATGTGGGCATCATGGTGCTGTTTCCACTGAGATTATGCATAGATGAAAATACTCATTTACAGGTTTAAAATAGAATGATTCAACTGAATATATTTCCTCAATTTATCTGTAGCTTCATGTAATCGCATGCATTCTATAGTGTAATGTCAGCAAGATTCCAGCAGATGGCAGAGCATCCCTGTCCACAGTACTGACATTATACCAATATTTAGTTAGTGGTTATGGCAAAGGCAAGCATTACTGTTGCTATACTTGAGGTTAGGGGTTTGTAAACTTGTCGCATAACTCGTCGTTTGAGGAGAAGTGATCTGACAAGATTTTGGCTTGGTGAATGATAAAATGGGCAAAAAAAAAAATCCCATATACTTACACTGAAGGAGGTACCTGTCCCGTGCCATATCCAGGAAGAGATTTGTGGTGTGCCCTTTTGACTTGGGCCAGCAAGCACCTATCCAGAATAACCTGCAACCACGTTTCAATGACCTAGCAACCATCCAGAACTCCCTAACAACTGCATAGCAACACCCTGGTCCAATAATTGAAAAGTTGATTGTTTCCAAATTATTTTTGATTGATTAACTCTATGTTTTGCTATCGCAAAACCACCAGTTTTTTATTTTTATTTGACTTGGTTTAACAACGGCGGCCATCATTGTGTAATGGTGCATGACAAATTTTTCATATACAGATGTTTACGGAGACCTCAATATCTCGGCTCAGGATGGTCCTTTGGATGGTCAGTATGACTCATTGACAAGCATAAGCTATTGCATGTCAATCGTAAACATAATTACTGTAAAATACTGTTAATTTTTATTATTTGTAATGCTTATATTACATCTGTTCATTTCTCAAAATGCATGAATAAAGTAGGCTTTTCCCAGATTTCTACTAGCCCTAGCTCTGTAACCAGTGGAATCTCAAACTAAATTTTTTTTACAGCAGCCTGCTACCATAGAGGACTTTTATCTGTGACAATTTCAGGTTCTTTCTGGTCCCTCATCAGAGATAATCAACCCGAAAAAATTGCACTCTCACCCCCATAAAAAAAAGAGAATTCTCAAACCTGAAATGTTCTGCATGCACACTATACTTAACTAGGTACCCCCTAAAAGATTTAGGACTGAGACCCAAACACTTCCCATTACAAATTGGCCCTAAATGTTGAACTTTCAACAATCTTGATCATTACATTAGGACTTAAGTTCTAAATCTAAGGAAAAATGTACAAAATGTTTATGTATGTACTTGCACCTTGTAATGTAGAGATCTGTTTTTGTTCCAAGCAGCTAGGACCATCCTGAGCTGAGATATTGAGGTTTCTGTAAACATCTTTATAACCAAATTTGTCGTGTGCCATGACACAAAGATAGCCGCCATGGTTAAATCAAGTAAATTAATAATAATAATAAAAAAACTGGTGGTTTTGCAAAACCAATACATAGAGGTAATCACTCAAAGAAAATTTGGAAAATGGACAAGCAACCTATGTGGGACCACATGGGATGCACATTTTCTCTGTGAAAATATAATTTAATTTAATACATTTTTTTTATTATTATTAACTTCAGGTTAAATGTGTGTCTAGGGCATTTCCTTTACAGGTTTCATGAACTCCTTCCTTTCCATGAACTTTTGAACTCCTCCCATTTTCAGTATGAGCTGCTTAATAGTACGATACAGTTCTGGTTTAGAAAGTCTGTTGTGTCTTTCTGTCATGCTCCGAGAGAGTGTAGCTGAATGATCAGTTCTGTTATACACACTCATTACAGATAATTCCTCAGTGGGCACATCACAAGGGCAAGAATGAACTGCTCAACTTTCTTGTCATCATTTCACACACACTGCAACACGCCTGACATCAAGTGAACAAATTTCACATGTAGTCATTCATCTCTTTTTTTTTTTTTTTTTTTTTTTTTTTTTTTCTTTTTTTTTACACATTTTGTTGTTCCTCATCCTCTGTCCATGGTTCTGAAATCAGTCTTCTGAGAATAGTGTCAAAAATTAATTGGCGATGGTTGCTATTCACTGGTTTCTTTGATATTCTCTCTCTCCTTCCTCTTATTTTCCCACCTATCTTTCCTCCTCTACTGCCATCACTCTCCCCCTCCCTGTCTTTTTCAAACCCTATATATCTCTTTCTCTCCTCTCTCTCAATAAGCTCATTCATTTTCTCTGAGTATAGACCGGAGCGCAGAAGTGACAGAACTGACCTCTTCTTTTTATGAGCTCATAGAGCTCATTCGCTCTCACTCACTCTCTCTCTTCGTTTGCTCTGGCTCTCTCTGGATTTTTAAATGAGAGTTGAATCTCATACCAGCGTGGAGGAAAAGGAGAAGGAGGGCTCTTTACTGTGTGTGAGTAATACCATTAAAGTGTGTGTCCAGCTCGTTGATGTTGCAGTTGGTTTAGTGTATATTTTGTAGTTATATGTTTTGTTAATTTTCTGTAGGGAGTGTTCATGATTTTGCTGTGTTTAAAATACAGTCTATATGATATGTTAACATAATTTTTCTGCTGTGGTTTTGTGCAGTTTGAGCTGTCATGTTTGGGTTTCCTTTTTTTGTGTTATCAGTAATTAGTGTAAAGTTTTATTAGAATATAGCAAAGTTTCTCAGATATATGTTGTTTGTAAATGGCGTGTGTGTGTACTTTATGTTATTTGTGGGCTGTGTGTTAGATGTCTCACCTCAATGCTATGTCTCAGTGTGTTTTATAATCTCACATACACACTCCAGTCTGACCTGATTTACAGTCTGACAGATGGTGTGTATCTATCTCTCTCTCTCTCTCTCTCTCTCATAGCTTCATCCATCTCTCCTCCTGCTACCCAGCACTCCTTCCTTTTTTTTTGTTTGTCCATTGGGCATTACACTATGTGATTTGCATGAGTGAGAGTGGGAAAAAAAATTCTGTGGGTCTTAATCTCCAGTTGTTTCCATCTACTTGAGTTGATCTGCATTTTTGCTGTTTATTAGTTTTTGCCTTTTGCTTGGTGTGTGTGTGTGTGTGTGTGTGTGTGTGTGTGTGTGTGTGTGTGTGTGTGTGTGTGTGTGTGTGTGTGTGTGTGTGTGTGTGTGTGTGTGTGTGTGTGTGTGTGTGTGTGTGTGTGTGTGTGTATCCTACATTGTGGGGACCAACTTTCTCCACAAGGATAATATAACCTGAGATTACCAATTTTGGGTGGCCAAGCCAGGGGCCCCCATGAGGGAAATGGCTTATTAAACATACTAAACAATGCTTTTTTGAAAATGTAAAAATGCAAATTAATGACATAGCAGATCTTGTTCATCAATAATTTGGTATTTAAATATTTAAGTTCAAAAACGAATGTTCGAATATTCTATTAAATAAAGGTAATTCATGAGAAAGAGACGCTGTACAATTCTTTTTGTAGTCATAAAGTTTGCATCACCATTAAAAAAACAAGCTTCTAATTATATCCAAAACAAGCTTATATTATGTCCTGTGTTTTTTTTTTGTTGTTGAAAATATTTAAACAAACAATGTGTGGAAAAAAAAAAATTATAGAATGAAAGCATTTTAGCTCATGCAATATGAAGAAAAAGAAACCGCTAATGAAGTAGACTGACGCAGTTAATGTACAGGACGAATATAAACACAACATATAATAGTTAGGCCTATGTTTATATTGTATCTCATGTATAAAACAAGCATATCCGTGTGCTCGGTAAACTATACTCATTTGTAAACTCCAGTTTAAATGATGAAATGTCCCTTACCTCAGCTAGCAAAGTCTTTCTCGGATGCCATGTTTGTTTTTACAGAAGCATCATGGGGATAACGTTGCTACGGGGATGCTGCTTTCTGACAAGCTGCACATATACGAGAGTAAAGAGTACACCGCTTATCCAGTACATTTAAACAGGATCCCAGCTTTCTCACAGTAAGCCACAATCTCACACCGCTTTTTTGGTGTCCATCTGAACATACTTACAGAACCGTTTGCTCATCAAATGCTATCAACTTGTGTCCACACTCAATAGTGCCACCCAGTGCATTCTGTTATAACAGCTCACTGTATATTTGGTCAGCAAAGCAAAACTTTGCGAAATTCGAATAGTATTTTTACTCTTCAAATAATTACTGCAGAATGAATACTCGAATATTCGACTACTCGTGCACATCCCTAATGATAAGGACACTCTACAAATAGACAATTTTAAGCTGTCGACATTTAACAAGACACTGAACATATTTATAACTGAGAGAAAATGATACAAACCTTAAATCACAGTATTTCTCTGATGACGTCCATTTCTTTAAAAGTTTGCAACCTTGGAGCTTATCCGTAAGTGCTTGATTCCATGCTCGTGAGAGCTGTGACTCTGGTCCTGCCCTGATAGTAAAATGAAGTGTGATTGATTGAACATAGAACGGGCTACGATTGGTATGAGTAATGTGGCTATTATCTGATTGGCTTGAGTAGCGATGGGCGGAGTCACATATTTGAATGTTTGTGTGCACATCTGACACTAGATTTGTTTCAAAATCAACAAATTTGTGTAGCGATCCGCAGACGCACAGGAAGCAATCAACAAATGAATGCGTGCAATTCACAAACGAGTTATTTTTTTCATTTGAAATCTCATTTTCTTTATTTCTGTGAAACTGCTAACATATATTTATAAATCTTATTCTTTCTATTTGGGAATTCATTTCATTTTTTTAAAATTCTTTATATTTATTTGTGGATCTTATTTAATTTAAGTGTGAACCAAGGGAAGAGTATAAAAAGTGAATACAGTCCAGTTCTCTCTTTCTTTCGTCTTCTAGCCTTTTTTCCTTACCTCTTCCTCTGTTTTTCTGATTTCTCTCCTTTTCTCTGGGTCTGATGAGCTGTGTCATGTGATCTTGAGGTGGCTGGGTGTTGTCTCTGTGATTGCTATCTGTCCATTGTGTTTTGTACAATCTGTCTATGTCAGTGTTTTATTTGATATCCAGAGGGTTCCCATGAACAACTTAATGTAAAATATCATTACATTTAATAGATGTGATTTACAGGCCTAGAAAAGTTATGGAAATATCTATTGTCAATATACACTAACTGAGCGCTTTAATAGGAACACTATGGTCCTAATAAAGTGTAGCCCATCCGCCTCAAGGTTCAGCGTGTTTTGCATTCTGAGATGCATTTCTGCTCACTACAATTGTACAGAGTGGTTACCTGAGTTACCGTAGCGTTTCTGTCAGCTCGAACCAGTATGGTCATTCTCAATTGATCTCTCATCAACAAGGCATTTCTGTCCACAGAACTGCTGCTCACTGAATGTTTTTTGATTTTGGCACCATTCTGAGTAAATTCTAGAGACACTTTTGCGTGAAAATCCCAGGAGATCATCAGTTACAGGAATACTCAAACCAGCCCGTCTGACACCAAAAATCATGCCACAGTTGAAATCGTCTAGGTTACGTATGTAACCTCCGTTCCCTGATGGAGGGAATGAGACGTTGTGTCGAAGAAGCGACACTAGGGGTCTCTCTTGAGCGCCGAAAGATACCTCTGATTTATGAAAAAAGGCCAATGAGAGTTGGCGAACAGTATTTGCATACTCCGCCTCCGGATACGGATATAAAGGCGATAGAAATACGCTCGTTCATTCAGGATTTTTCTGAGGAGCCGGGAGTGTACCGGGCACCTCAGCGGCTCAGCGACATGGCCGGGAAGACACGACGTCTCGTTCCCTCCATCAGGGAACGGAGGTTACATACGTAACCTAGACGTTCCCCATCTGTCGCTCACTTCGACGTCGTGTCGAAGAAGCGACACTAGGGGTCCACTTCAAAACTCGCCATGCGCTGAGCCGTGTACGTGTACTGCTTACACAGAGCGGGCAGGTATTTCTACGTGCACAGCGACCAACTGTGTTCAGACTGCACGTACTCTTCCCCAATGCCCCGAAAGAGTCGTCAGAATCCTTTTGGTCACCCTAGGGGGGAACAAGGTGACGCTCCCAACTAGGGAACGGGCCAAGCCTGGCTGGGCCTCTTTTCTCTCTATGTTTTCTCGGCATAGAGCAAGAGCAGCCGGGGCCCTTACCGCATCGAGGGAAGGGGGTCTTACCCGAATTCCTATTCTTTCAGGGGGAAAAGACCCTGCGGAGGCCACACCCGCCCAGCAGGGGAGGTAAAGGTGGCAAAATACATCACATGGCCACTTTGGGCATGTGGGAAGAAATGGTGCGGTGGTAGATCCAACCTCGAGGAGGGGGGAGTTACTACAACATGGCGACCGGAGGGCAGCGAAGGACTGCCTAAGGGAGACGCGGGTCAGCTCGCAAGGTGACTGTACCGCGGAAATACACACAGGAGGAGTCCCGTAGGAGGCCTGATCTGTGGAGCACCTATTCCAGTAGGGGTAGCCAGAGGTACCCGTAGTGGACTGGGCCGGCAAGTTCCTCCGCTGAACTGTTGCAGACCCGAGAGGGCTAGGGAGGAATCAACCAGGGACCTAAGCCCTCTGGGAAAGAAGTGCACTGTTCTGCCTCGGAGAGGGAAACGGCGCTGGAAACAAGCGATTCACCCGGTCAGATCGTCGGCGTGTACCGAGTTCTACGGGCTCGGACCTGAGAGAACACGGGACGAGACTGACTCAACCCTGAGATTGTAAAACCTCGTAAAGGTGTTAGGTGTTGCCCAGCCCGCAGCTCTACAGATGTCTGCTAGCGAGGTGCCTCTAGCCAATGCCCATGAGGATGCCACACTCCTGGTAGAGTGGGCTCGAACCCGCAAAGGGGGTGGCACGGCCTGGGTGTGATAGGCCAACTGAATGGCCTCCACCACCCAGTGAGACAGCCTCTGTTTGGAAACAGCGTTCTCTTTCTGCTGTCCTCCAAAGCAGACAAGGAGCTGCTCAGAGCGCCTAAAGCTCTGGGTGCGTTCCAGGTAGGTACGCAAGGCACGTACCGGACACAGCAGTGAGAGGGCTGGGTCTGCCTCCTCCTGGGGCAGCACTTGTAGGTTCACTACCTGATCTCTGAAGGGCGTGGTAGGAACCTTGGGCACATAGCCCGGTCGAGGTCTTAGGATCACATGAGTGTCTGCCGGACCGAACTCTAGGCAAATGTCATTGGTAGAGAACGCTTGCAGGTCTGGGTGTGATCGCCGTGTACTGCGGAGAAGCGGACGCCCATGAAGGGGGGCGGGGGCCTGGCAAACTGAATTGCGTAACCGAGTCGGATGGTCCAGGCCAGCCAGCGAGACGGGTTGGGAGTGAAAGCCACGCATCCAACCTCTGCGCTAGGGGCACCAAGGGGACGATTAATTTTGACGTACCCGGCGGGGCTTCACAGCGGGGCAGAGCAGGTAGGGCAGCGTTGGGCGGCAATGGGGCGACCCGCGGCTGGGGTGCCGAGAAAAGACTCAAAGCACTTACCTTGCTCTGCACACCTGGCAGGGGGCGGGTTAGCGACTGAGGAGGAGGTCTGTAGGCGTCCTCTGGACTCGTCGGAACCGGCTGGCCGGGGAACAGTCGTGGGGCTGGAGACGGGTGGTCCGTGTCCAGGGAGCCGGGACTGTTGAGATCTAGAGGCAAAGTGCCATGAGAATGGCATTTGCGGGCCAGGTGACCCAGAGACATAGGAAATAGCTCTTTTATTGAGAATGTGGGTACCGCACCCCCATCTAAGGGGGGGCGGCAAATTAAATTGTTTAACAACAAAAGATTCTCCTCCCGGCCCTCCACCGGGGGACGGAGCGGTCTTACCACCTCCGGAGCTAACATCTGTGTCACTGGGTCGTCCGTCTCAGGACCGCCTGGGAGCCTTACGGGTCCTCGAGGGAGTCCGGGAGACGGGGGGCGTCCGCTTCCTGCGGTGTGCTCGACGCTGGGGCTGAGACCTGGGCCCGGGTTGAGGCGGAGCAGGTTTCTTAGCCGCAGGGGGACGCCCTTGGCGAGCAGATGGGGCAGTGGCCTTGGCGGCAGGTTTGCGGCGAGGCAGGATATGTGAGATGGCCTCCGTCTGCTTCTTCACCGCGGAGAACTGCTGGGCGAAGTCCTCGACGGTGTCGCTGAAGAGGCCAAGCTGGGAGACAGGGGCATCGAGGACGCGAACTTTGTCGGCCTCGCGCATCTTGACCAGGTTGAGCCAAAGATGACGTTCCTGGACCACAAGGGTGGCCATCGCCTGTCCGAGTGCCTGCACGGTGACCTTCGTGGCTCTGAGGGCGAGGTCGGTCGCTGAGCGCAGTTCCTGCAGCACATCGGGGTCAGGGCTACCCTCGTGCAGATCTCTGAGCGCCTTGGCCTGGTGGACTTGCAGGAGGGCCATGGCGTGCAAGGCAGAGGCGGCCTGTCCCGTGGCGCTGTAGGCTTTGTGGTTGAATGAGGATGCAGTCCTACAGGCCTTGGAAGGGGGTACAGGGCGACCGCGCCAGGTGGTAGGGTCACCGGGACAGAGATGGAGCGCAACCGCCCTATCCACCTGGGGAATCGCCGTGTACCCGTGGGCCTCTCCGCCGTCGAGGGTAGCGAGAGCGGACGAGCAGGGCTTTTGACGGACGGAGAGCGGGGCTCTCCATGACGATGTCAGCTCGTCATGCACCTCTGGGAAAAATGGGACTGGGCGTGGCTGTGAGCGGCGCCCAGACCCCAGGAACCAGTCGTCCAACCGTGACAGGTGTGGGGAGGGTGGAGGTTTCCAGTCCAACCCCACCCCGACGGCGGCCCGGGCAAGCATATCGGACATCTCTGCATCCGCCTCAACCTGGGCGTGCTGGCCCGAACGCGGCAGCCTAGGGGAGGAGTCAGCGTCAGACACCGCACTCTCCGATGGAGCGGCGAGCTCATCGGCTTCGAGCTCTAGAGGATAGACAAACTGGCCCGGAGGCGAGTCGCCGTTACCTCGAGATTGGACGGAGGTCAGCGAGCGTATCGGGGGGCGGGTGGTCCGAGGGGGCGTACCCGGCGGAGCTGCACCCGCTGCCCTCCCCAAATCGCCTCCAGCGCCAACCGCATCGTCCTCAATCCCGTGAGAAGAAGGAGCGATACGGGGGGCGACAGGAGTGGCGTGCTTTCCGCAACGCTGCCATGGTCATATTCTCGCAATGAGAACATGAACCGTCCACAAACGCTGCCTCGGTGTGATCGGCGCCCAGACACACGAGACAGCGCCTGTGGCTGTCAGAAGCGGAGAGCACTCTACCGCATCCAGGAACTACACAGGGTTTGAATGGCATCTTTATAAAGACGCGCCCTGAAAAGGGCGTTTAACACCACTGTGTATTGCTCTTTTAGAGAAATAAACTCTTTACGAGAAAATTGCTCTTTAATAAACTCTTTTAAACACTGCGCTGTCGAAGCGCTCAGGGGCAAACTGCACGCCGGCAGAGAAGAGAAAAGCCGCTGAAGGTGCGCCGTAAATCCAACAGCAGCAGCGCGTCAGAGGATCAGAAGCAGGGTAAGTTGTGTGTAGCACAGCAGACAGCATTCACACGACCAACGGCTCTGAAGAAAATTACTGAATGAACGAGCGTATTTCTCTCGCCTTTATATCCGTATCCGGAGGCGGAGTATGCAAATACTGTTCGCCAACTCTCATTGGCCTTTTTTAATAGATCAGCGGTATCTTTCGGCGCTCAAGAGAGACCCCCTAGTGTCGCTTCTTCGACACGACGTCGAAGTGAGCGACAGACGGGGAACACTGAGATCAGTATTTTACTCCTATTCTGATGATTGATGTGAACATTAACTGAAGGTCCTGACCCACATCTGCATGATTTTATGGATTACACTGCTGCCACACCATTGGCTGATTAGATAATCACATGAATAAGTAGGTGTACAAGTGTACTTAAAAAGTGGTCAGTGAGTGTACTGTATATGTCTTAGTTATACTCAGTTCATCTAAAACGACTGGAAACGCGATGGAAAAATCATGAATAATCATTGGACAAAGGGTGTTAGATTGTGTTACTGAATTGACACCTTACTCATAATAACCTGTAGTTAAAGATACACATTCATGGGGGGCCTGGGTAGCTCAGCGAGTATTGATGCTGACTACCACCCCTGGAGTCGCGAATTCGAATCCAGGGCATGTTGAATGATTCCAGCTAGGTCTCCTAAGCATCCAAATTGGCCCGGTTGCTAGGGAGGGTAAAGTCACATGGGGTAACCTCCTCGTGGTTGCTATAATGTGGGTCTCGCTCTTTTTGGGGGCGTGGATGTAACGTGCTCAACAATCCATGTGATAAGATGCGTGAATTGACTGTCTCGGGTACAGAGGCTGAGATTCGTCCTCCACCACCCAGATTGAAGCGAGTCACTACACCACCACGAGGACTTGGATCACATTGGGAATTGGACATTCCAAAATGTGAAGAAAAGGGGAGAATAAAAGATAAACATTCACAACAGAGTTTTGGCATAATTAATGGTATTTAAATTTACAAAACGTGAAATTATGTTACGAAAATACTAAAATAGTTTTGTTTTATTTTGCAAATTAACATATTTGGCTTTTAAATTGTAACTATGCTAAAGCCAAAAATAAATAAATAAATAAATAAATAAAATCTTATCTGAAAAATATTTAGTTTGATTAAATTGATCTTGTTTTTATAACCATAATATTATTATAATGGTACATGAAGAAAAACATTTTCAATTTAGTTGAAATGTATTTGTAGTCTTTAGATAGCAGAATGAAATCACAACACTTTTAAATTCTGTAAACGTTTTCTTCTTTTTTTTATTAATTTTTTTATTTGTTTTGTTTACACTTTTTTTCACTTACATTTTCCACAGACCACCTAGTACCCTCTTGCGACCCCTGGGGTCCACGGACCCAAGTTTGAAAACCCCTGCATGTTGGAATCCCTGCCATGATGTCATCCTTTATGTTGCTTGATGTCTCTAATTCCTTGTAATTCTCCATCACTGATCCATGACAATCTGTCTTCCAAAGCGTTTTATTCTGTTCCACTCACTTCCCATTCAGTAATTGCTTGTTTGGTTTAATTTGGTGTCTGTTCTCACCACATGCTTGAGCAGCTGGCATAAACGAATGTGATCTCTGAACTCTGATTTTAGCTTCTGCCCTTTCAAACTGTCCCAGTCATGCACAGCACTCTCCTACATATGTAGTATAATCTCTGAGTTTCAGAGAAACATCTTGAAACGCCCAGACATTCCTGCCCACACCTTCTCACTTTTCCTCTAACTTACACTCACACACAAATACACACATAAACTAGGGTGACTTGCGGCAGCTAATTTGCTCTATGTATAGAAGCAATTTCTCTCTTGAACGCTCCCTGATATGAAATATTGCAGTCGTGGAAATTAAAAAAAAGGAAAATTGCAAGACAGAGAGGGAGATCAAGGGAGAGGCTGAGCGTGTGAGTGTGTCTGTGAGAGAGAGAGAGACACAAACTGGCAGCCAGAAGGACAGATCTGTAGCATCTTGAGCATATGGCTTATGGCGAGTACATCACGGCCCCCAAAAAAGCTCTGGTGTCTAGCCGCCTTTACCCTCAGGACTGATCTCAACATAGTAACACTCAATCTAATGTTCACTTTTGCCCACTGGCTTCACAATAATTAACATAAGATTTGTTGTGTAAATAGAGAAATACTGTATTGCACCCTTCTGATACACATGCATAGTGTGTAGATTTGGATATGTATGGCAGGAAATGATTAACAGTTCTGCAAACAAAAAGTTGTATCAAGTAACTTAAGTGTCAGGTAAAATTAGGTAAGTTTGTTCATACATTTTTTTTTCTCCTGCAACAACAATAGCTCCCATAGTTGCCAAGGTGTCAAGTTTTTCATGTTGCCAAACAACCCATAGACCCCTAGAACCCTGCAAACTAGGGCAAAGTCTTTTTAGCATGTCAGTCCATTTTGGAATGCTCTCGGGCAAGCTGGGCAGCTATTTATGTAAACAAGCCGCATACAAATGCAGCCTCTATCTACTTGAATGGGGAAACACCGAAATCTTCAAAACAGTTGGTCAAGATTATGATCAAAGAACATATTTCAAATCAGCTCGTACCATAAATTGTGCTTATTTATCTCAGATTGCACTAAAAAACTAAATTTTCCCAGCTTGTATAGCTTATGCGCTTGTGCGTTCTTTAGTTGATTGACAGACGATGTCTCTATTTAAAAGGTGATTGGCTCTTTTACCTGTAAGGTGGGACTTCCTTTTCTATGTCTGTTGACCGTTGGGTGTTCCAATTTCTTCCATTCATTTTAATAGAATATTTTGCACACACATTTAAATAAGAGACACTATTAAAATGTTGTGAGACAATGAGGGTTGTAGTACCAAAGTTGTAGAGACAAAAAGTTGTAGTTGACACTGTCAGCCTGAAGTCAACTAGTTGCTTTCCATGTGATTTACAAAATGTGCCTGTAGGAAAGGCATTCTGGCATTTCTGAAACGTAGGATGACAAAGGAGGACTCATCCATATTAATGAAGAAAGCTCTATCTGATTTGTTAGGGTTAGGTTTAGGGGTTGGATTACAGTTTCTGTGACCAATCAGGTATCTTTTTCCTAATGTATATTGCTGAATTGTCCAATTAGTTATTGCTTTACTCATGAATTTTAAGGACCTTACCCCTGCCAGCTTACAAATCAGAAATTTGCCAGCTTGTGTGGAGGCCGATGGCTCTGCACTGAAAGAGCGAAGTGGCTGAAATGTACTTTGAGAAAGATGACACAAATGCTACAGTAACCTCCAATATATGTGTCCTTCAAATATAACAGAAATACTAGTGCTATGCATAACCATTTAAAAAGGGACCCGCTAGCACTAGTGATTTTCAACATGATCAGCAAAACTTTGTGTGTTAGAATGTGTTTGTGATGTGGTATTGGAGAGGATGACGTCACGACTAATGGGTAACAGCACTCTTAAAAGGAGCATGTCCAAAATTTGAGGAGTAGAGCTAATTGTTGTACAATGGATTATATGGAAGTAAGAGAGGGAGGGAGAGAGTAATCAAGAGAACAGAGCATATGGTATATTAAATGTTTACAGAAGGACATTGCTGTGATATGAAATTGTGTCTCAGCAGTGGGCCATCTTGGGCCATATGGACTGATTTCCACTTTTAAATTACTGCAATATCTAACCGTGTTCTGATGTGACATGTGCTTCTGTATACCATCTCATACAGCAGACAGTAGCTGTAATGGCTTTAATGGCTGTCTGTAAGTCAGAAAAACAAGCTTTGTTTCCCATGAATAAAATCCCTCTTTGCTCTGGTGGTTTTGGTTACAGTACTGGACAAATTATTTGTGTTTCTCCAGTATAAGAAATTATTTGTGTTATACACACACACACACACACACACACACACACACAAAGATATTCTCTCAATGTTCATACCTGTTTTAGAACAACAGTTGAGAAACACAGTTCCTCATAAATGTGGCCTAATGGTTAAATGGTTTTCCAACATTATATTCACATTCCTTTCACCCTGGGCCCCAGTGCGGCTACAAAAACGCTGCTTGCAGTTGCTCACTGAAACACTTGCTTTATCAGTTTGTGCCATGGTTCTCATGTGGGTGACACAAGTTTAAATCCGACTTGCATCATTTTCCGCATTTATAATGCCATATAAAAGGCCAAAGATAAAGTTAATGACTCAGTGAAAAGATTTAACAAACACCATTTTTTTTCTATGAACAAAATGAATCATCACTATTTTAGGTTGATTTTTATGATTAAGAAAGACAACTTCTAACAGACATGGACTAATTGTGATTTCATGGGAAAACACACACACACACACACACACACACACACACACACA
Source organism: Moxostoma hubbsi (assembly GCA_032164185.1). NCBI lineage: Eukaryota > Metazoa > Chordata > Actinopteri > Cypriniformes > Catostomidae > Moxostoma > Moxostoma hubbsi. Next base: position 6,922,431 of record JAVLUX010000215.1, read on the forward strand.
CACACACACACAGTTGAATACGTGTTTCACAGTGTGCATTTTTTGGTAGCTGAGATGGTTGTAAATAATCAGTTGGGTCTGATCTCGGCTACAATAATTGGATCGCTGTCCCGTGGCTCTTTTAGATAAGCTGTCACCTGCATCTGATTATCTGTCTCTGAAACCATTTCACACAAACACGCATCATGGCATCTCCTTATTTTTAGACTCTCACTTTCCACTTGTTAGGTTTAACTGTCATCGTAATCTAGCAGATATGAGACTCCTGAGTGTTTTTGCTCCAGAATTGCATTCTAATGCATGCCGTATCATTTGGCGCTGTATGGACCAGTCAGGTCAATGGCACAGTGTTCAAAGTGTCCACACACAGCCAGCTGGATCAGAGTCAGTGTTTCAGGGCAAAAAGGGCAAGAGGAACTGACTGGTTAACATGCATAGAGATAGTTGAACAGGTGCAAGGTTCAATCCCCTTTTAGAGAGGTGTGACTTAACCCTATAAAACTGTGCGTATCATATTTAATACAATGTTTTCTAAAGCCTCTACATCATCAACATGATGAATATTTTACTGGAAAACCTGTTTTATGCATTCTACTAGATGTCTACTGCTTCCTGGTGAAAATGTCTTGCTCTTCTGAAGCTGTCATGCATATATCTTTTTACTGTGAAATCTACAGTAAAGTAAAATTAACAATAGTGTTTGTATTGTTACTGATATTTAAAAATGAATATTTACTGGATTAAAGCAGCTTGAGCTTGGTGAAAATATTGTATATTTGATAGAACATTCACATTGAAATGCATTTGTCCAGTAGTCTGTTACAACAGGCTTTGGAAGTATTTCTCTCAATCACCATTACATTACATTTATGCCCACCAAAATAAAGAACACAGAGCTTTGAAAATATAATTTTTATTAGATATACTGTATTTAAAGGGGGAACTAATATTGACAGTATATGTATTTTTATTAGGGCTGTTGATTTACCGCATTAATTCAGTGTGATTAATTATCTAAAATATAATGTGTTAAAAAAATTGCACAGTTGAGCTCTCAACAAAATTTTAAATGATGCACTCAAAGTGGGTATGATCAGCAGCGGAGTGAGGGGAGAGCTGTCTGATCCAGTCACAGCTTTATTTTAATAATGCAGTTAACAGCATCAAAGATTCATACAACTGCTCGTAACAGAATGCACAAATAAATTATACACTGTTTTGTAAACTCTCAATACATTACTCACACTGGTAATTTATGTCTGTAATTTAAGTAAGGGATAATCCTTCCACGGCTAGGCGTGTGACAGCATTTAACGATTTTAAATGCCCGACGTGGAGGCGGAGAACTACCCGACGCAAAGTGTTCAAAACACTCTGGAACCTGCAGATTTTCACCATCAAGACTGCACGACTGACTTAAGTAAGAATCAATTTGCAGTTTGCCCTTGCACGATAATGCTTCACTGCAAAATGCTGCTTGGATTTTGTTAACAAACAGCACTTCTCATTCAGTGTTTGAGTCAGATATGTGTGAGCATGTGGCTATAGGCGGCACTTCAGCACAGAAACATAATATACACAACGCATTACAGTTTAAATCACCTTGCCGGAAAGCGAAAGACACACTTATTAGGTCCTGATTTCCTTCTCTCACCCTCCATGCAAAACAAGATAAATTCCAGGATATTAGCTATGCTGATGAAAGTGGTTAGGAAATGTTTTCAATTGCTATTGCTCACTCTGCTTGCTCTGTAATGTAATGTTGTTATGGTTACAAACAACGCATTAATATGGAACAGTGATTAAAACTGACCGGAACTACCTGTGCATTCAACGGTTTGAACCGCACATATTCCAGCCAATCAGAATTGAGTATTCGAACAGACCATGGTATAATATGCAAATAAATGCCAAGCCATGTACTCTGTATCGAAAATATGTTCATGTTTTTTTACACTTAAATAACTTTTGAGACTTATTCCAAGACAATGATTTACAAATATAAGTGCTTAGATCGGTTAACACACATTAGGGATGGATGGATGGATGGATGGATGGATAGCATTTGTGTCTGGGACAATGTAAACCACGACTCTAATGAATCTATTGCATTCTCATGCTCATGTTAATGAATGCATGCTGCATGAACATTTAAAAGGTGTTGCCTTTGAATGAAAGCCTGTCCTGTCCCATTCTGTCAGTGTGTGATCAACTCTTTCAACTGACTGATGGCGCTTGTTCACATCCATGGCAACGACTAGCTTGTAAAAGGGTAAAGGCCACTCCTTCTAGGCGTTTCCATCTGCAGAACTGCTGCTCACTGGATGTTTTTTGTTTTTGGCACTGTTGGTGCCAGATGGGCTGTTTGAGGATTTTTGTAACTGCTGATCTCCTTGGATTTTCACACACAACAGACTCTAGAATTTACTCTGAATGGTGCCAAAAAGCAAAAAACATTGGTACAATGCCTTGTTAATGAGGGAGGTCAACTGAGAATGTCGAGACTGGTTCAAACTGACAAAGTCTATGGTAACTCATATAACCCCTCTGTACATTTGTGGTGAGAAGAATTTAATCTCTGAATGTTATTCTGAAATGTGGGTTGGCACTGTTTTGGCGGCACAAACAACCTACACAATATTAGGCATTATTATATCTTTGTATACCTGTTATCATCTCAAAAAATGTGTTGTAGTGTTTCATGACCCTTTAATCATGTACCTGGACTGTAATAAGGAAGATCTGTAAGCAATTCAAAATTGAAAAACCACCTGTTTTGTCCAGGGGGCAGTAAGTGAAACTTCAGCTGTATAGGCAATGCACAGCTCAATAGAGAACAAACCAACCCCCATGAGGGGTGTCAGCAGCTTGCAACATCCTTTTCAAGATCAATAAAAAGCCCAGATTATCAACGTTAGACATGTAAATATTAGCCAAAACCAACCTTTGCCCCAGAATTTCTGCTAAAACTATAATGATTCTCTATAATTTATCTTTAATCTGTTTGAGACATTTGAAATGTAGATATTTGTTTATTAATATAATGACCCCCCTGCTCTTACTTGAGCCAGCACTTGCCCATCCCATATGTTCCCAAAATCTTTCAGCTTCCTGTGAGGAAAGATGTGTTTCTTAAAGAAACACTATATCAAATTTCTTATGCTTAAGAAAATAAATAACCTTCATTCTATTTATGGGGTGCCCCAACCCATTCACATTCCATGTGGAGAAAGATAACCCACTCATATTAACATTTTACATTTTGATATAATAGACTATATAAATTGTGTGTCAAAAACAAGATTATACAGACCACGTGCCAACATTAGTACAACAATCAAACCATGAACCCCCATCCCCGAACCAAACAAACAGAAAAACTAAAAACGTGTGCATTAACCCCTCGCACGACAGTGCCAACCACCGTCAATCCCTTTAAACACAAGAGGTCCATGTATGCCTACGAGACTACGTGACAACTTTGCCAACTTTCCCTTACCTTAATTTTGTAAGGCAAAACTACATAACAAAAAAATACTTTGTTAAACAAACATCAGCCAATATGCAGAATAAACACAAAGAATGTGTAGATTCATTCACAGAACAGCCTCAAAGGTGCGTTCCACCACAAAACAAATTCCAACCGATATAATTCCGTTCGGTTTCCTCAGACAAACAAACAGGTGTTCAGTGAGTGCAGCAGAAGAAATAATCATTCCAATGTCCCACAAAAATACTCCACAAAACAAACTCCAGCCAACAGAAGGCATAAGCACAAGGAATGAACAGATTCATCCACTGTCCCGAAGCAGGGTTATTCCACAAAACAACTCCAGTCGCTAGGCGGATCCATTACAAAAAGAAACAACACATTCATCCCGTTTCCTCGGATGGTCAAGAGTCAAATTCACTCGGAGGCTGCATAAAAGAAATACCATGACTTACTCAGTCCGTCAACTTTATAAGACTTCCTTTCTGTGGGCATGTAGATATTTTGCGGCCATCCCTAGCATCTCAAGAATGTTGACAGTTCTTTTTTCACATATTGAAAGTGAATGGAGACTTGGGCTGTCAAAATTTATGACAACTGTGAGATGAAACAAATGAAAGGTTGGGAATTATCAGTAATACAATTGTTAGAAAAATCAAAACTGTCTTATATTTTAGCTTACTTAATAAGCCATTCTTTGCCTTGATAACATGTTGGCTGCTTTTCTTTCACTTTCAGGCCCAGTGCATCTAATTGAAAAAAAATAAAAAAACATCTAAAATGTTATATTTTAGTTTTGTAAGAAATTAATACATTTTCAACTTATATTTACTAAATTAATTTCAGCGGTCAAACATTTGCCTATATATCAAAAGGTCTTTCAGTTCATGATATGATTCAGTCAGATTTATGCAAACTTTTGACTGGGACTTTATAAAAAATGCATGAAGATTGTTATTTCATGTCTCTGTTCACAGTTCTTGCACATAGGGTTGTGAATTCTTATCCCCTCTAAAAATAGGCTATACAGTCTTGCTCCTACAGTGCTGAGAATGTTTTAAAAACCTGTGATTATGTTCCTGTGATTTTGACTTTCCACTTTTCCACTTTTCAGGTCACTGTGTAGGCAGTGCCAGCGCCAGGATGAATTTCATAGGGGGGCATTTGAAATTTCTAGGGTGGCACACATTAACTTTACCCTAACTGTACTGTACACAACTAAAATTACTGGTTGTCACCTTCTGAAGGACACCCACACTTATCATATCACTTCTGAAGATATGGATTTAACCACTGCAGTCTTATAGATTACTTTTAATGTGGCTTTTGTGTGATTTTTGGAGCGTCAAATGTCTGGTCACCATTCACTTGCATTGTAAGTACCAACAGAGCTGAAATATTCTCTTTCTTTTTTCATGCTTTTCGTTTTTGTACTTTTTTGTGCTGTATTATCATGCAGTAACATGGTTGACGTTTTCACACTAAAATCATTTTGACACTTATATTGTTTATGCCTTTTCTATACATTTAAAACAGTGAGATTGGCCTCATTCTCTTCCACTGTAAGTGTCTCGCTGTAACCTAGATTTTTGCATTTTTTAAAGAAAAGGAGAGACAAATCAAAATAAAGTTTTGTGGTAATGACCATTATGCCTCAAATTCTGTCGATTGAGCTTAACTTTTGTTGAAACCGGAATATTCCTTTATAAATTCCTTTAATTAGATTGAAAAATCTGATCATAGACATGATTGCTGTCAGGAGATCATGTAATAATTGCGACTGGCCTGTCTCTGGTGAGCCATCTGCCCTTCATTCTCTTCATCTTTTACGCTTGTTATTTCTGTCACCAAAGATAAATATATCTTTAATATAAAATATAAGTCACAGCCGCTGTTTTTCTTTGGAGGGATTCAGTGGTGGTGATTGCTGATCTGAAACTGCTGTGTAGGGGGAAGGTGAACAAGTCTCCTCGTTTTCAGTATGAAATAAAAAACATAATTTAGGTTGGAGTTTAAATGGCCCAAAAAGAGCAGCCAAAAATACTTTTACACATCAGGGATGCAATCTTCAATGATAATGAAAACATGAAACAGGAAGTCAATGAATGCAGTTAGGAGTGCATGTTGGATTGTGATTGTGTGGGGGTGGGTAGGTCAGGTTTTGTCTACATAAGATAGTAAAACCTGAAATCACCTAGAGTATAGGTGGGAATCAGCCAGTGGTCCCGACTCCCCACTGAAAAATGTTTTTTTATAAACATACTAAATGATGAACATGCTAATGTCTTAACTATTAAAAATGTAGAAATGCAGACATTTTTTTGTGAGGCTTAAGTTTAGAGGTAGTGTTAAGAGATAGAATATATAATTAGCTCAATATAAAAACAACAGAAGTCAATGAAAAGTGATAGAAAGACAAAGGTGTGTGTGTGTGCCCAACCAAAAGTGAGCTAAAACTGATGAAACCTCCCTTTGGGCACATTCAGGGACATCCTCATTTGTAAAAATCAATACATAAATAAATGACGCAAGTAAATTTTTCTTATTTCTTTGAGGGGTGAGTTTAGAGTTAGTCTATAGTAATTATTATAATTAGCTTATATATATATATATATATATATATATATATATATATATATATATATATATATATATTAAAAAATAGAAGTATATGGTTTATCCTCATATACGGAAGTTAGCACAAGTACTTATGTATGGGTTAGGCTTATATATGGCTTGTGCGCTCTTGCATGATCTTTTGTACTTGTCAGTGTGAATGAACATAGTTGAGCCTGATGGTCGGCACCTAAACACAAACACAGTCACTAATACACACACACGATTATTAAAGGTGACCTTGCGGTGCAGCAGCAGTAATAGAGTATTACACAGTGGCAGTAGAATCTGTTGGTGTGTGTGTGTGTGTGTGTGTGTGTGTGTGTGTGTGTGTGTGTGTGTGTGTGTGTGTGTGTGTGTGTGTGTGTGTGTGTACAAGAGTCTTTAGTGCTTGTGATTTTTCCAGAACAGTGAACTTGTCCTGCTATAAACGTGCAGGGCACTGCAACGGACATTGAGCACTACTGAGGCTGAATGCAGCAACACCCTCTTAGTGGTCATCTGCCAGACTGAGAGTGTGTATGTGTGTGTGTTTCTGTATGTAGTCATGGGTTTGTAATGAACTAAGAAAATGGAGAGATACTAGACTGGAATTCTCTATTGGCATACATATTGATACTTATTGATGGGGTTATGCGGTAGAGTGGTTAAAGAACAGGGCTGGAATCCAGAAGGATGCTTATTTGAAGTAGTAAGCTGATGGCTGACAATACAGACTGATCATGCTTTGAATTTGGCAACACTAGGTCCAACGTTTTGCTTCTGAATTCAGCCTGTGCTCCCCGGAATTTGAATCGTTGCCCCCCAGTGGCTGAAGCTGGAAATGGTGTTGAATGATGTGTCACATATGAGCTCCAGTTTCTGGGTGAAATGTCCACAGAGTGGCACCAAATGTGAGCTGTATTTTTTGTTGTAAATGATGTAATATAGTCAACGGGAATGCATGTTTTATTAACCATACTCCCTACCCATCAGTGGAGTAAAAATAATTGTTTTGAATGAAAAGGCAAACTCTGAATCGTGTTCATCATTGTTTTAGTGAGAGTGATTACTTCATGGTTCCCATGGGACCAGAACCCGTGTCTTGGAGCACTAGAGGGTAATGTGTTCACACTTGAATTGATGCAAAAATGTGTGATGGTGATAGCCCTTGACAGCAATTTTCCAGAATGGGGTTGCAACATGTCGATTTCCTGTGAGATCATGTTGGACAATATCATGCCCTGTAAGCATATTTACTTTATTAATACAATTGATTCGGTCTTATTATGCACAATACATTCAGTGCATGTTATTTCAAAGAAAACGTAATCTTTCAACACAAATGTAATAACTTGCTCCACCTCTGAAACAACTTTTAGTTTGGCTGACATCACCAATCCTCACTGCTCCATTTCTGTATGGGTAATGTTTTCACAATCCAATCAATTCCTGATGGGTTATATAAAGGCCCTACATTTTTGTCAAATAAGAAATACTCCAGATCACGAAAGTAAAATGATTTGCAAACACCATTTCATGTTGACTTTAACCTCAAGTTTCTGTAATTGCAAAACTACCAATTTTCAAAACCGATTACTCTTGAGCTATTAGTCGACTAAGAAATAATTTTCTTATTTTATATTTTTGTCTTGCTTTCCAGTAAAAATACCTAAACATCCTGAAAACAAAATATGTTTACTTTACAAGAAAAATGGCATAATATACAGTATTAAAACTAGTTTTTACAGAAATCTGCAAAAAAATGAAGTGAAATCTGCTAATGGCGTAATCCTATTGATTTAAGTTTATTTTTCTTAACCTATTGTAGTTTTTTCTTCTTTTAAGCATGTTAATGCAAGAATTTGTAAATATTTTTACTGGAAAACAAGACAAAATTTTAATTAAGAAAAAATTATTTGCAGTGGCTGCATTATGTCCATGTGACCTAATCGACTGCTAGTGAAACTTTGTAATGCATCACTTTTCGTACTGCTGTCTCCTTAAGATGAATCACTTATGATGTGTTATTCCTCTTTTTTATGTCGCTTTGGATAAACGTGTTTGCCAAATTAATAAATGTAAATGTAATCAGATGTGTATTATAGAGATATATGAATGCTAAGCACAGCCCCTAGGTTCCACCAACGGACCAAACTGTTTTGAGCACTGTGATGAACGGTTCAAGTAGCATTTCCACTTGAGCACTGTTTTGCACAGCACAATTACAAATGTTCTTTTTCTTGGCACAGTTAGCTAACCGTGCTTAACCTTGCTCAACTCTGTTGGTGGAATGGCTTTAGTACGTGGCAACTCACGATTGTCATTTTGAAACTCGCTCCAATGTGTACCTCTCATGCCATCACCAACTGACACATTCAAGCACTACAAAGGAAAAAGTACCGTAACCGTAAGCCTCCTCTATCTCAGTTTGATTGAGTACTCCAGTTCAAACAAATAAGGCTGGGCATAGAAATGCATCTATTCTTCAGCAAACTCGTCAGACGTGTTTGTAAGTATTGTTCTCTGGTTTGTGTGCAGCTGTGTTTTGTTCTGTCATTACTATCGCTGTGGCAGACCTGTTTTTAGATAAACAAAACATGTTTTCTTTGAATGGCACATCTCGCGAGCGGTTGCAGGGTAGCTGCTGCTCTCGTTCCCTCTCATGAATCCGCACAGGTCAGCAGTGGTTGGTCAAGAGTTTCACTTATTAATATATTCGATTTTGGTTTGCTTCTCACCAAAACTTATCGAATGCCTTCAGAATAAGGTATAAATCGCATACAATAGTTTATTAGAATGAATTATAATTTTGTGTCCTTTTGAAGCTTGAAGAGGTGGTCACCATAAACTACCACTGAATGACATCACTGAGCACAAACATTTGCACAATTTCTCCCTTTGTGTTTGAAAAATAAAGAAAGTCATGTGGGGTTATAACAACTGAATTTTCATTTTGGGGTGAACTGTCCCTTTAATGACCAAATACAAAGCGCATTCAGATCATTGCAATATTCACGCTATTGCTTAATCTTATATCGTCAGCAAAATCATTGTAATATTATATGTTATATAATGAATATTCAAGAAATCTCCCAGCCCTAGCAAGGTGTGTGTGTTTGTGAAAGCAAGGGCAGAAAATGTGTCCAACGGTCTATTCCAGTCCAAGACAGCAGTGTACTGCAGACTACTGTACTGGATCCCTCCCTTTCCTCCCCCCTTACTTTCTCTCTCTATCCTACTCTACACTGCATTAAGCTGTGCACGAGGAGAGGAATGCCAGTGTCCTGCTCTATCAGTGTGTGTGTGTGTGTGTGTGTGTGTGTGTGTTCTGAAGGTTAGGTGGGATAGTGAGGATGTGAAATCAAGGCCATTAAGGTCTATAATTGTTCTGGCTCTAGAGAGAAGTGTTTGCTCTTTGCAGCATGACGGTGAGCGCATTTGCGAGCGTGCGCCTGTGTGTGATGCTTTATGAGAAGACTCAGCAGTGTGGCCACTTCTTCCTGCTGTCAGGCAGCTGATGTAGTAGTCCGCCGTACTTCCTGTGCAGCGGTTGGTTGCGTGAACGCGTGTGGGGAGCAGCAGGCCTGTAGTGTGGTGGAATGAAGAGTGGAGCATGCTGGGGACCGGGAAAAGTGCGCTCCTTTTGCAGCTCAGGCTGTCTGAGCCGACTCGGCCACGGTCAGTGTGCTCACTCCGGAGGAAGAGATGACACTTCCTCTTCTTTATCACACTCTCCTGCTCCTCTCGCTCTTGTACGGGCCCCGACTCGCTCCTCCTCATTCTGTCATCTCCTGAACCTCACCTGCCTCAGAGGTACGCTTTTATGCTGTCCATCTGCCTTTTTGTTCTATGTCTGCCAGTCTTCTTGTCAGGAAGCATAGGTCAGCAGGACACAATATAAAAAGGGCCAGTGTAAGAGTGTTTTGGGCTAGTTGATGGAGGTCTTTTGGACTAGTGCTGCAGTGTCACTAACTCTTGCGTTTGTTGATCATGTACATGTTGTTTTTTGTTGTTGTTTTTTTGCCTAACAAATATTTGGTTTTCTGTGATTTATTGAATGTTGTTGTTGCAAATTCTGCTGATATAAATATGACACCAAGGTAAAGTTATCTAGCTGGCCAACATTGACTGCATCCATTTGAATAGTTTGAAAATTATAAACAAATTTGTGTGTTTGTGAATTTATAGCTATCTATGGAGCATTCCTTACTTTACTGTGTAGCTTGCACTCTATCTCTTTGGTGCTCTCTTTCTCTCTCTCTCTCTCTCTCTCTCTCTATGACTTGTATTTGTGAATAAAGGTAAACATTGCTGTTGCCACTATTGTTAAATTTGAATGAGCTCTTGTTTTGTGGCTATATCATCAGGGGAGGTCAGATATTGTGGAAGTTTGGTATTGTGGTTGTCTTCTCCACTATGTTTTATTATGGTATTGTAATATACTGTATGATATGCCACATTCAATTCAGTTAGTTCTGTGTAGTATTGAGTTAGTTTCTGTTTTACTTCAGTGCTCAGTGTGAAACAGTTACAATTTTGTGTTTGATATTGTGGCACGCATAATGTACGTGTGTGAGTTTGACGTGTTAAAAGAGTGTGCACAAAAAAAAAAGGAATCATACAATGCTGCCTTTGAATTTGGCCAAAAGAATGTATCTTAGAAAGCAGCATAACTTTTGTGCTGCCTACTGTTTTCATGTCAAGACCAATGTTGTCTTAAATACCCCATAATATCCAATCTGTGATGACTTGCCCCTCACAAATTTCCTGCTTTAATATGTAATACCTCAACACAGGAAATTAATTCTCTTTCTTCAAGCGAAGGATCTTAATGGGTTTTGAAACAGCATATATGCATAGTGAAGGTAAAGAAGGTCAGATGTGATGCAGGTGGGACTGTTCGCGTTTTCTTGAGGTTATGGAGCATGAAGTGTCAGAACCGATCAGTGGCTGCAATGTGATCAATGAAAGAAAGGTTGTCTAGGACAAGCTTTTTTTGCTCCAGGAGGCAGCAGCTGTGTGACCTTCAACAATGCTGGACTGAGATTGACAGAGATAGGTTTTGTCTGAGAGGAGCTTAGTTTAGTCAAGTAGGAAATAAATAGACATGTTGAGATGGCTGAAAATCTGGCAGAAATCTGGTTATCACTTTACAATAAGGTTCTATTCATTAAGATTAGTTAATGCATTAGATATCTTGAACTAACTAGGAACAGGGGTGGGCAGATTACTTTTGAATTGTAATCAGGTACTGATTACAAAGTACTTGACAAAAAAAATTAATCAGTAACATAATCTCATTGATTACATTTTTGGGGTAATTTAATTTGATTACTTTCAGATTACTTTCAACCTCTTTTTAAACGATTTTAACATAAATATACAAAAAGGAAGAAAATGTATTCCATTCTTTATTACTATAGAAAAGAGCCACAAAAAAGAGCTTGTAAAGGGATTAATGGAAAGGAGGAGATGTGAACCGGCTTGACAATATAAATAATAGTTTTAATATAAACTGAACCAAAAAGACAAACACACACAAAGGTGTAAATCTCTCTCTCTCTTGCACTGCAGCTTTCAGTCGGCCTTTATCCATCTCTGAGGCTTGATTAGCCTGATGAGGGGCCGGGTGTGCGGCATCTCGACCCGGCACCGTCCTCCGCCCTGTCACAATACTCCCTCTTTCTCTCAGACCGGGGAGCTCCCGCCACGTTCTCGGGAAACAGAAGGGGTCACCCCGCCCCTGTTAACTTGGACAAATGTTAGTAAGGGTGTTGATGTGTAGATGTGTAATGTCGTATAACTGATGCCTGAGTTGAGCAGGTGTTTCTCTTTCCCTTAATAGTGCTGTTCAGAATGTCGGCATTGTCAAGACATTTCACATGATGGTTGAACTGCTCCATGGTACTTTTAAAAAGCAAATTCTCAAGTAAAATTCAAATGGCACAGAATTATTACATGGTTCATTTAATATTCTTGACGCAACATAACGCTTGCTAACCCCAGTCAGCTGTGCGCTTTGAACATTGAGAAAGAGTATGGAACACCAGGCAGTTAAAAAATACTCAATTATTAATACATGAACAACACATTGACAACGTGTTGACAACACGTAAACGACACGTTGACCACACACTAGCAACATGTTAACAATGTGTGATCTCAGATGTCAATTTCACATGCATCTGAGCCATTTGGCCACTTGTCCAGTTTGAACGGGTGAGTTTCATTGGCTGTTGAGCACTAGGTTCAAACCGTTTCTGTAATCCTAGGGGTTGCCTACCACTCATAGACTCTATGCTACCACTATTTAACAAGCTAAGGATCCTCTTATTTCTTTGTCTTTTTCTTCCTTTTTTGTGTAGCCTATAAAATGTAATATTTGGATTGCAGTTTTATCAATACGATTTATTGTTTATTACTTTCATCAAGATGAAATTGATAAACACATTAGTGGATATTCTATCTTTAACACCATTCATCAAACTTTAGTTTTCTAACATTAAAAACATTAACAAATATGTGGGGGAAAAAAGTTACATCAGTGGTAATCGCTCAATGCTGGTTTAGGATACAGATATCTGTCTTTGGAAAACAACATGAACTTGATTTTGAGCATTTTAATTGACGTGCTGGTCAAGCAGAGGAGTGTATTCAGTTCAAGACTTATTCCACTGAGATGCTCCACAGGGCACCACAGGAAGTCATTTTTGCCTGTGGCCATCAAACTTTTCAACTCCTCTCTCAGAGTGTCAGAATCTCTGAGCTAATTGTCTGGCCAGAGGTGTGTAGAGTAGCCGAAAACTGTACTCAAGTAAAAGTACAATTACTTAAAAAAAATTATTACTCAAGTAGAAGTAAAATTACTAACACAAATAATTACTAGAGTAAGAAAGTATCCAATTAAGAGTACTCAAGTAGTGAGTAACTCGTTACTTTCACAAATGACATAATAGATGTTTACTCCCCTATATTCCATTACTTAATACACATTGAACGTACTACAGAATTATTATTAATGCAAATTCTGTCATCATTGACCATCATCTTGTTTCTAAACCAATATAACTTTCTTTGTTCCATGCAAGAGATATTAGAAAGAATCTTTGCCTGAGTCACTATTTACCATCAGTGAATGTTTATATATATATATATATATATATATATATATATATATATATATATATATATATATATATATATATATATATATATATATATATATATATATATATATATATTGAAAGTGAATGGTGACTGAGACGGTCATTGGTCATTCTCTAACATTCTGTCTAACATATTTTGTGTTCCACATAATACAAAGCATCACACTGGTTTGGAACAACATGAGGGTAGATCAATTATGACAGAATATTAAATCATGTCTGAGCTATCACTTTAAAGAGAAAGTTTACCCAAAAATTAAAATTCTCTCATCATGTACTTACCCTCATGCCATCCCAGATGTATATGACTTCCTTTCTTCAGCAAAACACAAATTCTGATTTTTAAAAGAATATTTTAGCTCTGTAGGCCAAATTTGTGATGCTCCAAAAAGCACATAAATGCAGTATAAAAGTAATCCATAAGACTCCAGTGGTTTAATCCATGTCAGAAGAAGAAGAAGAAGAAGAAGAAGAAGTTTTATTTATATAGCGCCTTTCCAAAGCTCAAGGTCGCTTTACATTGTAGAAGTGATATGATAGGTGTGGGTTAGAAACAGCTCAATATTTGTCATTTTTTGCTAGACAGCAATGGGCTATATACAGAGAAGTATGTGAATCACAAAAACACAAGAAGAATGTGAAAGTGATCTGTTTCTCTGGTTCTTACCCACACCTATCACATCGCTTCTGAAGATACTGATTTAACCACTAGAGTCTTATGGATTACTTTTATGCTGACTTATGTTTGTTTGTTTGTTTAGCTTTAAAATGTTGCCACCCATTCACTTTGCATTGTATGGACGTACAGAGCTGAGAAATTCTTCTAGAAATCTTAATATGAGTTCAGCAGAAGAAAATCATACACATCTGAGGTTTCATGAGGGTGATTAAATTATAAGAATTGTAATTTTTTGGTGAACTATCTCTTTAAGAGCTCTTGTCAGATCTGGATGAATTAATCAATAAGAAGAGAGGTTTGAAAACATTTCTTGTAATTATTACTGTGAAAACTCACAAGGACATTATATATAATGCTGAAATATAAACCAATGCATGATCTTGCTTTATTAATGACTTCTTTCACTATTTCATAGCTTTTAAAGTCCTGATTGTTATTTCAGTGTAGTTACAGTTTTCAGTGTCGTAAGTATTTAGATCATTAGTTCTGTACAGCAGTACCGCCACTCTCTAAATGCAGCCTATAAAGGGCACCAACTCCAGTCGTGGAACACACGCTGTGTCTTAAACCGCCACCTATCCACTATATAATGCACTATTTAGAGTGTCCTCTATTTTGTAGGAGTGTCCGAATTCTGAGTGAGCATTCCCTACTTTTGTTCACTCATTCTTACCCACAATGCACTCTAATTTCAAGTGTACATTTCAAGTACACTCGATGATGATTAATTTCCCACAATCCACCACGGAGAAGATTTTACTGCTTCCTTCACTCCTGCGTTGTTTTATTTCATGCTGAATGTAGTAAATTACTTTTTGACAAATTATTACTGGATTAAAATAACATGATAACATATAGAGAGATTTTAAAATGTACTCTTTATTTAATCAAATGTGTTTACTCTTTATATTAACACACAGTATATATTAAAAATGACAGACAGAATTAAGATTTATTGTATTAATATATTATTTAATAAGAATAACAAGTAAGGCCCAAGTATTTTTTGATTTCATATGTGACGTTTCTGCACCAGCCCCAGAGCTCCGACACTCGGTGTATATGTCAGCGTCCAAATTCACTAATTTTGTTCACTTACTGCCGAGATATAGTGCACTAACTGCCATTCACTGTATAGGAAATAGTGAATGAGTGAATGATTGCGGACACAGCCACTC
This sequence comes from Moxostoma hubbsi, assembly GCA_032164185.1. NCBI lineage: Eukaryota > Metazoa > Chordata > Actinopteri > Cypriniformes > Catostomidae > Moxostoma > Moxostoma hubbsi. The sequence continues at coordinate 6,937,542 of JAVLUX010000215.1, forward strand.
TCGTCGCTACAATTTCCTCGCGCCTGAACATCTCACACACGCGCACCGTGCACCTCGCTGTGCACGTACAGATATGCTGTCTGTTCGTGCTCCAGTTGTCGATCCGCGAATGGCATTTACACTTAACTTGGATGTTTGCATGTATTTATACAGGTAATCCGCCTGAAGTAGCTGCGATAGATTCCACTACCCTCGCAAGGGCACGGAGTAATGCATAAATACTGCTTATGACACACTGATATATTGCTGTACTGATTTAAGAATGTACACTTAAAAACTGATGTCATAAGAGCCCAGTTACAGAATCACCCTGAAAATGACCATCTCATTAGACAGAATAGCTCACGTTAGAATTATAGCCAAAACTTACCTCAGTGTGCTGCCTTAAATTGAAGCTTTGATTTTAATCTTGAAATATCTCCTTGTCTTTGTGTTAAATGAAGGCATTGCATGACAAAACTATTCTTTTTTTCACTGTGCGGAGTGAAGAAAGTGTTTCACTTTGAAGAGTTTGATGCTGTTGCAGTGATTGATTGACAGTCTGTGACTCTGTGTGAACTTCCGCTCTCGTAAAAGTCCCGTTTAATAATCTCTCAATAAATTCCACATTAATCAAAATTAAACCCAGTAATGTAACGACAGTAACACCACCCATTGTAAAGAAGTAAAAGTAAAAAAATATATAAAAAATCTTCTTGAGTGAGATTAAAAACTACCCACTTTTAAACCTACTTTAAAAGTAATTTTCCCCCAAAAAGTTACTCAAGTAAATGTAACGTGTTACTACCCACCTCTGAGTCTGGCCCATTTGAACTCATCTCAGCCCTGTCGGCTGCTTTATAACCTCATAATTTATAATTGTAACTGTACAATACTTTATATTAATAGCAATAATACTGTTGCTCTCTCATGCTGCCTGCTACATTTTGCTCCACTTCATAATCAAATTTCAATTACTTTTTGTAGAGGATTAAAGTATGCATCAGTATAACTTTGTAGCAATTTATGGTTGTTTTAGATGTTTTTTTTTTTATTAATAAAATCAGTGCACAAGGCAATGTGTGTAGAATGCTCAGAATGCTATGGTGCTGTTTTGGTGGCAGGAGGAGGACCTACACAATATTAGGCAGGTGGTTTTAATGTTGTGGCTGATAGGTCTATATCATATATATATTAGATATGAACAAAAGTCTACTATTATCATTATTATCTCTCTCGCTCTCTCTCTCTCTCTCTCTCTTTCTCTCTTCTACTCTCTTTCGGTAGCAGCTACTTTTCAGTCCCAGAAAAGGCCTTTTCATTTTGTTTTTCCTTGCTATTTTTCTTAATTACAAAGGAGAAAAGGAAAATCAAGTCCTTCATAAGTAAAGTGAGAAACAATATCTGCCTGCCGTCTCAACCAGTTATACACACCTGTGTTAGTTACTAGACAGCGGACGCAAAGTGGCTTACATGTCATCTCAATGCTCATAATTTGTAGTTCTTTTATAAAACATATACAAAAAAGGTTCCTGCAGCTATTCTTGACTTATTTTAATCACAGATGTTTGAAACCTATAATGGCAGCTGTCATTTAGAGAAACTTAACAAGTTAACAGATTGACAGCCAGACCCATGATTTTATTGTCAAATAATGAAAGATGTCTGCTGCTATTAACAAGGAGCCATCAAACCATTTGCATGATCTTTGGCCCAGGCACAATTAAAACTGTAGAACCACATTAATAAATTTGAATTAATTAAAATATCTGTCCTGCATAATCTGCATAGCCTTTTTCAAGTCTTTAATTATCCAGCACCTCAACTATTATATTATAAAATAATAGTCATTCATTCATTCTAAAATTCTAAACAATTGTTTTCTGTGACGGTGCACACACATACGACACGCATACGACTCCCAGCTACTTTGGAGGATGCTCAAAATTCTGCAGCACCATGGAGCACAACTTGCATAGTTTTCCATTACATTCAACCCAAATAAGTTGTCAAAGTACAAAGATTATTTACTTTAGCCATCTCTGGAGTATATATTGTGAATATGTATCTTTCTTAGAGCATACACAATGTATTTTCAGTTACAAACATGTCTTTTTGTGGTTTTACATTCAAGGCTATATACAGAGAATTGCAAATTTGAGGTAACTTTTATCAATTTTTGGGTAACTTTCCATTTCATAATGCTGATAAATGATAAATAAGTTGCATAACTTAGTTTGTGTTTAGCTACATACACTGATGTGCCAAAACATTATGACCTAATATGCTGTTGGTCCTCGCATGCCACCAAAACAGTGCCAACCCCCTGAGGCATGGACACTTAAAGACCCATGAAGGTGTCCTGTGGTATCTGGCACCAAGACATTAGCAGCAGATCCTTCAGTCCTGTTTGTTGCAAGGTGGATGCGCAGAGGATCAGACTTGTTGGTCCAACACATCCCAAAAATGCTCTATCGGATTTAGATCTGGGGAATCCAGGGCTACACCTTGAACTCTTCATCATGTTCCTCAAACCATTCCCAAACAATGTGTGCAGTGTGGTAGGGTGCATTATCCTTAAGTGGTGTACCTGGTCTGCAACAATGTTTAGGTAGGTGGCATGTGTCAAATTGATATCCACATGAATGGCTGGACCCAGGGTTTCCCAGCAGAACATTGCCCAGAGTTCTACATTCCCTTCCCATGTTGTCTTCCCATAGTTCATCCTGATGCCATCACTTAACCAGGTAAATGGCGCACACGTACACGCCTGTCAACATGATGTAAAAAAAAAAACTGGACTCATTGCACCAGGCAACCTTTTTCCACTGCTCCAAGGTCCAGTTCCGATTCTTGTGTGCCAACGTAGGCACTTTCGGTGGTGGACAGGGGTCATCATGGGCACTCTGACTGGTCTGTGGAAATGCATGCCTTATATACAGCAGGGTGCGATGCACTGTGTGTTGTGACACATTCCTCCCATTACCATCATTCAAATTTTCTGTGACTTGCGCCACAGTAGACCCTCTGTCGGTTCGAACCAGATGGGTGCTCTTTCGTTGCCCTCGCATATTGATGTGCCTAGGGCACCCAACACCCTGTCACCGGTTTGTCGCTCCTCAGACCACTGTCGGTAGGTACTCACCACTGCTGACTGAGAGCACCCCGTAAGACTTGCTGTTTCAGAAATGCTCTGACCCAGTCGTCTGGCCATAACAATCTGGCCCTTATCAAAGTCACTCAGGTCTTTACTCCTGCCCATTTCTCCTGCATTCAAGACGTTGACTAAGAGAACTGAATGTTCGCTTACCATCTTATCTACCAAGACCTTGACATGTGGCCTTTTTAGATGATCAACGTTATTTGCATCACCTGTGAGTAGTCATAATGTTTTGGCTCATGTGTAGAAAACAATAAATGCATTGGTACAATTTTTATTTGAATATACAGGGATGCAAGTCCCAGGACAGGATTTGCAATATCAACATTGCCCCCATGAATATTTCGCCATCCGTCCACCCCACTTTTGGAATAAGTCGCCATACCCCTTTGTGGGGTGCCCCTATGCGCTGCAAACTGTATGTACAATTTTTTTCAAGTATCTAATTTTTTTTTTTTTTACTTATCCATATCCCTTCCTACTGTCCTTGGGCAAAAAGACAACTGGTTCAATTTGACTTAGGATTTATCCAAATCCTTTTTATGAAAACTCTTCATTCCAATATTGTTTATTTAAACCAAACTTTGTTGCAAATGTGCATGAATTGACACCACAGCTCTAATTAAAAAAAGACAAACAGGATATTTCAACATAAAATGAACACAAGTAAATTTTTAGCAAGCTGAGTCATACAAAACACCAGTCAGTAAGTCCCATATTAAAAGACACTTGCAAATATTTTAAACTGTGCTTTACAAAAGAATCATGTCAGTAACACTAACAAAAACATCCTGAATCGTGCATGTGTTATCCTAAATTTTGCTGCTATTCAAAAGTAACTGTTTTTTCACTTCATTAGACTGCAGATTCCTATTAAACCCACAAGGTTTTTTTTGCATCTGCTATTTCAAGGTCTTTCAGTTCATTTCTAATTGGACATTTTACAGTGAATATTGTCAAATTAGTGAGTTAAGTCAGTTTAATCAAATCATTTTGAACTTTAAATTGGATCAAACAAATCACTGAAAATAATCAGTATGAATAATTCACAAATTGAATATCATTAATATATTATAACTCTCTTCTCCTTTGGCGAAGGTAAAACATTGCGTTCCACAGCAAAAATTGCAACAATCATAACAATGTTGTTTGTTCTCATTTCCAAATATTTGTTCTCATTTTGCCCAGTGAGTAAATGGAAAAGGAGTTTAAATGACATGAACATGAATTACAGACTGAAACAAACACTTTTTTAACTATTGAAGCAGACATTAAATCAAAACAGACAATTAAAATAAAAGTGATACTTGTACATTATACATGATATAACGATATGAAATGAGAATGGTAGTAATGTAGTTCAAGTGTCTTAACGTCCATTGCACATTCATGAGCACAATAAGAGAAGATCGTTCACAGTAGCTCGCATGTTGGCGTGACAACTCGTGTTTAATTTTCACGTCAATATGTATAAAATGACAATTCATGTTGTTTCAATGCCCTTTTCTGTTTTCAGAACACTTGGAATATGATGATACTCCATCTAAAACTATTTTAAACAGCATTTTCCTATTTCTTCTAAAATCATTATGCATACTGTTTTTATAAACTCATATTAATTGAGAAACTATATAGAATATTTGTTTATTGGTGACAGTAGAGGACCTTTTAAAAGGCAAAAGGGTCTTTAAAAATTGTGAAATAAAAAAGGAAAAAAATAAATAAATGTTTGCACCTAAAAATAAAAACACACATATACATTCATATCATTATTTTACTTTTTAACCTAAAATCTATATGTTGAGTAAAAAAAAGCTCATAGACATGTTATGTATTAACTATTCACATAATAATTTTAGATGACTGAAAATATAACTTTTTGTGATTTTACGTGGGTTCTCTCCAGAGTCCATGATCAGGTTTACCAATTTGCCAGTCATATTTCAGAGAATATCCAGTGTCCCTCTCTCATAATCTATAATGGAGCTGGCGCCACTTGATGGATGGTAAATCCTACCAGGGGACCTTCAGCAGGAAAATGAGCCCTGTTGAACTGACCAGCTCAATTCGGCATGATTTTCAATGTTTGTCCAGGCTGGAATTTGCTGGTTTGGTACTGGTCATGTTGGTGGACCTGCATAGCTATAACCTGCAGAAATGTGTTTGACCAAGGAAGTTATGCCATTTTAATTTTTTTGATATGTTCCTTGAGGTTCACTAATATTATTAGTAACACTAATATTATATAAATATATATTTGCACAAAATTTATATCGTAAATGATAATTTCCAACCCTCATTCTGAGCCTCTGTCAGAAAAGCTCAATTTGGTTTTGTTGCTGCTTCTACTTTAAGACTTGACAGTAAATGCCCACTGTTGTGATTGGCTCTCTGCTCTTGACTGACATTATGACATCAAAATGTGGAGGAAGTATAGAACATTCATTTTGAACGCAGTCATTTTGGGAGATTGGTTTAAACAATTTTTTTTTTGGTTTTATTTTATTATTTTTGCTGTGAGATGAAAGTTTTGAGTTCTGAAACTTACTGTAAGTTTTTATAGTACAGTGACCTCTTAGATGTTAACAGATCAAGGAATATTTGATTCTTCATGCCATGATCCATTTAAGAAGCTAGCACCCCAGCATCCAATATACAACATATGCTGGTGACCTGCTATGAGTTTTTTGCATGCTTTTGGAAGTGATCAACACATGGTGGAGGGTTTGGTATTCCCAGAAATGAATGAAGAGGTTTGAAAAGGGTTTTCTGCTCATTGCAGTGTTACATAATCTGCATCATTTCTGCATTATCATGTTTCATCTGCAGTAAATCTACCTGATCTGGCCATTCAGGTGTTTATGTTCTTTTGTCTTTTTTCTCTGAACTGGCTGAACTTTGAGCACACTTATAGCAGAAAGCTAATAGGATTAAAAGTGTTTAGCACCAAGGAAATGGTCCTTATGATGGTCAAATATTAAGCAAGCCACCTTGTCCCTCTGTTGAACTGGGATGCTGCTGTGAAAATGAGCTGTATTTTCCAACTCACAGTGGATTTACCCTTAACCTTTTCTAACCCTAACCCTTCAAAAACATCCAAGAATCACAGAAACACCTATGAAAACTTTCTCTGTGTTAACCTCATAGAAAAAGAGGACAGTGGAATTGACTCTCCCACAAATTACTCTGTCAGCAGTCACACGTGACACAGCTCACCTATAAGTGATGTGACGTGCATGATCAGCTTGTGTGTGTGTGTGTGTGTATGTGTGTGTGTGTGTTTTGCTGTGACAGAATAATGGAAAGAGAAAAAGAAGCACTGAGAATGGAGGATTTGGTTGAGCACAGCAATTAGTTCAGACTTGCACCCCACTCCATGGTTGTGGACCATTGATATGTCATTCTGTAGTTTAGATTAAAACAGTACAATTCTGTCTCCAGGCCAGGTTGATCTAACGCCCAACAGCAAAACTAATATTAGGACTTAGTATTTGAAGACTCTCATTTAGTTAGTGTTTAAGTAAACTTTACCCAACATTAATTGTTTAGAGCTCAAGAAACTCTTCATCGGCACCTTCATCATTAATTGTTCATTATTACAAAAGATTGCTTTTACGTGAAATTCAATTCATGCTTTCCCTTTAATGAGACACTTGAGCTTATTTGTCTTTCACAGGTTTTTACATTTGTGATGGCAATCATAAAGAAACGTTTGAGATGTGTAATTAGCAGTGTTGCAGAAATCTGCCTCTGTCTGGTGTCTTGCTATAAATGAATATATTCCACTGCAGATATCTTCCACACTAATTACTGAGCCCCAAACATAAAAAAAATAGAAATAATTCAAAAAGAAACTGAACATTTTAAAAACAATTATGTCAATCTTTTGACAGCCCTAATATTTTTAAGTAGTCCTTCCTTTTTTATAGGTTAAACAGAATTAATAACACACACACACACACACACACACACACACACACACACACACACGCACGTGCACACTTACACACACACACACACAATGTGTTCTCTGTGTGCGTGTGGTACTGTTGAGTCATGAGAAGGTTAATGTGTTCAGTCTCTGAACAGTTTGCTGACTGGCACTCTGCTCTCTGCTGAGGAACAAACACAGTCAAATCAATCTCACCCTTGCCCTGCTCCACTGCTCTGTAGGAGGTTGCCATACCCTCTTCTCTCACATATTCTTCTGTAGAGTTGATTGCCACATTCATTAAGAATCTGATGCCCTCTTTGTTCATCCATCAAACTCTAAATCATAGAAACATGCCATTAATTAAGTCAATATGAAATGCCATTCACAATCCATTTTTATGTCCATTACGAGACATATTTCTGAGTGAAAAGTGGGCTTTACATACCAGAATCAAGCTAGGTGGTTGGAGGGTATGGGTGGATAATAAGAGGGTTTTGTGACATCAGCCCAAAAAAGGGAATCGCTTCAAAGGCGGAACAAGTTATTACATTTTGATAAAGACAAACGTTTTTTAATCGCATCATACACAATAAAACCAGTAACATGCATTAAGAATGTTAATGGGGTAATTTTTCACTGACTATCATTTCAGTCTGTCAATTTGTACTTTTACTTAACTTCTCAAATGCAAATTGAGAGATTCATTATTGTCTCTGTTGCTCAATTTTGTCATGGCAAAATTGACTCTGACTCTGCTCTGATGTATTCCCTCTGTTTGCCAAAGATTTATGCTGCATCTGTCATTGGAAAGGAGCCTTTTAATGTGTGTGTGTAAATGTGTTTATGTGAGAGCGTGTTTACACATCCCAGTAAACACTAATGAAGGCAGCCATGGAATCAGTTAGGCTGCAAAATTATTTATCATTTATTTTTAGCACATCTTTTCCACTGGCAAATGTGTTTTATGATTATAACAAAACCAAAACCAAATGTGTATTTTAAACTAAATGTTGTTATATGAACACTTAGTTACTGTGTGAGTCACATGAGCATGAAGTACACAGTTCTTGGATTATTTAAATCAAGATATCCAGTCATATTTATTCAGTCAGCTCCGACTGATGCATATGTCTTGTTGATTCACTAAAAAGAGCTGGCTCATAAGAGTCATTTATTTGGGAATCATTCAATACTGTTACTAATGTAGTGCTTTATTCTCTTAAAAAATAAAAACAGCTCAAAAGAGTCATTTGTTTGGGTATCGGACTACACCGGTCACATTTTGTCTCACAACTCACTCTGTACAATTTGTAGCAGTGGTTAACGGAACCAGTCATAACGAAAATCACTCGGTTAGATAAAATAATGCTATTATTACTGGATAATTTGTGTGTGTGGTGATGGTAATTAAAACTCGAAATCCGAGAGTTGTATTCCACACAATGGTATTTTTAACAATATTGTCCATTCATGATGAACATGGCCTTCATCTTGCGTCTAGATTTAAGGCTAAATGAGGCTATCGATGATCAGCAGGAAATTATATGAAGCCCCATTTACATTGTCAGTGACCTTTTTACTTTATGACACTGTCGATGTGACAATATTGGCCGGCTGCACAACCGGCCATGGCTTTAAAAAATCTGATCATAGATGAGATACATTGCCCGTTAAATTAAAAGATGGGCAAAATTAAAAGATATTATACTTATTAGACAAATTTGAGTGTTTTTATATAAACTGCTGCAGTGCTCAATGCATCATATCATGAATAAAATGGGTGACAAATAGAAAATGTACCTTATGTAGAATAAAATACCTTTTTTTCACTGATATGACTGCAATCTTCATATAACGTGAGTGTAAATAAATTTAAACATATTTTAAAGTTCTCTTTATTCCTTTAGGTGTAAAACATTTTGGAAAAATTACTTAGTTCACCTTTAGATCATAATTATGTGTTTGTGCTTCTACAATCTTAACCTTGCATGAGCTTTATCAAAACAACTCTTATCCTCAGATGAGACTTCTTAAGTTTCTTCTTAACAGATCATTTATATTTGTAGTCACATCTCCCACAGCTGTCTACCATTTAGTGAGTGTGGTGGTGTAAGATGTTGCTGCTGTGTTTGCATAGGTGAGTGCCTTTAGGGCTTTAGCCACCTGTAAATCAGCATTAATTAATGAGGGGGATTAGGAGGAGCTGCAGTCTTTGACTCATTAAAATGAACAGCTGGAAAACAGATTCGGAAGGGATGGTGCTCTGAGGATTTTGTTTTTTGGGCTTAATATAGTTTTTTTAACGTTAGGCAAATTTATAAGTTATCTTTGGGGAGAAAATGATCTTTTCCTTAAAGGTGAAGTGTGTAATTTCTTTTCCACAAGTGACATAAAATGGAATTCCAAAAACACGGCGGCGCAGTGGCTCGGTAGGTAGCACTTTTGCCTCACAGCAAGAAGGTCCCCGGTTGAAGTCTGGCTCACCCAGGGCATTTCTATGTGGAGTTTGTATGTTCTTCCCGTGTTCTGTGTTCACATTGGTTTCCTCTGGGTGCTCTGGTTTCCACTGCAGTCCAAAAACATGCAGGTCAAGTGAATTGGAAACTTTAAATTGCCCGTAGGTAAGAGTGAGAGTGTGAATGTGTACTGTATGTCTATATGTGTTAGTCCTTTGATAGACTGACCACCTGTCCATTGTGTTTCCCTGCCTTTGGCTCGAGACATCTGGGATAGGCTCCAGCACTACCCATGACCCTACATAGAACAAGTTGCTATAGAAGATGGATTCTTGTGTTTTTTATTTTATTTTGGTATTTCAAATTAAGCTGGTCTATTTTTACGCTTATTAAGGTCCTCCTGATCTATGAGTCCAAGTTCCTCCATTTTGAATTTTTCTCCCTCTCTGTTTAGATGACTCTGCGGACGAGGAGCCGACCTCTCAGTCTGACAACAGTGAGATCCATGGTACACTGAAGACACTGGCCAGTAAGTTGGATGACCTTAGCACGTGTAATGACTTGATAGCTAAACACGGAGCGGCGCTGCAGCGGTCTCTGAGTGAACTCGAGTCCTTACGAGTGCCTCTGGAGGGAGGAGAGAAGATCAAGGCTGTGAATGAGAGAGCAACCCTCTTCCGCATCACCTCTAATGCTATGATCAATGTAAGTACACACCTAATGTTCTGTTGCCCCATATACACATGTTGAGATGGGTTAATGTCCAGTTACTAGGGAATAGCTAGATAGCTAATAGCTTTTAGTACTTAAAATTGTCTTAATAGGTGATGTATATGTTATGTTACTGTAAATTAAGGATATTTTGATATGAATTGAAAATGTATTTATTTTCTTTGAGTTGATGAATATGTGTCCACTTCATCATGTGTTTGGATCAATTAATGAATTTTCAGGTTAGAACAAAATTAAATATCGGCCAATAAGAGTGATAAGGCTGGGTGATGTATCAGTTGCAATGTTGCCAGATCTCTCAAGAAAAAAACGGACCTGGTTTGGAAAAACACTACAAGCAAAGTATACAGTAGCCTATATAAAATACTGGATTTTCAATAAATGTATCCTTAAAATGAAATCCCCCAATATGTTTAAAATATTTAAAAAATATATTTGGACTAAAATCAATTATTAGCCAAAATCTCTCTTTCATGCGTGCATGCACACGCTGCTTGGGCATGTTTGGAGTGAACATCATCTTAAGCGTGCCGAATTATTTTAAACATGTATCTAATTTAATTAAATAATAATTATTTTATTTTACTTATTTGTTTTAATTACAGATCTGCTAATCGGTCAGAACTTGACAGCATTAAATATGTATCAATGCATCATATCTAACAATAATTCAGTGAAGACTTGGAAACAATTGAGAAATGCACTGTTTTACCTAAATAATTTTCCTTTTATCTGGATTAACCTTGCATGTATACGTAGTAGTAGATGTAGATGTCTAAAAGGTCTTCAGCATATCACAGACGGCTTCAACCACAATTCATTAATGCAAAGAAATGTGTGATGCTGCAGTTTCCTTATGAATCAATGCACATGCTTATCATGTTCAACTAAAAAGAGAGAAGCCTTATTTTTTGAGCAACAGGAAGTGGTGAAATTCAGAAAATGTTATGTAATGTACATTCAGACTGGTTTCATGGAGAAAAAAAAAATACAAAATTGGAACCAAATGAACTGGTTATTAACCGGTTACCAATGCTTTGATGCCATTTTCAGTAGTGGTGTAACGGTTCAAATTTCTCATGGTTTGATTTGTATCACAGTTTTAGGGTCATGGTTTCGGTACAGTCCGGTATTTGCAATGTACAGAAAAAAGGATTACTGCCAAATTAAAAATAAGAATACCCTATTTGGTAACAAACACTTCAACCGGTTTGCCCTTAATAAAAATAATTGTTTTACAGTAACGTCTTGGTTACTGTTGTAACCTCCGTTCCCCGAGGGAGGGAACGAGACGTAGTGTCGAAGGAATTAACACAAGGGGTCTTCTCGGACGCCGAATAGTACCTCTGAACCTGAGAAAATTCAGTTTGCCCGGCTCCCGCCTCATTTCAGCGGTATTCGCTCCACTCTAGTGCGCGGCCAACAAGCCAGTGCCTTACGAGCAGAGATTTTTACACTGCTCCTCAACGACGCGATAGAGCCCGTCCCTCCAGCCGAGATGAAGAAGGGTCTCTACAGCCCGTACTTCATCGTACCCAAAAAAAAACGGCGGTTTGCTTACGAGTTCTCAACCGGGCCCTGCTCAGACTCCCATTCAAAATGCTCACGCAGAAGCAGATTCTTACCTGCGTTCGACAGCTAGATTGGACGCGTACATTGGACGCGTACTTCCACGTCTCTATTTTGCCGCAACACCGACCCTTCTTACGGTTATGCCAGGCGTATCAGTGCAAGGTTCTCCCCTTCGGCCTGTCCCTGTCCCCTCGCGTCTTCACCAAGGTCGCAGAGGCCGTTATTGCCCCCTAAGGGAAGTGGGCATCCGCATACTCAACTACCTCAACGACTGGCTCATCCTGGCCCACTCTCGAGAGTTACTATGCGCTCACAGGGACCAGGTGCTCAGGCACCTCAGCCGTCTAGGGCTTCAGGTCAACTGGGAAAAGTGCAAGCTCACCCCGGTTCAGAGCATCTCTTTTCTCGGTATGGTGTTAGACTCTGTCTCAATTACAGCGCGTCTCACCAACGAGCGTGCCCGGTTCCTCTAAAACAATTCCAGAGGCTGGGGCATATGGCATCCTCAGCCGCGGTCGCGCCGCTTGGGTTGATGCATATGAGACCGCTACAGCACTGGCTACAGACTCGAGTCCCGAGATGGGCATGGCGCCACGGCACGCATCGTGTGGCAATCACCCCCGCCTGCCATCAGACTTTCAACCTGTGGACAGACCTCTGCTTCCTGTGGGCTGGCGTTCCCTTGCAGCAGGTGTCCAGACATGTCGTGGTATCTACAGACGCCTCTCGACTGGGTTGGGGCGCCGTGTGCAACGGGCACGCTGCCGCTGGACATAGTGAGAGAGAAGGCCGTGGCTGTTGGGCTTGCTCCCATGCTAGCATGTAATACCTTTTTCCCCAGGGGTGCGGGAAAATCTAAGGTGGATATGCTAAAACTCTTTGAGGGGGCATTGGGGAGGGCGACGTGCATTCAGTTCAGGTGCCTCTAACACGCAATAGCCTGCTTTGCCCCTGCTCCCACAGTCACGTCACATTCAGTGCGTGGCGTTTTTATATGGACCCCTTGTGTCACTTCCTTCGACACTACGTCGAGAGAGTGACAGAAGGGGAACGTCTCAGTTACTGTTGTAACCTCCGTTCCCCGAGGGAGGGTATGAGACGTAGTGTCCTTCCTGCCACGGCACTAGATCTAGCACTGTAAATGGCCGTGCTTTATCTTTCGGCTCCTCAGTGCAAAATCCTGACTGGCATTCGCTGCCCCGCTTCCCCTTATACCGTATGTCCGGGGCGGGGCATGCAAATTCTGTCTGCCAACTTGACACTGGCCTTTTCTCAGGTTCAGAGGTACTATTCGGCGTCCGAGAAGACCCCTTGTGTCACTTCCTTCGACACTAGGTCGAGAGAGTGACAGAAGGGGAACCATAGTAACTATGGTATTTGTAGTAAAATGTAGTAACCACAAAATCAACATGGTTACTGTCATGTTTACAATATATAGTTTAATCATGGTTACTGTATGGAAACTACAGTATTACTGTTGTAAAACCATGGTTAATTCTATCAAAACCATGATTTCTGCAAAGAAAACCATGGTGAAAGCAGTCATGGTTACTACAATATTACTATAGTAAAAGCATGGTTAATTTTCACTGAGTCTTTAACAAAATTATTTTTTTTTTCCTGTAATTAATAAATCAAATTTTTAACCTAATACCTGCACTATTATGCTACATGCACCATTGTGCTACATGCATCGATATAAAATACATTTCAAACTGTAAGGCGCATATATTCAATATTAGGAAGCTGTACATCACTTTAGAAGGAGCTTTGCTATTAAAATGGACGAGGGATGTGTGGAAATCACATTTCTCCACATTTCATGGAATTCATCAGCGGAGTGGGGAAACAAATCTTTGGCAATGATCACTCCAATCGCTTTAGTTATTGTTTTATGTCTGTCCGAATCAGCACTGAGTTCTTGCTTAAAAACAAAAGGGAGTGTCTGCCATTTTGGCTCATCTGCGGCTCTGGTCCCCGATCTTTCCTCGGTGATTTCGCTGTAAATGATCATATGTTGATGTATTACCAGTATACTGCACTTGTGTTGAGTGATGTCTGCAAACAGCGCCTGTTTTGTAAACGTTTTTTGACCATCGCTGTTGTAAATGACTGCAAAAAGAAAATGTTTCCAGACAGGAGACCTATCAGCGGCTCGTTTTCTCAACTTGCCATTTTCAACTTTTTTTTATTTTATTTTTTTATTAAGCTTCAGAACAAACAAAGTCAATGTACAGTCAAAACTACAATAATACATATATAATGAGAAAGAATACAGCCAGGGGGAAGGCTAAACATTATGTAAATATATTGAAGGACTCACATATAGAAACAGTTTTAATTGCTTTCTTATTATGTGAATGAAAAATAGTCTTGATATATATTTGAATTTCTTTTTCAAGAACCAAAAACAAAGGTTGGGATTTACTGTACTTACATTTATGTATATGAAATTTAGCAAAAATTAAAATTAAATTTATAATATAGTATTCTTTCCTTTTACTTGAGGGGATATTAATAAAACCAAATATAACGTTTTCTAAGCATAAAGGGAAAGTGGGATCAATGTTATCAATTATAAATCTGGTCAAAACTTTCCAAAAAGAACAGTTCAAATCAATATCCTTTTTAAATTTAACAAGAAAAATATTAACTGGGTAGTATCGGTGTAAGATTTTGAAAGTTTTTCCTTAACTTTATTTTCTAATAAATATTTGTTTGGTAAAGATCAGATGGACTTCCATAATAAACCTTCCACCATTCTATTCCAATAAACAGTACAGTTTGGCATAGTGACAATGTCTTTTTGAAGTAAGGAACGAATAGTTTTATTAATATTTAAAACTCCAGGGGCAAGAATTTTTTTCCCCAATTGCAGTATCAAATAAATCATAAGCAGGAGGGGGCGCAATACTGTTTTGAGTATTAGCTCTGAAGAGTGCCAAGACCCCTGTGGGAATAGCATCCATGACAATAGAAAACTCCCTTGGTGTCACTGGGATTTTATGGACATCTAGAAACTCAGAATAAACTTGCCATTTTCAACTACGCACAACCTTTACAGAACAGTGATGTCATCAAAAGGTGACCAAGTGAAACACAGACAAGAGTGTATCCATCTACAGATCCATTCAGTTGCATTAGCAGAGGTTGTAACTGTGCATGTCTATTTTTATCTTCACAAAACCTTAGGCTCCAGATGTGTCAATAAACTTGAGGTGAACCGCGGTGCTAATACTTCCCGAATCATGGGTGGTGAACTGTACGGTTAGTTTTTTTTTTTAGAACTGGTACACCCCTAGTTTTCAGTTACATTCTGCAAAAAAAACAATTGTTTTCATTTCTTGGAATGTTTTCAGTCCCTGAATCCAAAAACATGTTAATGACATTCATTCATTTTTGCACATTACCTCTGTTTCGCTCTGCATTTAAACACCTTAACTGGCATTCAGCCAGCATTTTCAGTGTCTGTGTGTGTGTGTGTGTGTGTGTGTGTCTGTTTACATCTGTTTACATCTTGATTTCAAAACTGAAGAAAAACCTGACAATTTCAAAATAACATGCTTTTCTTGCGTTGAGTTTTTACGATGAGCTGATTTTTTTGATAGTTAACAGTGTTTTGATGTACATGTAAATGCACAGCCTAACTTTGTTCATATTTTAAGCGGTCATGTCATGCATTTTATTTTATTTTTTTATTTTATTTTACCTGAGATCCACAATTAATTATGTTTGTAAAGTTTTCTGCACCAAAAGCAGTCACAATTTTGTTGAGATAATTTTAAATCTTGTCTTTGGCCCGCTGACTGAAATGCTTGGTTTTTGACTCTCTTCTCCTTTCTCTATTTATTGAACTAAAAATTTGCCTTTCCATGTCTTGGAAATATTGTGCATTTGCACACAGGATTCAGTGCAGGAGCCAAATATTTGTGCAGATGGTAAACGGAGAGCAAATTAAATTTATGATTTTCGAGATGGAGAATGCTGGCACACATCTGTATATAGAGCCAAACATATTCATGTTCAGTGGTGCTTCACGTTCTCACTTTTTACACAGTACGTGCTGCAGTGCATTGTTAAACTCAGCACTGAATGCTGCCGGTTCATGCACAGTTGATTGTTGTTAAACTCAATCAACTAATCAATGATTAGACTGCATGCTGATTTTATCAAAATCAGACAGAGGGCCAGATAATAAAGTTTGCCGTGCTGGATATGGCCCATGGGCCATCAATTGAATAGGGTCACCTACCCTGATCTTGTGCAAGTTTACATAGACCAACAATGAAAAATAATGCAGATGGGTGTAAGAACACATCCAGGATGCGTTTATGCTCAAAAAGCAAGATGCAGTGCAGCTAACTGAAACAGAATGAATCTCTTTTTAAAAGTTATAACTGGACATAGAGTCTTTTAAAAGTGGTACGAGCTGCATGGCAATGGTCAAAGACAACTTTCTTGTGCATGTTTATATAAAAATTATTTAAAACAGTCCAGATGGGCACTAGAAGGTGTTCTGTGTACGTCCCCTTTAGTGTGGAAGAATCTGTCCTGTTCTCTCTCTGTTTACCAACTGAGCGCATGTGGGCGGGGCCAAGGATGCGATAATCTAAAAGTAGACGCTGATGTAGTTGCTGTGGTGGTAGTCATGAAATAATGAGCCCCCTAATGATTTAGGAAAACCACGGAAGTAGAGAACAAAGCATTTTTGCAGCTTTGTGTCAATAAATGCTTTTTTTGCATTGGGGAGGAAGTTTCGAGTTCTGAAGCTTACAATATGTTTGTATAGTACAATGTCCTCTTATATGTCAAAATATCAAGGAAAATTTTATTCCTCTTGACATCACCCCTTTAAAGGGATAGTTCACCCAATAGTTAAAATTATCTCATTATTAATGTATAGGTTACTGTTGTAACCTCCGTTCCCTGATGGAGGGAACGAGACGTGTGTCGAAGAAGCGAAACTAGGGGTCTCTCTTGAGTGCCTTTCGCATCTCTGATCTATGAGAAAAGGCCAATGAGAAATTGGCAGACAGAATTTGCTTGTCCCGCCCCCAGACATACGGGTATAAAGGGAGGGAAATGCATCTGTTTCATTCAGAATTTTTCACAACGTCGAAGTGAGCGAAAGACGGGGAACTCACATTCATGCCATCTTAGATGCGTATGACTTTCTTTCTTGTACTGAAAAATATCTGAGTTCTGTAGGTCCATAAAATGCAAGTGAGTCAGGCCTTTGAAGCTCCTAAAAGAAAATAAAGTCAGCATAAAAGTAATCCATAAGACTCCAGTCGTTTAATCAGTTTCTTCTGAATCCAGTTGGTTTTGGGTGAGAACAGACCAAAACGTAACTCATTTTTCATTGTACATCTTGTCAATGTAGTCTCTAGACACAATCATAATTTCAAGCTTGATTACACATCCTATTGCTTTACGCATGCACAGAGTGCTAGATGGCCCTATAGGAAGTGTAATCAAGCTTAATATCATGATCGCCAAGGAAAATCGTCTATAATCGTATACACTGAAAAAGGAGTTACGTTTTGGTCTGTTCTCACCCAAAACCAACTGGATGGAGTAAATGATGAGATAATTTTAATTTTTGGGTGAATTAAACCTTTAAGGCTATTTGTATTCAGTTTGTTTAGTCATGTGGAGAATGTTTTCCTTTAATTCCTTTCATTTTCCCTAATGCCATCGTCAATATTAACAGTCTCAGAAATAGTAAGAGGAATGATTGTGATTCATTTATACCTCTTAGCTACTAGTGTCTTCGATCAATATGTACAAAGTGGAACCTAATCTTTTATTAGCTCTTACCGAGACATCTTTTATCACACAGATCCATTTCCAAAACAAGCTTCAGAATGGAAATATATAATACTACAACAGCTCTACTTTACATCCTGTTAATTCCAGACCTAATCGTAATTTGTGCCTGGGAAGATTCAAAACTGGAAGTATCACATTTCATGGTCATTCTGGGCCTAAAGTCGAGTCTTGTTGTTGCATTTATTTTAATCAATGACAGCTTTTTTGTTGGTAATCAATAAAGGTAGAGCTTGCCTCTACTGCTGTGATCAATACAGGTCTATGTATAGCTCTCAGTTTTATGGATGTCCTCTGAGTCTTACATTTGATTTACTAAATCAAATTTTGGAAAGGTTTCACTACCCTCAGTGATGAAAATCAATACTTGAAAGTAAGTTTGTCTTGTGTGTTCCCATTTTGGCATTGGTGGTGGACTATACTCAACATGAGCTCAGGTGAAGTTTAACAATATCTTGCTATTTATTTTGAGTTTGTGAGATTTGCAAAAGTATTTCAACCAAATGTACAAATGTGGCTATTAATCACATGTGAATTACTTGTTAATGCTTATGTGAACATTTCTGAGTTTAAACACCAAGTCCACTCTAGACTCACAAATAAAGTCTGTCCATATTGCAACTTAGTCAGTTAAAGAAATGAAAGGACCAACCACAGTTTTTTAAATATGATTGTCATGTTCCTGTTTAGCTTTTGCTAAAGTCACTGTACTCATTTGTTTGATCACTATCCATTATTACATCCATTATTTTTGTTTGTGACTGTGCGTCTACAATCTCGTTTCCTTGACCCCTATGATTTATTATTTGTTCTTTGGTTTATTTTTGTCCCCATTTTCATTGTTACTGTTTTTTTTTTTGTCATACTGGGGAGAAGTGGACAGGTAAGATGTCATGTGATGTAAGTTGTACACACACGTAGGGTTACTATTCTGTATAGAAACACTATGTAAGGAGCGAGTGACACCCTCTGTACGTTTGGGCTACATTATGTAAGGCGTCTTGAAGACAATTTTATTTACTTTTTTGGTTTCTAGTCATTTATTTTACATTTACATTTTTGCATGTAAATTTATGCATTTATGCTTTTATCCAAAGTGACTTACAGTGCATTTATTACAGGGACAATCCCCCCAGAACAACCTGGATTTAAGTGCCTTGCTCAAGGACACAATGGTGGTGGCTGTGGGGATCGAACCAGCGACCTTCTGTTATGTGCTTTATCCCACTACGCCACCACCACTGTGTTTCGGTATTTACCTGTTATTGTAAATAATTATTTCCATTTCACTTTTCACTGATTCACTTATTACTTGACACTTTTTTATATAAAAAATATGCTAGATTATTGCACCTTATTTGTTGTCATTTGTTCTAGCACACAAATAACTTTAAAATCTATTTTAATGTCACACCCTTAGATCCCCAGGCCATCTTGGGGGTCATAAAATTATTGGGGCTTGTCCGGGATTTGAAATACTCATACTGAGAAATTAAAATACACAAATGAGTCAAAAAATTATGACCACTCACAGGTGAAGCAAATAACGTTGATATTTTCCTAACAAGGCCACATGTCAAGGTCTGGGTAGATTTGATGGTATAAGCGAACAATTAGTTCTTGTAGTCAGCATGTTGAATACAGGAGAAATGGGCAGGAGGAAAGACCTGAGCGACTTTGACAAGGGCCAAGTTGTTATGACCAGAGCATCTTTGAAACTACTGGGCTTGTGGGGTGCTCCCTGTCAGCAGTGGTGAGTACCTTCTGACAGTGGTCCGAGGAGGGACAAACCACCAACTTGTGGCAGGGTGTAGGACGCCCAAGGCTCATCGATGTGCAAGGGCAATGAAGGCTATCCTGTCTGGTCCAAACTGACAGAAGGTCTACTGTGGGACAAGTCATAGAAAATATTAATGATGTTACATGTAGAACGTGTCACAACACACGGTGCATCGCACCTGCTGTGTAGCCGCAGACCAGTCAAAGTGCCCATGATGACCCCTGTCCACCGTCGAAAGCACCTACTATAGGCACACATGCACCGGAACTGGACCTTGGAGCAGTGGAAGAAAATTTTGTCACATTTTCTTTTACATCATGTGAACGGCCGTGTATGTGTGCACCATTTACTTGGGGAAGTGTTGGCACCAGAATTAACTGTGAGAAGATTCCAAGCCGGTGGAGGGAGTGTGACGCTCTGGGCAATGTTCTGCTGGGAAACCCTGGGTCCAGCCATTCATGTGGACGTCAATTTGACACATGCAAACTACCTAAACATCATTGCAGACCAGGTATACCCCTTCATGGCAATGGAATTCCCTGATGGGAGTGGCCTCTTTCAGCAGGATAATGCACCCTGCCACACTGCACACATTGTTTGGGAATGGTTTGAGGAACATGATGAAGAGTTCTTGGTGTTGCCCTGGCCTCCAAATTCCCCAGATCTCAATCCGATAGAGCATTTGTGGGATGTGTTGGATCAACAAGTCTGATCCAGAGTGCATCCACCTCGCAACTTACATGACTGAAGGATCTGCTGCTAGTGTCTTGGTGCCAGATACCACAGGACACCTTCAGGGTCTGCACTGTTTTGGCGGCACGCGGAGGACCAACAGCATAATGTAGGACACACAGCAGGTGGGCATAATGTTTAGGCTCATCAGTGTATACTTTTGTGCTGGTAGCAACTTTAGGAGCTTTAGGAACATCTACTTAATAAATTTAAGAAACGAATAGCTCACCAGTGTGTTATGTGTTATTGACTGATTCAATATGCTTCAATTTGAAATTATTCTGATCTTTATGAGATTAACATAAACCATCAGCCCTGCAGACAGCTGTCAGTATTTTAAGTGTTTGAGTGATCTAACTCTTAACCAGATTTGCCTGCTATAATACAAATTCAGTAGTGAGATCTCTGTTTGGACAGCTACAGTATGTCGATTATTCTTTTGTTCATCTCTGAAATTATTAATAGGCTGCTAAATAGAAATACACACACATAATGAAAAGTGCTGAATAGTACTGTGTGGCCCAGCTCATTAAACCACTATTACACATGGACAGACTACACAGGTCTAATGAGAGGAAGACCATTTAGATATATGATGGATAAGTGGATTATCTTAAGAATTCAGGTCTTATATATTTACTGTACATCTGTATTCTTCACTCTCTGTGGCACTAAATGATGGTCCTGTGATGTCTTAATGATCGTATGATATCATATATCAGGACTCAGGAGTGTGTGATCAAAGGACATCCACAGTTTGAAAATTGTTTCATAGATAAAATAAATATTTTTTATTTTATTTTTTTAATGTAAAACATTTTCTTTAAAGGTTGGGTTAAGGTGTGTGTGTGAGCTGCCCTGCAAAGCCAAAGGCAGTAACACACATTTTTGCTGTAACTTTCCAAATTGAGTTATTGTATAACCAAAATCAGGTCTCTTAAACTTTGATCCAGCCTACAACAGATGGATTTGGCTTAACTAAGATATGATTCAGAGAAAACAGATTGAGAACATTATATAGTCCACATATAGCATAGTTACTGCATTTTGGTTTTGAAGGGCAGTATGGTATGTCTGCATTTAGAAAGCTAAGTAAATGTGTGTGTGTGTGTGTGTGTGTGTGTGTGTGTGTGTGTGTGTGTGTGTGTAATATGTGATATGTGAATAGTTTAGCAAGTATTACAGATTATAGATTATTCCTGGAGTCACGAGCAGTCTGGGCAACATTGCCTCACTCAGCAATTTTCTTTTTTTTAAATAACGGAAGTGTTGCTGATGTTAAAGGTAAGCAGCTGTAGTTTCATGAATGTGTGAGGAAGCCACAGTCACATGCTGAGTGTAGCAGAAAAGTTCCTCTCTCGTAGCAGAGCTCTAGACTGTCAGTTCTGAGGGGAGTGCAGGTGAGTGGGGAATTACTTTGGTACTTTGGTTGTGTAGTGTAAAGTAGAGATCAATCTATATAGTTTTTTTTTGTTTTTTACAACCTGGACCATTACTGATTATTTTAGACTTTAAAATGTCCAACCATTTTTAAATAGTTTTATTTCTGCTTTTAATAAAAACACATGAAAACATGCATCATAAATATTTTTATAATTTTTATAATTTATTTAGCATAAAATACTGCAAGTCAAACATTTCTTTAACACATCATATTTAAGCATGAATGGTATAAAAAAATCAGCGTCTGTCTGACCAATAAATCCATCTGACAGAGGTCAGTGAGATTAGTTGTGCCTTTGTGGCTCGCAGAGATGAGGATGATGAATAAAGAAACAATGATGAATGTAGAGATGAAGAAATAGAGGGATGGAAAGACAGAAAGAGAGTACAGTCGAGAGATGTCTCTGACACCCCAAGGCAATGGCACTGTAAAAGATGTAATTGGTTATGACTGGAAGCTGCCTTAATGATTTGTGGCTATACTTTAGTCTTAGTTGTTAACGTGATTGACGAACTCTGATGAGAGTGATGCTCTCACAGATACTGAATTACATTAGAATGTTTATTTTCTGTAAAATGTATGTGTGGTGTGAGTTATTGTATATAATAATGAGAAATAAACAAGCCATTTGTCATTCACATATAGTGCTATATGAGGGAAGAATAGTTTTCTAGGTTTTCGGGTTATAGCAGTACCCCTGCAAAATAAGTGTCACAAATGGGATCTCTTTAATATCTCAGTTATTTTTCCCAGACTGCATCTAGATTAAATAGAGAACAAATGGAATGGAGAGCTTTTCAGATTTTTCTCCTTAAGACCATATTACGCCCATGTCTCCAGAAGAGATCTGAACAATGTCACAAACCGTGCTCAGATATAGAACCAAAGATCAGCAATTTTAGGAAGAAACGTCAGAGACAATGTTGGTACTTGCATTAAACACAATTGAGAACCATATCAAATGCCCTAAACTGTGAAAGAGCTACCTCTAAACAATATACATATTCTGTGGGTGAAATCATATGAATATTTTGCATGTGTTGACCAAGAGTAACCTCTGTTACGCATCTGTATTGCTCAATCCTGCAAATCAGAGACTACAAACCAAAATATATATGTATGACTCAGCCCATAGACAGGCTGCAGGCTCATAAATCTACTGCTTGTTTTGTGTTTGCGTGTTTCTGAGCATGCACAAGTCATCTGATTAACTCTTTCACTTCTGCTTTCACTTTGACAACTAGAGCTTCTACATTTGATCCGTTTCATCGACTCAGATGCCATTTCTGTTAAAGACCAGCCACTTTTATTACTACCACTTAAAGTGAATTCAAGGTATACATTGTGTTCCCTGGGAATCAAACCCTTGACCTTGGTGTTCCTAGCACTATGCTCTGCCAGTTAAGCTACAGGAGAGTCCTCCAATATAATATTTTTAATGAAGTCAGACACTTCATTGGCTAAAGAACAAGAAAAAAATGAGGGGAGATAATATTAGAAAGAAAGAGAGAAAGAGTGGAATGCGAAAAGGGCAGAGAGAGGAAGGCATTTCCATGTCCTCTTCTTGTGGGGAACATTTTTATGAGGGAGACCAGAACAGTAATGAGGAAACAGTTGAATTTATGTGTGATGCCTTCGGCAGGAGGACAGATAAGATCCCAAGAGAATTGGGAACCAGGATTATCGTGATGGAGGAGATAGCAGGGGAAAGCAGAAGTGGAGGATAAGGATGTCAAGGCAGCATTTGCTCTAAACCTTTAGAGTTGAGGAGTTTTATCAAATATTGTTAGTGAAAATAGATTTGATAATTTCAGAAATGTAGGATTTAAATTTATAATCCTAAAATGTATTATATATTATTTAAGGAGCTGTGTCCTACACTAGTAATATTTTTTTTTTCTAAATTACACTTATAATATCAGTCAAGTTTGCCTGCACCAAAAACATAAATTCATCTCTCTGACCCTTCGGAATAATTATTTTTTTTTTTTACATTTAAAAGTAGGTATATGCAATTTGCACTTTGGTGCAAAGAGAGATAGATGCTATTTACACCCCAGTGAAAATAGTGTCAAATATTATTTGCACCCCAACCCTGGTACAAATAATGGCAGATACTATTTGCACCCCTAATTAAATACTAACACAGTATGGGGGGAATACCTGCAGCATGTTTTTTGTGTTTATTTAGAGTCCCACAGACACCCTACACCAACCCCTACTGCTAAACCTAACCCTAACCTTCCCTTACATGGTTTTACTACAGTTACCATAGTATCACCATTGCATTTTTTAGTAAAATTACAATAAACACTAAATTAAACTTCATTACTATATAAAGACCATATTACTGTAGCGACACCATTGTTACGTGCTTCATATTTATGGTTTCTGCCAACAAGGTTTCTACAATATTAATGTGGTAAAACTCTCATTATATTAAAATTTGTATATATTATTTATTATTACAAGTAGTATTAAAGTAAATATTAAGAGTGGAGACAGAAAACCGAATGGGAAAATGAGTGCGACAAACGTGGAATCGAACGCGGGCCGGAAAGGCACAATGTTTTACGCCCCACGCCACTGCAGCAACACCAATAATGCAGTTTGACATAAATTTCTATGTTTTCAATTGACAATTAGGGTGCAAATAGCCACGCGGTGTGGCAGGTGCTGTTGACACCTGGTTGCAAATAATCACTCCATTAAGGTATGACTCCACCTGTAAGACTTCTATATGGACAGTATAAACTCTGTTGCGATTGGCTAACCCCTGTGTACCAGTGTAGTTCACACTGTCATTCACGGTTGTGACATCATTACCAAGAATATTCCTGCATTGTTTCTGTTACTTGTTTCCCATATAAGGTCTGGATGGACTGGGCAGGGAGCTTTGCATTTTGAGTGTTTTATTTCAAAAGAGCAAGGAAAACCTTGTGTCCTCTTTAAAATATTATATTTTTTTAGTTTTTATTTGAGTTGAGAGTCCTGAAGTATGAGACAATCTGCACATCTCTGTGTTTGTGTTGTTGTTTACCCTGTGTCTCGTCTGTCCCTGTGCAGGCATGCCGAGATTTTCTGGACCTGGCAGAGAGCCACAGCCGCAGATGGCAGCGAGTACTTCAGCATGAGCGAGAGCAGCGCACCCACCTGGAGGAGACCATTGAGCAGCTAGCCAAGCAGCACAACAGCCTGGAACGAGCCTGGAGAGAGGCCCCCTCACACACCGTTAACACGCCTGACACACCCAACACCGATACGGGTGAAACACTGGAGCTCGGCAATGCATGGTGCACTACCATGACTGGTGTTGTGTTGTGCTCATTCTTGATTTGTTGTTGTTGTGTTTGTCTGTGTGTGTGTATAGGAGTGAGTGCAAAGCCCAGGAAAGAGGAAGCGAGTGATGAAGATGAGGATACAGAGTATTTTGATGCCATGGAGGACTCACCTGCCTTTATAACAGTGACTGCCACAGACCTATCTCAACACCGGTCAGCCTCATTCTCATAGTTACTGACTGTATAGTCTTTATACCTGCCATTTTAGGGCTTGTATTTGTCAGCAAATTTGTTTTAAACATGGGATGATAACATTTGTGTTTTGGATGCTGGTCTCCAGTATGTCTCCACCAGGCTTCTTAAAGTAATATTCCAGGTTCAATACAAGTTACCATTTGCTCAATAGTTACCATTTGTGTTCGACTCGTCCCTCTTTTCCTTAAAAAGAAAAAAAAAAGTACTCATTTAATTTAAAAATTATTTCGGGCTAATATTTAGTGTTTAAAGGCAGAAATTTGAAGCTTACAATTTTATAAAATTGCTAACAGTAATTATTCTGTTAAAACTTGGCTATAGCTTTACATAAACATGGTTAGTAAGCGATTTTATCACACTAAATTCATGTTAGCATGCATGTTGCTTATGTCTTGTGGCTATAATTTTGAAACAATGAGTATTTTAATGTTTTCAGATTTAAGGTGCATTAAGGCAGATATTTTGTAATTTCACACTTTGTACACTCCTGCGGTGATTGTGTGTTCCTGTCATCTCAGAATGTTCTTAGTAAGAGACTCTTGTTTACTGGTTTATTGCATGCTTCATTAGCAGCTCCAGATATCTCCTTTCCTTTGATCAAGCACAGCTTCACACCTCTGTTCTGCTTATTTTTCTACACAACACTTCATGCATCTCTCTTTTTCTTGTTTCTGCAGGCATTCTCAGAGTAATCTCAGTGGTGCTATTGGAGGACACCCCAATGACTGGAACCAAGAGGACAATGTGAGATTTCTTAGGCCCTGATTATGCCTGGAATTAACATCTGTCTCAGCTAATCCAGTCACAAGTAGACAGTATTAAATACAGGTGTAAACAGGGGCCAACATTTTTGGAGATCCGATCACTCCAACCGAAGTAGTCAGAAACGCATGTGACCACCACTGTGAAGGACCATCTACTCTTTTGTTAATCAAGAGTTTGCTAAAGCAAAAGTTTTAAACTTTGTACTAAAATATTTTTTTTAACTTTTGCTGATTATATAAGAAATCTTTGTAAGAAAATAACTGTCAAATCAGTAAGATTTGGAAAAGTGCACACAAATACATGCATTTGACAGAACATTATAATACAGAAAAATTTACAACTAAAATAACGGATCATATTTGTGCTTAGATTAAAATTCAGCTATATTTGAATAATATTTAAATATGTTGCCACAAAATCAGAGACCCTCTAGGGATGGGCATTTTTAAGTAATTTTGTAGTCGAGTACTCTAACCCACTAAAAGCATGTTATTGATTACTCGCAAATTAAAGTGTAAGTAAAAAATAAGAAGTATGACAAGTATGTGGAATTTTGTTTTATTCACAAACGTTACCAAGAATGGAATCAAAATAAGATTAAATAAAAAAATACAAAACCGTTTGCACTCACCAGAGCTTACTGTACAAAGCAACCAATACTGACAGCATTAGGGTAATGCACATATATAAACTATCATTCAGAAAAACAAGTGGTGAAATTAGTTTTTTACAGAATGCACTCTGCCTTCACATATGCACATACACACATACTGGTCTTATGAGCTTCACGTACCACTCTGCATTTTTTCCACCATAAAAGCAGATCCTCATCCATAGGTTTGCATAACTCTAACAAGAACCGTATACCAATAAAGTATAATTAAATCAAAATAGTACAACTATTGCATACATTTCTTTGCCTGAAAGCACAGACGCCATCATATTATCTTCTTTTCTCATCCAACACTGCAGCATGTGTATCCACAGAGCCCATAGTGGCAAGAGATTCAGACAGAACAGTGTAATTCAGCGCTGCGATTTAGCCCACTACGCCACCACCATTCCATTAACTGACTCTTAATTAACTGATATTTTCTCTTTGCTCCTCTTGGTGACTCCCTTTTTGAGACAGACAGTCAGCTGTCAGTGTTTATATTGTGCTCCTCAAGGGCAGTCAGGCCCATTCAAACGTCATCTCTCAGCACAAACACATGACAAGATTCAGCTGTATTTTACTACAAACCCTCATGTCCCTCCCTCTCTCTCTTTTTCAGTGTTCTGTGAGCAGTAATGATTTTTCAGGGAAAGAGCTGCAGCCTCACAGGAGGAGGCGGACACAAATCCCAGAGAAACCCAACTATTCGCTCAATCTGTGGAGCATCATGAAGAATTGCATCGGCAAAGAACTCTCTAAGATCCCAATGCCTGTGAGTCACACATATACACCTTTCTGAATGAGGGACGTTGTCATATGTGCATTAATCGTATAAGCATTTATTTTATGACATCTGCAACACCACGTGTGGAGAAAAGGATTCTAAATAGGATGTGAAAATTAGAATTAGTGCATCCCAATATTAGGCTTTGTTGAAATTTGTATGCATTCCTCACGATTTTGTTGTAGCAAATTTAGCAAAGTCTACCAAAGTTACCACACCACTTTTTTTTCTGTAAAGTCTAAAAATGATAAAGAATTAAGTATTAAATTTAGCTAAATGCTAACACTCTCATGTCAATTCAAACAGTATAAGGGTCTGTGGTATTAAGACTGTCTTTCTAAATACTCAAAAGTATGTACTTTAACATCACCTGTGACGGCATACTTTCAGTATGTGAATTAGGATGCAACCATGGTAACTTTCTCTCCCACTCTTTGTCTCAAGGTGAACTTTAACGAGCCCCTGTCCATGCTTCAACGCCTGACAGAGGATTTGGAGTACCATGAGTTGCTGGATAAGGCAGCGCGCTGTGAGAACTCTCTAGAGCAGATGTGTCTGGTTGCAGCCTTCTCTGTCTCATCCTATTCCACCACAGTGCACCGGACGGCCAAGCCCTTCAACCCTCTCTTGGGAGAGACGTATGAACTGGACCGCCTGGAAGAATTCGGCTACCGTTCCATCTGTGAACAGGTCAGATTACAATGAGCTCTGAAGGATCTCAGAATGCTAATCGAATCTTCCCGACTATACAGTAGTGAGCATTGGCATTAGAAAATCTCAATAGACCTCCTCTGCTATTTAGATATTTAAAGACCCATGAAATCAAAATTGGAGTTTTGTGGCTTGCCATGACATTTACTTGTTTAGACAATGCTTTCTAATTTTTTTTTTATGTTTATTTTATCCAGATTGTCCATTAAGATGTATATAGAATTTTTATTTATTTATTTATTTATTTTTACTGAATCTAGACCTTTGCCTAAAGCAACTGATAAGTGTGGAAAAAAGCAAACAATTTAACGTAAAGGAGCCAACCGTTTTAGCAGAGCTGCAGTACTATATTTTAGTGCAGTCACCTTCAACCATCATTGGAGATGGTGCAGATTGCAGGGTTTGTTGTTTTGAGGGTAATGATGGTTGAAGGTGACTGTGAGAATTCCAGCATCAGAACTAGAAAATAAATTAATGCCCATTTGTGATGGTTAGTATTTTAGAGCTCCTTGGCTAGAATAATGAAGCAGTGCCACCTAGTGGTGTGTTTGATTTTGAGTGGCAGTCTGTTATGTCTCAGGTCAGTCATCATCCACCAGCGGCTGCTCATCATGTGATGTCACAGCGAGGCTGGAGCCTGTGGCAGGAGATCACCATCGCTAGCAAGTTCCGTGGCAAATACCTCTCCATTATGCCTCTGGGTGAGCCTCTGCTCCTTATTCTCTCCTATTTCTCATTTCATACACACTTTTACTTAGCTACCTAAATTGGGACATACTATAGACTTCTGTTGTTTTTATATAGGTAATTATAATAGCTATGGTCAACGCTAAGGCAAACCCTAACCCTACTAGAAAACATGTTGGATTTTTCTAATTTTTAAAAAGATATATATTTATTCATATTTTTTCCACTTGTGGATGTCCCCAAAGTCTAGCTAAGTAAATGGGAACATCAATTTCACCGATGTTCTCTCTATATAACTAGGTGCAATCCACCTGCAGTTTCAAGCGAGTGGAAACCACTATGTGTGGCGTAAAGTCACCTCCACTGTACACAACATCATTGTGGGCAAACTGTGGATTGATCAGGTAATACTTTTGATCTAGATATAGGTTACAATTATACATTTCAAAATGCCTGTTATAATTTCCTGTAAAATCTATTATTTAATAATAAGTTTTGTCTCTCTCTTGTCATCTCATGTGTATTTCTTCACCCTTTCTTTCAGTCAGGAGATATTGATATAGTCAACCACAGTACCAAAGAGACCTGTCAGCTTAAGTTCTCTCCCTACAGTTACTTCTCAAGGGAAGTCCCACGAAAGGTATGTTTTTTGACTAATACCGTCTCCCTCCTCCCTCTCAGTATTCTTCACCATCTCATTCTCACTTTCTCTTAATTGCACTTTTATGTGCTTTACTGGCACAATAAACAACTGTACATATTGTACATTTCTGGTTAGCTGCATACAATGTGAAAAGTGCCGATAATTATTTATGTTACGTTAAATAGAAATTAAAAGATTATTTAAATTAAATTTAGTGTAATTATTTAACTGAAATAAAAGTTAAATAATAAAATAAAAAAATAAGATTATGTTACATACAGTATATAATTATGAATATAAAACATAACTATTATAATATACAGTTGATGTCAGAAGTTTATATATACTTACTCCACAGATTTAATATTAGCAAATTATAGTTTTGGCAAGTCATTTAGGACATCTACTTGACACGAGTAATTTTTCCAACGATTGTTTACATGAATGTAGTTTGGTGCGAAAAATGCAAATCAATCCCAGAACAACAGCAAAGGACCTTGTGAAGATGCTGGAGGAAACAGGTAGACAAGTATCTAGATCCACAGTAAAACGAGTCCTATATTGACAAAACCTATAAGGCTGCTCAGCATGGAAGAAGACACAGCTCCAAAACCACCCTAAAAAAGCCAGACTACAGTTTGCAAGTGCACATGGGAACAAAGAACTTGTCCTCTGTTCTGATGAAACTAAAATGTAACTGTTTGGCCATAATGACCGTCGTTAGGTTTTGAGTTTGAGGAATTGTGAAAAATTTAGTTTAAATGTATTTGGCTAAGGTGCATGTAAACTTCTGACTTGTAACTATATTAATAATAATAATAATATTTTTGTGAGTGGCAAGGCTCACTATGATCTCATTCTCTCTGTCTCTGTCTTGCCATAAACTGCCACCCTGAATTATGATTGATGGCAGAGTTACTTATGCATGAGTGTTTTTCATGATATTTCATTATGTTATTGCAGTTTTGCTTAAACCATCTTTCTGCCTTTTCTCTGTCTCTGCATGCTTTTGTAGTTCAACCCCAGAGCTTGTTATCCTTGTTCTCCTTGTTCTCACTCTCTAAGGTGACAGGGGTGGTGATGGACAGTGATGGCCAGGCCCACTACATCCTATCAGGTACATGGGACGATAAGATGGAGAGCGCCAAGATCGTGCAGAGCAGCAGAGGAAGCAGCAGCTCTGAGGGAAAACAGAAGACAGTCTACCAGACGCTTTCACCCAAACTACTGTGGAAGAAATATCCGCTACCGTAAGAGCTACCGACAAATGCCACAGCACTCATTGACTCCTTCCATTCCTTCACTTACATTTCTCTGTCTTTTTCTTTTTCTATCCGTCTACTCTCAGTGAGAATGCTGAGAATATGTACTGTTTCTCCTCTCTGGCTCTGACACTAAATGAGGAAGAGGAAGGTGTGTGTTTGACAGACAGCAGGCTGAGGCCGGACCAGCGGCTGATGGAAGCTGGACGCTGGGACGAAGCCAACTCAGAGAAACAGAGACTAGAGGAGAAGCAAAGAGCCACGAGGAGGAGGAGAGAGGCTGATGCGTCAGAGGCCATAGATGAAGGTGAGCAGACGGCAAAGGATACTTCGGTCAGATAAGAACACTAGACGTCTGTGTACAGGACACCTGACGCAAATTTCATCATCAGCAGAGTGCTTGAGCACTGAACACATACGGCCCAATTTTTTCTAACCACACTAATTAGTGGTTCAAAAAGCTGCCAACACTCACAGTTGAGCCATTGCTTTCATGAAAAAGTTCTAGAAGAAGAGGTAATCACCAGTAAACAATAGGAGACTGGATGTGCACCTGTAACGGTAGTCAGCTGGTAGGTAGCTATGAAGAGTGTAAACCTCACTCCCCTGGCCTCAAGAGGTGCACTAGTGGCTGACGCTAGGGTCTGTAGCCTTAAGCCTCCTCGTTAGCATGCCTGCCTCCCATGCCAAAGACACTGATTCGAATCCCACTCGGATCTGGTCGAGCAGGTCCGGTTACACACTTCAAGAGCGTGTATGTGAGGATGTCAGGAGATCACTGCATTTGTATAACTTGAGTCTGAAGGAACATAATGACATTTTATGGGTCTAAACTCCTCAAGAGAAATAGTCCAGTATCTCATAGCAGTCATAGTGCCGAATATTGCAAATATTGCCTGTGTATGCGTGCACAGTCATATGAAGTATACTTTGAAAGGTTAGTGTTCAACCATACACAGATGCTAAGCATTTGTTTCAAAACCGAAGTATACTTTAGGCTTAAGGGTTAGAGATTTCAGAGAGAGACGGTCCAGACATAAACAGCCACCATAAGCCCACCCACCATTGAGAAGCATCAATACTTTGGGTGTATTTTGGATATACCTTGGGTATAAAACGCATGAAAATACAAAGGCCAATCAGTTAATAATTATGTTTTCTGGCTCTTATGCTCCAAATTCTTCATAATCAATCACAAATTTAGCACTATAGTTTATTCGTAGGAAATAGTGTTTACACTGCCATTAGGTGTTCTTTTTGTGATGTAGTGTTATTTTGTGTTTCAGGGCGGGAATTTGAGGGCTACAAGCCACTGTGGTTCCACCAAAGGACAGATGAAAGGACGGGAGAGACTATCTATGTCTATAAGGGCGGTTACTGGGAGGCCAAAGAAAGACAGGACTGGAGGATGTGTCTTGAAATCTTCTGAACACACAAAACACTTGACTAACTCTGAAAATAGACAAAAGGGAATGATCCCTTTACGTGGACTCATCAAGGTCTGCAGACTGATTCCAGTATGACCGCAGAGGTAGTGGAGACAGGTCAAACCTGCTCTGTTTGGAACGCATAGAGAGTGAGTGTGTGTTTGTGTGTGTCAGTGTGTGTTTGCAGACCTAATGACATATATCTTTGCCTGTCTCTTAAACAGACTTGCACAGGAAAAGAGTAGAGCGGGACACCAAATCTAAACATGTTTTATCTGAAGTTCACCTCAAAGACAAGTGTGTGTGCAGTTGAACTCTTCTAGCCAAGTGCCGCCCCAAATAATCTTCCAAAGCAAATCAGGTTGTTTTTATTCAGTACAACCCCTTCGCAAAATGCACTTTCTTTACTCAGTCCTGTTTATAATGAGTTCATATTAAAGACGCTCTTGCCCTGGAAAACACATTTGAAGAAAAGGAGACTCAAGACAACTCAAGGATCTGCCACATTTAAATGAGAGAAACATATGTGTGATTGTTCAGCTTAAAGGCTTGTGTACTTCCTGTAGTACCTTTTCATATTAACAATACCATATTTGAGCAAAGGAAGTTCTTGACATTTGCATATCCCAGAAAATAAAGGGACCATGATGGATCATCATTGAACAGCCAGCTAAAGACTTTCTCCCTGGCCCCTCCCTCTCTGCTTAGCTCAAGATAGCTAAGAATCATCTCATATATTCAATTAGCCAACAAGGTTCAAATAAATATCAGCTTCTTTTAAAGGGACAGTTCACTCTGAAAAATTCTGTCATTATTTACTCGCTTTCATGTTAGTATAACTTTCTTCTGTGGAACAGAAAAGGAGATATTTAGCTATATGTCCAAACTGTACTTTTTACATTCAATAGGCCCAGGAACTAAAGCCTGTTTTAGGTGCTTTTTGAGAAACAAATTTTCGTTGCTTTCGCACAATATGAACTATAGTTCCTCTTAGCCGTTTAGCAGGACTTTTTTGTAGCTCCTACTCAGTGGGTAGGTACTTTTCCGGTGAAGAGGAACTGTGGAAGGTGCTGCAGCCTGTGATTTGTCATAAACGTATGACACACGAAGCAATGAGAAATGAAAAGATTCAGCAGCCGCCTTAAGTAAACAAACTTGAAGCGGCTAGCGAGCTGTTTGGAGCTTTGCGCTTATTTTCCAATTATTATTATCAACATGTTTTCCGCTAAATTCGGAGTGCGTGGTTGAAGTAGGCTGAGCGCTTAATCTCTCCTCTCACAATGGCTTCAGGGTCGTAGCACTGCGCAGCTCATGCACCCAGTGTAAAGACTGTAACTTGCAGAAACAGCTTGTGTAAAACTGCCTTAACGAAGTGTAGCTTCGTTTTTGGCATCCTCCATTGTTTTGTTTTTTTTTTGCTTTGTATCTCGTGCGCAAACAATGTCAGAAGAAAATTGTGGACTCTACATAAGGTCATCACAGGGGTAATTTGTAGGCATGAACGCAAGAGGCATTTTTCTTTCTAATAAGTCCCTCTTGGGGTGTATCAGAACGTTTGGTGTGAAAAGAGATTAAGATAGAACACAGTGGCCATTGGCTGTCAAGCTCCAAGAAGTCCTTAGCTTTTGAAGTTATTGCAAGGCTTCAGACTAGGTATATACAGTAGCGCACAAGCCATGTGTTCCATATTTGTGCATGGATGTTCTGCAAAACATAATTTATGTTCCACAGAAGAAAGACGATCATACTGGTTTGGAGCAGGATGAGGGTAAAGGGTAGGTAAATGATGAAAGAATTACCATTTCTATGAAAGAGCCTTTTGTCTGTTGTATTGGACAAGGCAGGTATGCCTTGATTTCTGACACAAACATTTTTTTACATAAAAATACATTTAAATTGTTATGCTCGGTAGAGCCATCTAGTGGTCATTTTATATGTTACTGTGACTGCCACAGTATCATGCATATCAATGCAATTAAAATACTTTTTTGTACAATCAAAATACTGAATTAATTATCAACCAACAAAAGAAAATGAGTCACACATATAAACTTTTAAAAGGACACAATCATCCATTCAAGCAATCACCCATTTCAAATACAAAATGTGACAGAAAAGATCTATTTTTGTGTTAGGTAATATACCCATGAGAAATGCTTGTATTTATTAGCAGTAGAAATAGTGGACTACAACCCAAGTGTTCCTAATGAAGGGGATGCCTGTCTATCACACTGTAATGTGGTGCTGTTAGAAAAGCGCACTTTACATTCCCATAGAGTTTAATTGAATTGTTACATTTCAGTGACCCAATGATATACAGGTACATAAAACCATAGATTAATCTGTTATAGAACAACAGTGAAAAAAGTGATGAAAAAGGAAACATTTTAGTTTTGCTTTGCACTTTGGTACTCTGCAGATCTAAAGCAAACCTGTGTATCTTCAGTTAGATACTGTAAAAATCAAATCACTTTCTTTCGAGTGTTAAAATGATAGTTCACCTAAAAAATGTAATTCATGATTTACAGACCCTCAGTCAATATTCACTTTCATTGCATCTATTTTTTCATTCAATGAAAGTGAACTGCTTAAAGTGGATGTATGTAATTTCTGGGATACTAGCGCCACCGAACAGAATTGCAAAATTAAACAATGTTTTCAAAACAGCTTTCTGAATATGCCTCTCACCTGCAGTTGTTCAAATAGTCCCGCCCCCAAATCACGCCATTGGTTGAGTAATATTGTTGGGGCAGGTCTAAGCGAGTCTCTCAAAACAAACAGAGGAATTTTTATAGCACCACAGAGACACAGTGTTTACAGTTTTCAAAAAGTTTAACAGTTTTAGGTTAATTGTGTCAAAAACTGTAAACACCTTGTCTCTGTGGCACTAAGATAATTCCTGTGTTTGTTTTGAGCAAATCAATAGCGGGAGTTGGGGGCAGGACTATCTCTTTGTTCGATCAATGGCAGATTAAGGGCATATTGAGAAAGCTGTTTTGAAAACATTGTTTATTTTTGCAATTCCATTAGGTGGTGCTAGTGTCACAGAAATAACATGCGTCAGCTTTATCCTCTGAATGGTTGTTGTCTCTGTGTATTAAGCTGGGATAGAAAAAGTAATTCAACACTGAAAAAGTTACATCAGCTTTAGCATCTCTTTTTGTGTTTGTGTGTGTTCCATGGAACAAAAACATTCACATTGTTTGGAACAATATGAGGGTGAGAAGAACTATCCCTTCAAGACCTGTAGAGACAGTGGATTCATAGCGGACCTCTCTGGAGAGCAGTTCTCACTTTATTTCGGATTGCTGTCAAGAATGTAGATTTAGACCTTCACATGTATTTTGTGATAAAGATAATTACCATATTATTATCATGATGGAAACTAAATTAGTGATGCCATGACATCCTAATAAATGCTGTGTTTTGGTCAAAATCTGGATTTTAAAAGCAAGATATTTACTTGTAAATGTGTTTTATCTAAAATAATCCAGCTAGTCAGAAGTTCATTTTTGACATGCTGTTAATGTTTGTTTAAATATTAATATTTTGTATTAAAAACACTGACACATGTTGGCAGGCACTTTTTGATAACACTGTACATGTTATGAACTTATTTTTTTGATTTCAGAGTATTTTAACACCCGTGTGAATGGTGTGCCTCTTTTAAGATGGTGTTTTGTTACACTAAAATAGTTTTAAAATGAAAGACTACAAGACAGAGTCATGTAGTTGGACTAAAGTTAAATTTCAGTGTTTTGGAAAGTAATGTACCTATAAGTGCATGTTAAGAAATCAGTTGTGTTTTTCTAACAGCAAGGCGTTTTTCTGATCTCATTTATCCAGAGTAACTGAATATTTGCTATGTGAAATGCCTCTATTTGTTTTATCTTAGGGAAAAAAAAAAACAACAAAGAGATTAAAAATGATGTAAGTCAGAATTATTTAATCAAACTATCTGCTTTATTACCTCAGCTTCAATGGTTTGATATGATGAGTAATATTAAATATGAAAATGTCATAGCCAAACTCTGGAATGTATGGTTATTGTAATAATGCACACTCTTCAAATCATACCAACCCGTTTTATGAGTACTGGTAATAAAATAAAAACTGGAATGAATTTAGTGGCTCATAATTCACACACCACAATATCTCACATTAATGTCAAGGGTTAATGAAAAAGACCATTGTATAGAGGCAGAACAAAGAGTAGCTGAAAAGATCTGTGACAGTTTAAGATCACTAAAATAATTTGATATCATTAGAAAACAAATTTAAACGACTTTTGGAATTGTCTGTCCTCAAGCTTTGCCCTGAACAGCAACAGATTAATTTCACCACATCTTATGACTGTTGACAGCTAAAATAAACCCAATTCACCACCAATCTGAATACTTTCAGCATGTTAGGCACTTTGTCAATAGGAGGCTCAGATATTTCTATCAGGTATTCTTGTACAGCAGATATTTCTAAATGTTAAACCACCAAGACGACATACTGTAATCTTAGGCCTTTCTGAGCCAACACCTATCAATACATGCTGTATCATAAACCCATAATTGTATTATCTTTTACCATAATTTCAAATTTTATGAGTTAACCTTATGGGAAAGGCTGGTTCAACACAGTGAAAATGAGGAGAAGAACAATCTATGGAATTTACATATTCAGTTAAAATCAAATTAGGATTTTGTTTATATATAAGGAATCTTAAAGTCATTCATGGAATGTTCTTAGCTATGGAGAGACACCCCATCTCTGCATAGCCATCAGGCAACATGGTAAAAAAACGATATAAGCAACCAGCACTTTCGTGAGGGTGTAGAATTTAAATAACACATTCAACAGAACTGAAGCCCTAATTCAATGTCACCAAGTCCTATTTCAATTCCAAAGTCTCTAGGTTTGCGTAAAATCTCGGTGTGTTTGTATTATTGCTGCATGTCCCAAAATCATCAAACATCTGATGCGGCTCAGTTTGTAATAAGTTCAGTCTGTTGGAAGAAGTTCACACAGTTGGAAACACATTTGCTCTTCTCTGATCTGATATCTCCAGACAATCTATACAAGTATTCGGTTAGACCAGTTTAGCATGTAGTGCAACATCACTGTATATAAATCTGTAAAAATAATTGAGAGAGCTGCCCCGCGATGAGATTCACAGCTCTGCTTTTCAGTGTCACACAGTTCATAATAGCCCATCATTCTCAAAGCTGCTGTGTAAGAGAGAGAAGGCAAATGGTGCAAACTTGATGCCAGCACCGCTGTAGAACTTGTTTTGAAACTCCACCCTGAGGACAGAAAGCCAATTTCAGTTTGAATCGTTTCATACAAAAGTGCTGACAAGAAACCATGTGTTTGGAACAAGTGCTTTCAGCTACTGTGATTTGACAGCCGAATATGAACACCCAAAAATATCTGCATGCTTAGGCTTTTATAATAAATTAGGTCTGAGGACATCTTAGAGCAAAAGAAAGCAATTCTATACTGTGGTGGACCAATTTTATGCAGTAATATAAAACTATATTTACTATACAGCACAGCCTCCCATATTGTATTGCTTTAATACAAGCTGTGTCTACTGAATGTACTGTATGTTGTGTTTATTTGAGGTGTTGTACTGACCAGTGGAGCCTGAGAGCATGAAGGAAGGCAGAAAGTCCCTCCATCACAAGTAGGATGGACACGGTGAGGACAGCAAACAGGCCGAAGACAGGCACCAGGAACACGATACCCACACTAGTGTCCACACGCAGACCTACCCGTATCACCATCGCCCACAACACTTCAGACAGCTCTGGATCACAAGACACATGTGCAGCAGTCCTTTATTTTAAATTTGCCACATTGTACACTTTTGTAATAAAATGTGATCTCATCTTCATCAATGTCACAAGTATAGAGAAACACAAATGTGCTTAAGCTAACAACACACAATTATAATTTCTCATGTCTTTATTGAACACATCCTGTTAAACATTCACAGTGAACCCTTGGATTTAATAATTGGCCGATCCTCCTCTGGCAGCAATAACCTCAACCAAACGTTTCCGGTAGCTGCGGATTAGACTTGCACAACGTTCAGAAAGAATTTGGACCATTTTACCTTATAGAAATCCTTCAGCTCATTGAAGTTCATAGGATGTCTGGTGTGAATGGCTCTCTTGAGGTCATTCCACAGCATCTCTATTGGGTTAAGGTCTGGGCTCTGACTGGACCACTCCAAAAGGTGGATTTTTTTATTTTTTTATTCTGTTGTGGATTTACTTCGATTTTTACTGATATTCATTCTGCATTCACCCAATTTCTACTGAGATTTAGCTGTGCACAGCCACCCTGACATTATCCTGTAGGACATCTTGAGAAACTTGGGAATTCATTTCACCCTTCGAAGATGTTAAGTGGTAAAGGCCCTGAAGCAGCAAAGCAGTACAAAATCATGACGCTCCCTCCACCGTACTTCACCGTTGGGATGATGATTTCATGTTGTTATGCGGTGCCCTTTTTATGCCATATGTAGTGCTGCATGTTCTTCCTAAACAATTCCACTATAGTTTCATCAGTCCACAAAACATTTCCCCAGTGGCGTTATGGAGTGTCAAGGTGGTCTTTGGCAAACTTCAAGTGTGCAGCAATGTTTTTGTTGGAATGCAGCAGCTTCCTAAGGGGTCCTGCCATGGGCACCATGCCCGTTTTATGTCTTCCATATAGTAGACTCATGAACAGAGATGTTAACAAGTTCCAATGAAGTCTTTAGCTGTCACTCTAGGGTTCTTTTGTACCTCATTGAGTATTCTGCGGTGTGCCCTTTGAGTCATCTTGGCTGGATGGCCACTTCTATGGAGAGTAGCCACAGTACTTAATTGTCTCCATTTCCTGTATACACAATTTGTCTAACTTTTGCATGGCATGGTCCAAGTCAGCAGATGCTTCTTGTGAACAGTAAACTCAAAATGTTTGAGTGATTTTAAAATAAGCTCTAACCCACACCTCCAATCTCATTTCATTACTTGGATGCCAGGTTTGCCAA
The DNA here is from genome assembly GCA_032164185.1 of Moxostoma hubbsi. Classification (NCBI taxonomy): domain Eukaryota; kingdom Metazoa; phylum Chordata; class Actinopteri; order Cypriniformes; family Catostomidae; genus Moxostoma; species Moxostoma hubbsi. The sequence goes on from JAVLUX010000215.1 coordinate 6,976,663, forward strand.
CTACTGACTCTAATAACATTAGGCTGGGGTTCACATAATTTTTAAAACCTACACTGTGAATGTTTGAATGATGTAATCAATGTGTACAAGAGCAATACAATAATTTGTGTGTTATAAGTAGGGCTGTCAATTTAACGCATTAATTCAGTGCGATTAATTTGACCAAAAATAACGCGTTAAAAAAATTAACGCAATTAATCGCATGCCCCTGGAACATAAGGAGGATTCCTGAGAAATGCACAATTGTAGTACCACCTGTTTACTTCAGAGGGCAGAAAGTAAAATATCAGCTGTGTGGCAACGCACAGTTTATACAGTGAAGAAAACACATCAGTAGGCAGAACAACACAAACATGCGTTACGTTCTTGCGTTCAAAACACTTGGAGTGCAAATTCAAACTAAGGGATCTCAAGATGTGTTTAAAGACTGAGTATTAAACTATATTTAACTTGACACAGTGACCTAAACATTTTATGTTTATGATGCAACGTACCTGAGACGCTACACAAGCATGTCTGATGCAGGATGTGGCTGGATTGAGATGGTGCAAAATTTGGAAATTACCCCATAAATATTTAATCATGAATAAAATCAATGAAATTTCCTTCAAACTTATTTACAAGTACTACCCCACTAATTATTTTCTTGTAGAGAGATTTAATTGTGAATTTGATATATTCTGTACATTTTGTGGTCTGCAGGCGGAAACATTTTTTAATTTATTTTGGAGTTGTCCCTACTCGACTTGTTTTTGGTCTGATTTCTGCAAGATTGTTAGAGATCATATTATTCCTAGCTTTCAACTTTGTTTTGAAAATGTTTTATTTGTTTTTTTTAGCTATGACATGTCTCTTCATAAGGAATATTATTTGATTAATGTTCTGCTTTTGTTGGCAAAGTTTAGTATTCATAAATGTAAGTATGGTGGTTATAAACCATTAGTTTTCATTTTTAATTGAGAGGTTCAGCAATATCTAAGAACAATTTCCAATTTGAGTAACAAGAAAGCTGTAAAGTGTATTGAAATATGTAAACAATTTGATATTTATTTAAACTGTTTTTTTTTTTTTTTTTTTTTTTTCCTTTTTGTTGTTGTTTGTTTTAATATACCTCTTGGCTCTAGATGTAAATTAAAAAAAAAAAAAAAAAAAAGTCTGACGCAGGTGTAAATTGACGGGTCCTTAAACAAGCCCTCATAATAAATCTCGAACTGATTGACAAATTCACTTGTGAAATGGATTGCTGTGAACTGTGTGCCAATGATTGATTTATGATCAATAATATGGTAGTAAACAATACACTGTATTCTAAAGCTGATTTTTGTATTGTCTTATCAATGATTAACTCTTCTGCTACAAGAATGTAATGCATTTGAATTATCTGAATATTTTTAATTATATATATGTATAACTATGTATAATTATATATTGATATAAATATGTATAATCATTATATATTGAATTATTGTTATATGAGGGGCTTTCTCAGTAAATATTTGTATATGCGATTAATTAATCGGGACACCATGTAATTAATTTGATTTAAAATTAATCGATTGACAGCCCTAATTATTAGTTAAAACAGATTGTGTTTGTTCATTATTATAACTTAAATCTGGTTTGATCTTCGCCTAAGACAAATTTATAAATAAATGCAATCATTCCAAAGGGTTCACATGCTTTTTCTTGCCACTGTATATCTAAATGACTTCTGTTATGATTGGATAACGTCTCTGCATATGAAATGAGTAACAACCTCCCCTGCACGTTGCAGAATACTGAATAGGCATTGATATGTCAACAAAGGCATTCGCATAAGTTAATGTGCTCATTATTTTGACAACAATAATTACCATGACAATTACAAGGTTTAAAACAAGTTTCCTGACCACTCCCCCACATGACATAGGGCATTTTAAGATGGGCATATGAGGAAGAATTTTAACGTAAAAATTGTCACTTTGACTGGCCTTGTCCTTGGAGTCCTATTGGCACTTTCAACTCTGCAATATTATTTTGGATTCTTGAATGTAGAATGCAATAATACTTCAGTGGAATTGTACTCACGGGCATGTGCCAGACTGAGAGCCCACAGCCGGAGGTAAGATGCAGTATTAGAGATACAGCCCAGACAGTACTCTATAGTGTGGATGGACTGATGCAAGAACACATCTGCAAAGTCAAACTGTGGAACAGAGGACACACATCAGCTTTCAGCATTAGTTTTGTTATTCCTATACCTTGACACAAGGAATACAGTACTTTACGCAACAGAATGTGATAATCCCATAAAATTACATTCCAGGAAGTTTCACCTCCACTGATTGGCTGTCAGAGTTGTTGGAATGACTGTCCAGGCTGCTGCCCTCCTCCATATCATGTGTGTGCAAGAGAGAAAGCTCGTCTTCACTGCTCCGCCGTACACGCTGATAACCCTACACAGACAAGGAGACAGAAAATAAGATAATAAGCTTCAGCTACAACTAACTAGAGAACTCACACACAAACAATACTGACCCTGTACATGCCCAAACGGTCTCTGCCCTTGTGTAGCCAGTAGAGGTAGAGAGGTTTGCCCAGTAATAACACAGGCACAGAGAACAGGGCCACAATCAACAGGAACACCTGAAGACCAGCCTGTAGGAAGAAAATAAGTTGGTGAATTAATTAAGAAAAGTAAGTCAGTTGAGGAAAGTGAGAAATTACAAGAAAAAAGTAAAGGAATAAAGTACGAAAAAGAAATATATGGGTGAAGTAATTAAAGGAAGTAAGGTAAGTAAATGAAGAAAGTAAGAAAGAAAGAAAGGTATGCAAGTAAAGTACGCAAGTAATAAAGTTAGAAAGTAAGAATGTATTGAGTAAAGTAAGGTAATGTAATAAGAAAAGGAAGGAAGGTAATTAAGGCAAGTAAGTAAAGTAAGAAAGAAAGAAAGGCTGGGAAATGTAATGCATTAATTTCTGTGACTAATAGTAATAATTCAACTTACTCGTTCAATTGTTTTTTACCTGTATGTATAGTGTCTAATAACGGACTGGCAATATAAACTTAAATAAATATTGCCAATAAATTTAATCTGCTCATTTGATCCCATTATTAAAAAAGTCAATTGGAATATGCCATCTTCCATTGGAAGATTTGACCCAACTTAATTTCAGCAGGACTACTGATTTTACGACATGTATACATATTCTTGAATCAAAGATTTATACCTGTAAAAATGTCTCAATTGCAAAAAAACATTTTTGAACATTTTAACATGTACATATTTAGATAATAAAAATAAATGATGACTAACCAAAGTTCTTTGAGACACAGTGTAAAGTAAATATATTTATGATTATATTTTAATGTACCAAGTTTAATCACAATTAATCGATTCACAGCCATAAATGAAAGAGAATGAAAGAAAGAGAAAAGAGAGAGAAAGCAAGCAAGCAAGAAAGATTTGCATTACATGGCAAGAACCCAATGATTGCATAAATGTCATACCTGTCCTGGGAAAAGCAGCTGGGTAGAGTCCCCCTGCATGAGGAACATGTTGATAAAATGAATGAGGATGCTGGGAGCCGTCTGAGAGTCCCTGACTGTGAAAACCAGCCACTTATAGACGATCATGAAGACCAGATACCCAAATAGACACAGCAGGAAGAGAAGCTCAGGCAGAAATATCAGATACAGATTAAACTTCCGCCTGAAGTGCCTATACAAATGAACATATCAAGCATTAGAAAGACAATCTCAGAAAATTTTTGATCAAAAGGCATTGGTCACATCTGATTAATTAAAATATCATGATGGGCATTGTCAAACAAGACATACTGCATGCATTAAAAAGTAGATAACATTTCTGTGAAAATTATCATGAAATATCTCACAGGTGATTGAAAACTCCAAGGACGATGCCAAATGTCATGTGAATTATTCCCAAAATAACAGACATCTTCATTTTATAGGAGTTGAGGAAGGTGAGACGGTTCGATGCCAGGTTCCAGATCTACAGAGAGCACAATTATCGTGTATTATGCTTCTTTTTTTACTGGCATTTTTTACTGCTATATAATGTACAGAATATACCTCTATTTATTCAACCAGGCAGAAAAGTAAAGTGACACTAAGAACATAGCAGAAAAAAAAAAGTCAGAAACTTACCGGGTCAATCCCAAGAGGATAGGGTCCTTTAAAGACTCCTGTGACATTTGGATCAAGTGCGAGGAAGGCATTTGAGCGGAGTGTGTTCATGCTTGAGGGGAAGAGAAATGTAGGAGTGCATTATAGATACAGTATGTTCAGTGTTGGTGATTAACGGAATACGTGTAACGGGATTACGTATTTAAAATACAAAATATAAGTAACTGTATTCCACTAAATCATTGGTAATTAGAATACAGTTACATTCAAAAAGTATTTTGATTACTCAAGACATTACTTTGCATTTTATTGTCATTTGTTTCATTTAATATTTAGTCCTTTCAGATGGAAAACATTTATAAGTATAATATAATATAAATGATGCGATCCAAAGTGCATTTGAACAGCGGTGAAACAGTTTCTTATGATTTGTAACATTCATACGAGCAAAGTAAGTTTGGAGCAGAAGAAATAGAAATAAACCTTACGTAAATTGTCAGCTTTACACTAAGCTAAAATGCTATTTCTAGCCATTTTACATGCACATGTTACCAGGTACAATCATATTATTTTATCAAGAAAATTCACATTGGATCACTATATATTTTTTCTAGTAAGACCTCTGATATTATGGTGAAAATAGTATTCTTGATAATTTTTGTATTGTTTTCCTGTAAAAATATATACAACTCCTTGAAACAAGATCAATTAGATTTATCTTGATTTAGAAACAACAATGCATAAGATATTTAGGTTTGTCTGAGAATGTATTTTTAACATGTGTATTTTGTCTTACTGTGCTGGCAGAGTTGACTAGTTAAAACAAGTGAAAAATATCTACCAGTGCTGAACAAGTAATCCAAAGTATATAGAATACATTACAAATTACATTTTACAGCATGTATTCTGTAATCTGTAGTGGAATACATTTCAAAAATAACCTTCTCAACCCTGTGTATATGTGAGAAAGCAAACTCTGTACCTGCTGTCCAATACAAAATCCTTTGTGGTCAGGTAAAGTAAGATTGAACTAAAATGAATTATTGAGATGGACTAAACAAAAAATATCTTTCTTTGGTTCACAAACACCAAATTTCCTTGTCTGCTTTTGATTACCTGGCATAAACCTCTTCACACATCACTTTATGAGACTTGTAATTAATTTGGGTATTGCCTCCCCAAATATGTGAATTTAGATTTAGGTGTCGAGGTAAAGATTGGCCTAACAAGTAGCTGACAAATGGAATGTGCTTTCCTGAAACCTGGATCCCATTTAGATGGAAACATGGAAGGTTCTACCTGGTGTAAAAACAACTTAACATCCTAAAGTTGTGTATTGTACGCAGTGTAGTATACAACTTTAAAAAGTAGCACATCTTATAGAGTATATAGGCAGTTTCAAACACTCACGTCAAGTTTCCATGGTCAAACATGGCTTTGACGCTCCATCCTGAGCCAAACAGGTTGAGTGATTTGGAGAAGCAGTCGTTGTATATTATTCCGGTGTAGATTGAAAATACACCCATCATCAGGATGATGTAACGTCCCTCGAAAAACATGTTCCAGATCTAAAAAGTACCATATCGTTATAAAACTTTAATTGACAAGCTAACACATTTGTTATTCAGCCAATTATTATAATAGTTGCTATTAATTTTAATTATCATGTCTAAATGGGTAACTGAAAGAATAAAATAAACAGATCATGCTTCAAGGCACTTGTGAAATAATCAGCAGTGAAAACAGCTGTTGATAATGATCAAAATAAAGAAGCTGACACATTAAGTTTAGACAAAGCACCTCATTCCTGGTTTTCTTAAGCTTGCGGTCATTCTCATAGAGAACCATCCACAGAGCAAACAGTGCCATGATGAGGCCGTGGCCGAGGTCTCCAAACATCACAGCAAACAGGAAGGGAAAGGTAATGATTGTGTATGGAGCTGTGAGAAAGAAAAAAGAAAATATAAAAGTTATGTGATCTAATTCCATGCCCTCTGTTGCCGTTTGAGTATTCGTATCCTTACAATATGCATTAACAGTCAGGACATGTTGCAACTTCAAATTATGTGATTTATAAAATTCCTGGCAGGGACTGAAAACGTTCCATTTAAAGAAAACAAAAACTTTTTAAGAATGGAACCTTTCAATTGTTCCAGAGTGAAAACTTTATTTTTAAATGTTTGTAACCGGTTAATTTATTTCTGATTTTATATTTAAGTACTTTTATTAGAGTACATGTTTGGAATTACACCACCACATGTTGCCCAAAAAATAAGGCTTCACTCTTTTTAGTTGAGCATGATTAGCATGTGCTTTGATTCTAAAGGAAACTACATCACGCATTTCTTTGCCTTAATGCATGTTTTGGATGCAGCCTTTTGTGAAATTCTGAAAACCTTTTTCGACAACTATACAAAATTGGCATAAAATGTCATTTAAAAAAAAAAAAAAGAACGTTATTAATGGTTCTTTAATTTCGTCCTAACCCATTGGAAAGATGTAGTGGAACGCTGGAACCGGAATGAAAAAAGAAATACAGTTTCTGCTTAGAACAAACCGAAATTAAAAACATTTAGTTTTTAGTCCCTGATTCCTTGTGTGTCATTACTGCAGGAAGAGAGCCAGAGGTAAAAACAGAGCTGTCGACAACTCTAGCAACTCTCGCTTACCTGGGTTGACCTCTCTGTAGCTTCCAACGCCATAGGCGTCCACTATACTCTGGAAGCCTGAGGTAAACCTGTTAGTGCGTATGAGAGTCGGTGGAGTTTCGTTACTTGGAATTCGATTGACAAAAGACGGAACTGTGGCTCCACTCTTCCTCTGAGGAATAAAGCCCACAAAAACACATCAGATACTTCAAAATGTCACATTGACATGATAATATTGGTCTACAGGAGTATGCTCAGCTTTGTGCTTTGTGTTAAAGGCATCAAGAGAAAAACAGCAGTTCATTTAATATTGTGAGAAACACAGAAGCTAAAAACTGACAAGCTTGTCTAATTTAAGACTCAAGTTAACCCCAACTAAGAAATGCTAACTTACTGATCCCTCTTCTAGAGCCCTCCGAATTGCAGGCAGATCATTTACAGGACACCACACCTCAGCTATGAGGCACTTGTTTGTGACATCAAAGCTGCAGAGGTTGAGGATGTGGTATATGGCCTTCATTTTCTTAACCTGGATCACCCAAGTGTAAACAGACTCTGAGGCCTTGATCAACACCTGCCTCAGGTAAACCTCAGTTCGGCAAAGAACCTATAAAAGGAAGGAATTACCACCAAATTCATTTCAACAACAGGTTCATGATGTCTGCAATTCTATCGAGCTTAACCGTATACATTTCTTTAAAAAAATTTGGACCAATCACAATTCAGTATATAAACAGATGTTGAAAGAAGACCAATTAGAATTCAAATGGCCTTACCGTGTGCAGGTCCTGAATGCGTGTACGGAGTCCCTCCACCACATCAGCCCTCTCCTCGTTACTGTTGGGGTATGGGTACAGGTGACAGTGGTAGCTATGGAGATCAAAACAATCACAAACAATTACCAACTTCTCAAAACTTTATAAACAATCTCAGGTATGTGGCAGATCAACAGAAAGAGAATAACTGAATTTGTTAGAATGTTGTAAGTTTAAGTTACCAGTCACATATCTTCTTAACCTTCTGTCCAATCTGATCTCCCCAGTAGGATATGAGGAACACCACACTTCTGGTTGGTTCACCCTGACAAACCACACAGAGAACAGTCAAACTAATGACAAACCATTTCAAAAGACTTTTAGACGCTCCTATTGTGTTTCGCAAGATCTTTAAACAAGCTTCTCTTATTGATGTAAAAGCTTGTATCAAGCTGAATGTAAAAGAAACCAGTGGGTTAAAAAAGGGGGAAGCTCTGGTGGTCTCTGGAATTGCTATAACACCATAATTTAAAGCAAGACTTTAAATAACAATCACTCAATTTATTCTCTACACAAAAATACTGAATATACAGTAATATTTACTATGTAAGCTACTACACTTTTTCAACTCTAGTACACACTACACAAACACTCTAATCTAATCAGTTAGTTTACTTTTTTTATCTTTATTCTTTACATTCATTTAAAACATTAATATTACATTTATATTCAAGACAAATGCAAGCACTTAAAATTGATTATATACTGTACACATATAATTGTATACATTTATGTTTACAGGTAAGTTAATCTACCCAAAGCAAGAATAGATTTAAACATTATGAACAGCAAATTTATCTCACCGAATCAGAGTCTTCCAGGACCTCATCTATCTCAGAGTAGCTGAGGATGGTGTAGCCCTTGCACACTCTCCAGAGCATTCGTTCAAATGCCTCGATCTTCACTCTCTGTATGAGCCCAGAAATGAACCTGAGCAGCAGGAAAATTAGATCCATTTCAGAACATAACCACAGAGGATTACTTCCATGTATGCATCAAACTTGTTTTGTACATGACACTGTATGTCATGTACAATGACATGAGTGCACTGCACTCGCCAACTTGCATGTATTACAGGAAATATGTTATTCTGGGAACACCTGTACACTTACTTATTCATGTGATTAGCTAGTCAGCCAAATGGAATGGGGAAAAAATGTGATCTCAGTTATTTAGACCATGGCATGTTTGTTGGTGCCAGATGGGCAGTTTGAGAATTTCTGTAACTGCTGATCTCCTGGGATTTAAACGCAACAGTATCTAGAGTTTACTCAGAATGGTGCCAAAAACAATAAACTTCAAGTGAGCATCAGTTCTATGGATGGAAACATCTGTTGATGTATGACGTTAATTGAGAATGGCCAGACTGGTTCAAGCTGACAGAAATGCTATGGTAACCACTCTGTATAATTGTAATGAGCAAAATAGCATCTCAGAACGTATGATAAGTAGAATCTTGAGGTGGATGGGCTACAACAGCACAAGACCACATCAGGCACTTTATTAGGACCATAGTGTTCCTAACAAAGTGCTCAGTGAGTGTATATTTTAACCTAAAATCTTGATGTTGAGAAAAGTTTGTGGACATGTTACATGGTTACATGTAACCTTCACTCTAAATACAAAAGCACAAATTGATAAAAATTTAAAAACAATAAAATATAAAAACTTGCATGAAAGAGAAAGTTGGACCATCATCGTGTGTGTAGCCTAATTATTATGAATGCAATTGTCAAGTAATTAAAATATTATAATTGGTATTTGTGGAAACATGTAAATATAATAAAGAAAAAACACAGACAATTTATATGTACAAATCTAAAATCAACTCTAAGGATCAGTAAGTCTAATTATAAATGTGCTGTTACAGCATGGCCGTTTTGGAAAACCACATGTTTTGCATGTTCATGAATACATGATGTTGCTTAAATATAGACTCTCTGCTGCTGATCTGACATTTAATTATAGTTAAGATCTGGATTTAGATAATGGAAACTGACCCTTGATTATAGAAATACAAAAGGGAAACTTTAACCCAGAGTTATAATGGGAGTTCTAAACATTGCTCACCCTAGCTTAGCTCCGAGCCTCTGTATGCTGGTGTAGTCCATCATGGGTTCCTTCTCTAGAAAGGGGAACTCTTCATACTGGACCAGCACTAGCTCCCTCTGCTTACACACAAGCAAAAACACAGCAAGAGATTAGACACACACACACACACACACACACACACACAGTGATCAAGTAGAGAAAGTCAAGAGTGAAGCCTATTTGTACAAACACAATTTTCTAGCAGTCAGTGAAAATCAGGTGACTCTGAATCCCCTGTGTGATTCCCACAGTATTGCTCTCTAAAGCAAATTCCTTTTAATTATTCCACACACTGCACTGGGCACAATTTGTAAAAGCTTTTGATATATGTGGAGCTTTTTGCTTAATATCAGTAACATAGTGAATGATATCCTTCCACCAATCAGATATGTTAAATTGACTTTAAACTCAAAAGAGATCTGTTCTAACAATAGATCCAAACATTGGACAGGGAATCACTTGACCACCGAAACCCACCTCTGCATTGTGGTGCACAAAGTTGCGTGTGATGCGCAGCATGTGTGTGTATTCGGTCAGATCTAGGAGGTTCTTTTGGAGTTTCTCTTTGTTTCTGGTGACCTCACTCAGTTCCAGTTCCAGTCTCTGAAGCTGCTCCTAAACAAAGCACAGAGGCATCAGTCATAACCTGTCAATGTAAATTAATGCAATGGCATTGAGGACAGTTTTTTTGAAAGAGATTTATAAAAATACACAATACAGATGGATAAATAGACATAAGAAAGAAAAGACCAAAGGACCAATCACAACTGAATATGCAAATAAACATAGGAAAGAAAAGCCCAATCAAACTTATTGTATATGCAACTCTCCCAATGACATTATCACTGTCGTTTACATTTTGAATGGTGAACCAATCAAAAGAATTTCTTAAAAAATACATTGATTTTATGGCTAATAAAACTAAAATACATACAGAAAACTAGTGCTGAACTAATTGCAATTTAAATACAGCACTGACTTGCAAATAGTCAACAAATACCATTTACACTAATACTGTATCTAGTGCAGGGCACCAGTTTAACATTGTCTATGAAACTATGAGAATACAACCCAGAAAGTTCAAAAGCAAAGAAGACATAACACTAGGGCTTTGGGTATCGTTCAAAAATGTTCCATATCGATACTTTGTCGGAAAAAAAAAAAAAAAAAACACAGGAAAACGACAAACTTATACGGTATACCAACGGTATTACCACTGGTTGGACGCTAGGTGGTACTATGGATAATTTTCAGTAAACATGGTTAGGGTTAAGATTACACAATAAAGCAAGACACCTTGATTTTAAACTTTGAACTTTATTTTTTATTTATTTTAACTAAGTGTTCAAATGAAACTGGAAAAAAACAAGTGCATTTAAAATGTGCTCACATCTCTCTGGCAAAGCAGCTTCATCCAGGCATTCTCTAACTGTCAGGTATTTGGTTATCCAGGAAAATATATCATATGTGTGAATAAATTTGTCTTGTTCCCTCCTTCACGATATATATATCCAATTACATCAGAAACCTCAGGGCTGAGGGATTAGTGAATATTCTTGCTTTATTGATTTTGCATTGAAAATTAAATAATTAATTTAAAAAAACTTATATCAAATACATTTCTAAATTCAAATTGCACTCCAAACGAAATGTAAAAGCAAATAAATAATAAAGGGATAAAATAATAATAATAATATATATATATATATATATATATATATAACCACTTTTCCATTTACCGTCAGGCAAGAATCTGTCTAAAGATACAGATGGAAAATTTCTTACACAAATAAAGATAAAAAAAAAACATTTTAAATGTAAAAATAATAATTATAATGATGATAATAATCATTGAAATATAAATCATGGTTCGAGGTGAACGTGTTTTTGTATTATTTTAGACATTTTGTATAATTTTATATAGTTTGTATTATTTTACAGGCTGCAGAGTTGCGTTCACAATAAACTGCTCTGTGGAAATAGTGAACTCAAAGCACCTCCTGAACCGAGATGTCTGAGGTTATTTGCAGCACTCAGAAAAAATAAAAATCTAAAGGCAGAAACAAAGTGTGAGATCCTTAGATCTCGCCTCCATATCAGCACGTCCAACATGCCCATATACGGCTTTTCTGTCATCTGTACTTAATAATATAATAAAGAGTGTTCCTTCAAACGCGTGTCTTTGTGTCTACTGGCAAATTATTTGTAATATTAATTTGATGATTATGGTCTAATAATAATAATTTAATAGATTCATGGGAAAATTAGCCAAATATCATCATGACATGATCAAAGGCATCAGCTATTGGTGATCACTCTGACCATCATTGATCCCGAGATCAATGTTCGTCTGTTTTGCTCAACCGGAACGTGCATTTCTCTATATAAATTAACAAAATGTTCAGACAGTCTCTTGACGTTTTTTCGGACACATTCAGGATCATTACCGCTTTTCCCGGTGTCGCTGTGGCTCGCTTTGTGCATGCGCTTGTAAAAATTATATTTTAAAGGCTTATTCCGGTTTAGTATTTCTCTGTAATGTAGAACAGTGTTAGCAGTATTACTGATAACATTCTGTCTCAGCCCTGGAACTCAAACCATTTTCTGATACTAGTGTTTTTCCTTGATGCCTAAACACAGCCAATCACCAGCACTTTTAGATTTGGGCACATCTAGCATGCTACATGCTTATCAGCTGATGCTGACGAGATTAACCCCTTAGGTATCGAAATTTGGTCCGGAACGACAAGACATTTTTCGATACTCGAGTGTTTAGAGGCAATTCGGTCAGTGCATAAAATGTATCGTACTCAATACCCAGCCCACCATAACACAACATTAATTTGAAAGTGTCTGACTTATCAAGTAAACATAAAGGTGCCTTGAAGAACTGCACAAATGTAAGGTATTGAACTGGTCTCACCGTTATGCCCATCACATGTCTGGGTAAAGGTGCGTCTGGGTTCACCTCTCCTTCTGGCAGTAGGATGTCTTGTTTTTTAATTTCTCTCAGAAGATATCCTGTTTTGGATATTGCATTGTGAGTTAATTCATTCTAATAAGTAACTTTGGGAAAGCACAAGCAATCAATGACATTTTTCGGTACAATAATGAAGCTCAACAATATGAGATTCAGTGTTTACTGGGTTAAGATTCAATTGTCAAGAATGAAGTTCTTATTAACAATAATTTATTTTTGCAGTGTCAGAGTCAAGTTGAGTAATCTTCACATATGTTTTAGAAGTCCAATACACAAATTTAGGCAGTAAATTCTCCAGAAATCTTTCATGATGGAAGTTACCAAACACAACCTTATGAGGATTCAAATTACTTTACTCTCTTACTACTGGATACATAATTCAATGTAATGGGAGTATTCTGTGTTCAGAAAGAATTCAGTTCCTTTACCAGTTCACCTACTCTACCAAGATAAAAAAAATATATTCTATTCCACCCACAAACAAGCCATTTAAAATCAATCAGTTTTTTACCCAAAATCCTCTCCATCTCCTCACACCTCTTGATCTCATTGACAAACTTGCGCTGAAAGGAGTTCACACTAGGGTTGAGCTGAAAAACATTTATAAATTAGATATTAATATTTACATACGTTATGTAAGGCAAATGGAAAGAAACAAATAATTACTTTGGGATACAAATATTTTGTACTTCATAATAACTTTGATAAATCAGTCCTTAAAAAAATTACATAATGTTTAACAGATTAGTAATTTGTGTACAAGTCATTATGAATATAAATAAAATTATGACTCAAAGTTTAATGACATTTTGTCTTAAGTAATGCTTATCAGATTATTACTGTATCATTAATGTGATAGTATTTGTTAATGACTTGTTAAAGTTATGAAAGTTATTACAAATATTACCAATTATTTATAACGCCACTTCAACTGTCTGATCTCTTGTATCTGATATGTAATCATATTAATATGAATTTCATATACAGTATAGGGAAAAAGTTTAAGGAACATGTGAAAAGTGTACATAGTGAGTATTTCTTCAAAAATAATGCCATAATTCGTTGAATTTATCAAGTCATAAATAATCCAGTAAACATAAAAAAAGCTAAATCAGTATTTGATGTTTTGAATGCAAAGGTGGTCACACCACCAATTCTCATACGTGCACCTGGACACAGTTTTGTCAGATATGATGTTCCAAGCTTCTTGGAGAATTTGACACAGTTTGTCTATCTATTTAGGCTGTCTCAACTACTTCAGTGTCTTCATGAAATCCCAGACTGACTCGATGTTCAGTGTGGGGCTCTGTGGGGGCCATGACATCTGTTGGAGGGCTCCCTGTTCTTCTATTTTATTCTATTTGCAAAAAGGAATGTTTGGGAGTCTTACATTTATATTTCTTATTGACACACTAAAGCTGAAGATATAAATAACCATCTTTAGATGAATATTTTTGTGAAAGATCATATGTGGCTAAGACTTTTGTACAGTACCTTATAACGAAAACAAAATGCCCAGTTATTGTTAGGCTTGAACACTATACACAACTTCTGCTCGTTGAGGGCATCAACATATGGGCTGTATTCAAAACTAGTGAGCAGCCTACCAAGACTGGTGTGTGACAGTCAGCTCAACAAGTTCAACAAGTCAATGTTTAATAAACAAATAGCCCATTAATGACAACTACCGACTTACATCTCTGAACTCCACCAGCCCGAGTTCGCCGAGTTCACTGATGCAGTCGTAAGCGGATCCGGACTGTAGGAAGAGCTGGGCCAGACACATCTCCTCACTGCGAAACAGAGAACCCATCTTGACATAAACGCGTCGCTTCCACGCCAGATGCGGGTCAGGTGTCAAATTCACAAGGTTGTGAAGTTTTAAAGCCAACAGGTCCGGTTATGTGTTGGCTGTTCACCGGAGAGGGCCGGACTAGGCTGATGTCTGCACTTGGGCTATCTCTTCAGCCGCCTTATCACTGACACGTCTCCTCTCTCCAGTCCCAAAAGCCACATCTGGTCACTGACGCACTGCTTATTCTAATCAGGTCCGAAACTCCAGCGCTGTTGGGTCTTACACCTGGTTACAGTTCAGCTAAAATCTTGCAGTACTCACTCTTAAATACAGGCGACTTTTCGCTGTAATTTGAATTCAAGATAGCACTGAGCTAGACCGCCTATTGTCGAACGAGTTTGGCCTCTTAATCAATTACCTGCTCAATGTAAAGTAATTTCCTCTCTGGTCTTTTTTTTTAAATTTTTTTTAAAGAAACTCATGTAATGCGTAACAGCAAAAGTTGGTCATTCTCGTTTGTTTTTCCTCCCTTTTCCGGACACGAACATCTTCAGCAGTCTAAAACTTCAATTTCGTCAGAGCAAAGACTTTTCACTTACTTTGGTTGGTCGAGTGGCACTTCAAAATAAAGGTCCACGCTCTCGTTCGCTTGACTAAATTAAAATCTGCGCATTAAACAAATTTAACCCATTTTATACGGGACAAAGTCATATTTAAGTTTTAATTCTATTTAAATAATTAAAAAATCGTTTTAGAATATTATTTTTGAAAATAGATTTACAATAGGGTCGTGGCTAAAAGAGAACTGTCACCATTCTCACGTGCCATTAGGCATGTTCAATTTAGACTGTCCCAATACCCCCACTTGCGGTTTTGGTATTGCCTGCTTACCCAATTGTCTTTCGTATTTCCGGTGTATTACCACTAGTGTGCAAGTAGAAGTTAAGACTGGGAGTATGTGGATGACTTTTGAATGCACTTTGGGGCCCTCCTAGACTTAACGATGTTGGTATTGGTTGTGACAGCTTTTTTGAATTTTCAGCTGATCAGACTGATTGTTTTTGGTAGCAGTGTTATAGCCTACTTAAAATAATAACTATACAATAATAAAAAATTTACCCTTCTTTTCATTTATTAATACACTGGTACATACACACTGGTTGTGGCAAGTGTATTATGCTGTAGAAAATATGCAAGTAAAATAATTTATAATGTTTTTATTGTGTGAAAATAATTGTAAAAGTTAATTATTTGCACTCATTTTGATGTTCAATACTTTGCACATTAAAAAATATTTAACTGTATAATTGCGTCGTCCATAACTGCTGTAAAATATAAAATATAACCAATTTCGTTCAACTTTGTTTCTCAATAAACTGCAAAAAAATAAAAAAAATAATTAGAATAAAATAATAAAAAAATAAAAAAACGTTATTCTTTAAACCTGGTGATCCATTAATAGCTAATAATACAAACAATTTAAATTTTATGCTTTGGCTTGTCATTTATATTAGACGACCAAAGACTGCTTTACACAACAGTATGTGGTTTCATACAACAATTAAAAAGCATTAAACTTATATTTTAAAAAACATAAAATGAGAAAGAACCTGTGGTAGTATTTGATAAATTTTTTATTTTAAAACAACATTTAATATACCATATATTGTATGCCACACTGGCTGATACATTACCAAAATGACCAGCAGTATTAGGCAAGAACAAACAAAATAAGGTGATTACTGGGCGAGAAGGATAACAGAGGTTTATGAATATATATATATATATATATATATATATATATATATATATATATATATATATTAATTATATTTTTTAATGATGATGCTGATATGAAGTCATCCAAAACATGCTTTATAATGTAGAATACTTTCATTTATATTAAAATAAATATACGCTTCACTTATGTTTCACTCTCTGATTATAATAAATAACGTCATGGTACCTGATGGAGGGAACGAAACGTTGTGTCGATTGTAGTGACACAAGGGGCTTTCTTGAGAGCCTCACGTACCTCTGGATTTGAGAAAAGGCCAATGAGAAATTGGCAGAGAGAATTTACATGTCCCGCCCCCGGACATACGGGTATAAAGGGAAGCGGACGTGCATCTGTCAGTCAGGTTTTTGCACTGAGGAGCCGATAATAAGGTTCGGCCCTTTACAGTGGTAGGTCTAGTGTGATGGCAAGGGTGACACAATGTCTCATACCCTCCATCAGGGAACGGAGGTTACAACAGTAACCATGATGTTCCCCTTCTCTCACTCACTCGACGTTGTGTCGATTGTAGTGACACAAGGGGTCCCATTTAAAAATGGCATGCACTAAACCATGTTACATGAATTGCTGACACAGGTGCAAGCAAGCTATCGCATGCTAAAAAAAAGTGTCACATCCAGTTGTTAGGATCCCAGCGCCAGCCACAGCCTTTTGTCACTTTATGTTTCTCATCATATCCTGCGTATTATAGCGGCTGGGGCTATCTTAACACTATAAAATGCATTGGGGAAAGTGTTCTTTTGCGTTCCGATTCTTTCAGGGGGAAAAGACTCTGTGGAGACCACATCCTGCCCAGGCTGGGGTGAGGTAACATGTGGTCAATACTTCACATGGGTTGTCAAGCCACACGTGGAAGTGGCGTGGTGGTAGGTCCTACCTAATGAGGGAGGAGCTCTACAAATACAGCGATAGGGGGCAGAGGGACTGCCCAAGGGAGACGTGGGTCCGCCGACAGGGGAAAATACATCACAGGGAGTTGCCGAAAAGGGAATTAGACCTGTGGAGCCCTACCCCACTACAGAGCACTTGAAACTCATAGTGGGTCTGGTCAGAAATTCCTCCACTGAATTCGCAGGCCAGAGGGCTAGGGAGGAGTCATCCAGTCATTCAAAATGGAGACATGGAAGTACGCGTCCTTCAGGTCTACTGCTGCAATCCAATCTTGATGCCGAACACAGTTTCTGTGTGAGCATTTTGAACGGGAGTTTGTGTAAAGCCCGGTTGAGAACTCGTAAGTCCAAGATTGGCCAAAACCCACCGCCTTTTTTGAGTACGATGAAGTAAGGACTGTAGAAACCCTTCTTCATCTTGGCTGGAGGGACATGCTCTATCACATCTTTGAGTAGCAGAGTTGTAATCACTGCACGTAGGGTGCTGGCATTTTTGCCACGTATCAAAGTGGAGCGAATACCGCTGAAATGAGGCGGGAGCCTGGCGAATTGAATCGCGTAGCCAAGTCGGATGTTCCTGGCCAACCAGCACGATGGGGTGGACAGTAAAAGCCATGCATCCAAGCACCGTGCGAGGGGCACTAAAGAGATTATCAATTTTGCCGTACCGGGTGGGGCTTCACAGCGGGGGGAGCAGGAAATAATGTGTCGGGAGGCAAAAGCGTGTCCCGAGGCTGGGGTGCTGAGAAGACTCAAAGCACTTACCTTGCTCCGCGCACCCGGCAGGGGGCGGGTTAGAGACTGAGGAGGAGTTCCTGTAAAGACATCTTCGGAACTCTTCAGCGCTGGCCCGCAGGGGATGGGCAGACGTGGGTCCGGAGGCAAGGTAACTGCATCCGGGAAACCGGGACTGTAGGATTTTGGTGCCAGGGCACTGTGCGAATGGCACACACCGGCTAGATGACCCAGGAAGTGAGAAAATCGCTCTTTTATTGAAAATGTGGGTAGCACAGCCCTTAGGGGGTGCGGCAAACGAAAATAAGGAAAACAAGGATTTTTCCGGGAAGTTGTCTTGGTACCAACTCTGCAGCGAACATCTGACTGCCCGGGTCTTCCATCTCAGGAGCGCTTAGGAGCCTTCCGGGTCCTAGAGGGGGTCTTGGAGACGGGGGGTGTTTGCCGTCTGCGGGGCGCTCAACGCTGGGGCTGAGAGCTAGGCCCGGGTTGAGGTGGAACTGCCTGTTGTTTTGATGAAGCTGCAGGGGGACACCGCGGCATTATGTGAGAAATCGCTTCCATCTGCCTCTTTACCACCGAAAACTGCTGGGCAAAGTCGTCAACGTTGTCGCCAAAGAGACCAAGCTGAGGAAATCTTTTTGTTTTAACAAGCTTAAATTACGAAGGAGTTCTAATTGTTTAGAATTTTGTCTTTTTTAATTTGTTTACTTCTACTAACTGCAAGGTCTCTAACTTTAAAGAATTCCCAATTTGAATTAATATCCTTTTCATTATCACTGAAAAATGTTTCAGTTAATTGAGTGACACTATCATTAAAATTATTAAATTTCCAGTAATCCCTTGTACTATTTACTTTTCTGTGTTGTCGAAGATCCAAAGAAATTAACTTGTGATCAGTAGATGGGGCAAATTGATGATTTACAGTATTAACTTCTTTCAAAAATAGCTTGAGAAACAAGAAATAAATCAATTCTGGCTTTAAGGGAACCAGATTTGTTAGACCACGTGAAATCTCTACAGCCACTATTAAAGAAGCGCTAAGCATCTACAACTGATTGATTATCACATAACCATAGAATAATATTATCATGTAAATTAGAGGTAGTTCTTGTAGGAAATCTATCTTGGGCGCTGTAAGGAGTTTCAGCTATAATCAAATAAGCATCAGTGAAGCGATTTTGTATGTTAATAAGTGTAGCACATAATTGTTTAAATATGGAATTATTCATTGGGCATACTTTATGTCCGTAAACATTACAGATAATGAATACCACATTTTCAGTCTTACATACTAAAATTATCCAACTACCCTTGTCCAGTGAAAAGGATTCTAACATTTTACCCATAAATGTATCCATCAGAATTAAAGTACCAGCAGAGCGATTAGTACCGTGACTCATAAAAAGTGAATTCCCCCATTAAGTTTCCCAAAACAGAACATCTGATTCACATGAGTGACTTTCTTGAACAAAAATAAAATCTGCATTATTTCATTTGCAATACAAAAATAAAGCTTTCCATTTGATATGATCTCTTAAACCCCTAACATTGAGACTAAACAAAAGAGAAAAACTTAAAAGAATACACAAGATACAACACTAAATGCAGTGCAACAAAAACCAGCTAAACGGCTGGTGAACAAAAAGAAAATCCGCCTTGGCTTAAAGAAGTTGACTTGTTTACATCCAATAGGGTAGGTGGTGATTAATCAGAGTCTCCAACACAATATTATAAGAACATAAAACAGCTTTGTGTAGTCAAGATATTATAGCAAATTAAAGTCAATTTCCGTACAGTAATCATTCCATCCGAAAACTTCAGATTCAATTTCAAGTAGCTTAAATTTTCTGTCCATCATTGAACACAAATGGGCCTGAGAAAGATGCTTTCTTGCCTTCATCTCTTGCCTTCTTTACAATAGGCCATCATTTTGGCCTCGCAGTGATATCTGCAGGAATCAGGGCTTCTGAAAAGCGCATACGATTTTCTTTCAGATAGGAGTTATCCTTAGCAGCCTTCCAGATAGGATCACAGAATGATCGCACAGAGAACCATATTATGATGTTTCTATTAGAATTATCCTGGATCCGTTTCCCTATTTGGTGCAACACGTCAAGTGCATTGTTGATTTTAGTGTTGGTGCCACATGTTCTAAAATGTTTAGAACAATCGAGCGTAGATCTTCGTTCTTGAATTCAGGAACCCCATGCGATTTTAAACACTAATGCTGACTGTTGCTTTCAAGCTGCTCAATTCTCATTCTGACATCCTTGTCAGACCGAAGCTCAATAATAGCTCAATAATATCACCTTCCATTTTGTACATCTTCTCTGCATGTTCCTTTACATCAGAAACTAGCTTCTACACTATCACAGGCAGGTTGTCAACAGCTTTCGAAGTAGCTTTGGTCAAGCTCTCAATAACGATGAGTTTTTGGAAGGTAGCATCCTGCTTTGAGGACAATGCTTGAATAGCAATCAGAATATCTGAAAAATTCCTGCTTGTTTCAGCCTTCTTTTTAGATTTTTTGAAGGTTTGTCAAAGGAAGACTCTTTACAGTAGTTTCTAGAAGTGGCTTTGCAAATCCAAGTTTGTCATCATAGTTTACATTAGATGACACAGACTGATCAGCAAGTACATTGAATCTGTTGCTCGAGCACGTGTCGGAGGCTAACTCAAATTCGGTGCCAAAATCGACATACAAAATACGCCTCTTTCTTCCCATTTACAAGAGGCCGATAAAAGATGTGATTTTTAGAGTTTTGAGTCACTATGGTACACAAAAAAAGAGAGATAAATAGTTTGCTAATTAATCACATTCCTACCATCACAAAACTACATGACCACCCTCCACGACACCATCTTGGCCCTTCTCCCTTCGTGCAACCTAAGCAGTGATGTACATCCAAGTCCAGAGATGGAGTGAAGTTTGCGAGGGAAGGGGATACAAATTTGAAATGAAACGTAGCCCAAGTCATAAAAAATTTCTAACCGACATGCACTGCTTCAAGTCCGGTGCCGATCAGCCTGCGCAGCGCTGCATGAAGTCGAATACACCCATTAGGCTCGTTTGAAATGACAAACGCCTCGCCTTGAAAGTAAGTGAGTGTAGGCGGTTGCAGTCAGTTGGACAGTTCTCACTTCTCGTGGTGGATCAACTGCTGCAAGTTCAAAGGCAGATCGCGTGATTCACGTTTGTTGTTAATAAAGTGGATGCAATTTAAATTCTGTTGCTTTTAAGTGAAAATATATATGATGAACAAGACACTCAATGTAACTGTTATTTAATTACCCCATAAGACGAGCCAGTTCATATTTTTTTGGTTAAAATAAAGACACATGATTTTAGTTATTTCAGAAATATGATACCAATCACGTATGCCATACAGAGAGTGCACTGTAAGAATGTTGTGAATGTTCACATATAATTTATACACATAAGAACACGATTTTTATTAGAGATTAAAAAAATAAAAATAAAAATCTAACATTTTAAGGGAACAAAACATCACTTCTGTTTAAGGCAATGAACATTAAGCTGTTTTGTCAGCAAGTAATTTCCCATCGTGCTTGCAGTTTGCGCAGCTTTGATAAAGCATCTGTGCCGCATGCCTGCTTTTTTTTAGTTTTATTTTTTTATTAATATTATTGCAATTTTAACAAACAGATAATACAATAACACACAATCAGTCTTTCAGATAATGTATGGATACAAAACTTTCCAATGATTAAAAGAAGGTTTATACAAAACCTTGCTTTGTTTAGATTCTTTGTCATTAATATAAAACCCCAAAAGTCTATAAGATAAGGGGAAAAAAACAAAAGAAAAGAAAAAACATTTTGGACAATCAAGGCATTATTACATTATTACAAAAGGACACTCCCAAAATAAATGGCTTACAGTTTCAGAAGAAACTTCACACAAAGAGCAGGATTTATCAATGTAACTTCTACATTTCTGCAAAAAATGCATAACAGGATAAAATCTGTAAATAATTTTATAAGATATTTCTTTAACTTTATTTGTTAAGAAAAAAATTCCGAGGGAGTGACCAAACATACGTCCACTTAATATCATCAAAAACGTTGTTCCAATAAGCGATAATGGATGGAAATTAGGTAACAGGTTAAAAAAAATAAATTCCTGATTTTGTAATGTCATCTTTGTACAGAGAAGCAAATAGAACCAACCGAAGGATTCAGGATTCAGGGCTGGGGAAATTTTCCTTTTAAATGGCCTGTTATATATAGCAGGCATCTGTAGCCTACTGCTGCGGGGAAAACAGAGCGATTTGATAGGGATTTCATCAGGCATTACAAACGGCTAATACAAAGTCTTAATTCATATCTTTCTATTTTTCACATTATTTTATTATTCATACATATATCATTTATATATAATCCTTTTTTATATTTTTTTATATTGTTATTTGTCAAATTGTTCAATTTTATGTGGTGTGCTATATATTGTCTCACGAGTTAGAGATAAAGAGTTTCAATTTCAAGTTCTTCAATGTCATGGGATGATGTTGTGAAGAAGTAATTGTCCATTGACTTTGCATGGTATAGTAACACTTGTTGAATTTGAACTGATCAGACAAAGTCAGACTGAGCACTGAGAAAGACGCAATTAAGATTATTCAATAAACTCTGCTCATTTTTACCATCACTTCTTCTACTGCCTTCTGCTGTATCCCCCCTGCTGACTCTTGGGCTGGTAGGAGGGTGAACATAACAAGCTGTTGATGTTGAATGGTATATAGGATATCAGAGAGAACTCTGATATAGGGAGAGAGAGGTCTTGTGTTTCATAAGCATATCATTGAATACTGTATGGCATCACATCTCTGCCTATAGGCGGTGGGTGTACGAATTGCAGGGTAAGGGTACATAAAATACAATTAAGTAAATAAATAAATAAATTTATTTTTAAAATACAAAATAAACTTGATCTAAATCCATACATTAGTGCAGATTTTCAAAATCCTGGTTCTTCCTATACTGTATAACTAATTCAATTACGATTCACAAGCTCTTGATTCAATTACAACTAATTTGGGTATATTTCATAATGCCCATATTTGCTCATATATGAAAGAAATGAGGAGAGCCACTCTTATTTTAGAAAATCTGCTTCATCTTTAATGAACTCCGAAAATTGTCTGTAAAACATATTCATACGTTTCAGTATGTTTACTACATGTTTCCATCATTGGTTACATTTATGTTAAACTTTTTTATTCTAAGTATTTATTTTTATATTCTAAAACAGGTACATAATAAACATTTTAAATCATTCCATACACTGTTAACACTTTTATCTTTTGTGATTACACAAAAAAAAGCTGTTTATTAAAGATTCGCCAACAAAGGCTCACTTTTCAAGGTTAGGTCTCTGTGTCAGTATTATTCTACAAATTAACAAATTGACGCCATCTTCTGGACACTCAAAGGTATAATTTCAATTAATGTAAACTTCAGCAAACTTTTAAGTCATAAATAGTATATCATAAAATATAAATAAAATAAAATATTATAAACTTGTCAGTTTATATATATAAGGAAAATATCTGAAGCTTTGTATTAAACCATAACTTATATTGTTGAATATATATTTCTATCAAATCACTTTATTAAATCCCTTTATTGTCACTCAACAATATACACAAGTGCAACAGTGGGTGGAAGTCTTGGGTGCAGTTCCAAGCAACATAGCAGTCATGACAGAGATGAGACATATACCAATTTACAATAAACATCAGATTTACAGCACAATTTACATATCTAATATACACATAATTACACAAAACACAATACACAAATAATAATATACAATTTACAGTATACAATACACACAATATAGAATACCCAGTATACAATAAAAATAATATATAAAATATACAGTATATATGTTAAAAGTACATAACAACATATAAATACATAATAACAAATACATAACTACAAACTACTAAAAAGGGAATAAATCTAAATATTAAAAAAATATATATATTTCAAGAACTAAATATCAACATCGATTGAATTTTAATACAATTATTAAATGACATAATATTTCACAAATGAACCCCTTGGATGCCAAAGTGATAAGGTTTATTAAAAACAACTCTAAGCATTCTAATTTTACATAGAAGCCTACATTCAGATGAATCTTTGCGCACAGACAGGCTAAACTTGGTAATTAATCAAGATGAATACATTTTTATGTTGGTGGCGTACAAACAATGAGCCAAAACAAAATTAGAGATATTTTTTATAAAATTACGCAAATTTGCGGGGAATAAAATACACAACTACTTAATGCTCTGTTTGGGCCACTGCGAGGCACCCGGCTGGAAAGCCGTTATCGGGCAGTATGCTGTCAGAACCAAAGCTTTGGATTTAGACCAATTAACTCTGTATCCTGAGAATTTAGAAAGGCATAGATCTAGTAGGGTCGGAGATGAATAACAAAATCTCATCTGCATAAAGCAAAAGCTTGTGCGCCACACCTCCCGCCACCACCCCTGGAAAATCATCCTCCTTTCTTATCGCGGCAGCTAATGGTTCCAGGACAAGACAGAACAATAATGGGGAAAAAGGGAAACCCCGCTGGGTGCCCCTATCCAGAGTAAAATAATCTGAAATTAATCCATTCATTTGTATTGTATTGGTGTCTACAAAGTAATTTAAACCAACCAATAAAAGTATAAGAAAACTATAAGAAATGTCATAACTTTACTTAATCGGTTAGACATTCGTATAAATGTATAATTTTTAGCAAAAGTGGAGCCAGTTCTGTAGCATAAGATCTAAAAAAATTCTGCAGAAAATCCATCTGGCCCCGGAGTCTTGCCTATAGGTAAGGCCTTAATTACCTCGCCAATCTCCTCCAAGTTTATCTCAGAATCAAGAGAATTTGTATGCTCAGTTGTCAGTTTACGGAGTTCTAATGGTTCCACAAAGTTTAGTAGATGAAGACATGGATCTATAGAGATCAAGATAGAATTCTTTAAAAGCCTTATATCAGTGGCCAAGGTAAATATTTCACCACCAACAGATTTCACTAAGGGAATGGTAGAAAAAGACTGCTTTATATCGATCCAGAAGTTTTGCTGCTTTGTCCCCTGACTCAAAGTATGAGTGTCTTGCCATGAATAGCCAAAACTCCACCTTCACCGGATTGCCGTTCACACATCCGAACCTCGCATGTCACATGACTCACAATCTCTTTTTATTTTGATCCGGTTTAATTTTGGTCGGTCGGTCGGACGTTTGGGTTTTGGCACGGAGTTCCCGCCATGCTGGAGGCCCGCTTTTCAGGGGGTACTGGATTGCTCACTTGATCGGTTCTGCACTGAACTTGCTCATCTCAAACGATCCTACTGTGTATATTTTGAGACCTACAGAAACCCTACACCTTCCCCTAAGTGTTGCCAACTATTTTCAATGGAAAGTAGCTAAAGCCTGCTCGAAAAGTAGCTAAATGTCGCCAGATGACGTCATGCGTCATTAGCATATTAATGACGTCATCGCGTCGTATTTGCATTCTGCCTAATTTGTCGGTACTGTAGCCTACTTCAGTTTATAATAACGGTTATCTCCCCTAAACCGTGCTCATACTGTTTTTATATAAGTATATAGCCGAATGTCCAGTAAAACGGTTGCAGTACTGGCGATATTTGGAATTTGGAAAGTTGCTAAGGTTTGTCCAAAAAGTCGCTAGATTTGTCGCTAGTCGCTTTTTTGAAAAAATGTCGCTAAAGGGGTCTGAAAAGTCGCTAAGTTGGCAACAATGAAGTAAACCGCTCTTTAGTAAGAGTAAATGCGACTCTCGCGATACTTCCCCACCCCAACGGTCAACCTTCTAGTCTCGACCATGATACGCTGTTTTTGACACGTGTTCTTATCTTAAAGATGGCAGCTTGCATGTATGTAGAAGTGCAGTGCTTGTAGAGTTCCGTTCTGGTTCGTAGTGATATATGACTGTAGAATACTGAATAATAAAAAGGCGATTTGACAACACAGGTTTGTTAAAAATATCATAAATTACTTTGCTTGCAGTTTGTTTGATTTTATTTTCATAAGAATTCTCGTTGATTTTGTTAATACAGCCTGTGTAATCCATTAGTAAAACTAGCAAACACAGAACAATATTTGTAAGTATAATAATAAGTTTCATTGGTCTTTCATACAGAGCAACATGGCAGATGTTGCTGTTGACAACAGTGCCCCTGCTGATCCATTACCCAGCACAGAAAAGAAATCAGTTCTTACAGATGACTTGATGGAGGAGAAAAACCAAGAGAATCAGCCAGCAGCAGAAGGAGAGGGAGCAACAGGTGGTGACTCCAATGTCTACCGTTATACCAAAGGGGATCTTTTCACATCAGAGATATTCAAAGTAGAGATTCAGAACCTGCCCAAGTACATTGGCTTTAATGACCTGAAGAAGTTCCTAAACAAACATGGAATCAGTCCTCACAAGGTCAAGCTTTTCAGCAAACAGATGTTTGCCTTTGTGACTTTTAAGAACCAGGAGGAAAGGGACAAGGCCATGAAGGCAGTGCATGGAATGCAGTGGAAAAATAAAGTGTTAAGTGTACGGCTAGCCAAGCCCAAAGCTGATCCCATTCTAAAGAAGAGGAAACAAGAAGAGGAAACGGAGGGTGTGCAACCTGATGCAAAGCGTGCTTCAGGTAGCCAGGAGGTAGAAGAAGAGTCTCTCAATATCCAGATTGCCAATGCAGTGACGCCATTGTGGAACGTGCCTTATAAGGAACAGCTGAAGAGGAAGCAGCAAGAAGTTGAGGGCATTTTGCAGAAACTGACCAGGTATCAACAACATGTTCTCTAATGGGTCCAGTTATATACGCATGACGAAATCGTCCCCCAATGCTTCTGGTGGTATAGCAACATTTTATTTTGATAAGTAAAAATGCTCCTGCCTGTTTCCTCGCACATGACATGTTTGTTTTCTATTTGTGCACAGAGAAATTGGCAACAACAACAAAGCCATGCTGCCATGGCTGTTTGTTCAGAAAGAGAAGTGTAACAAAATGTGCTGCCCACTGGAACCCATACGGCCATCACCTGTGCAGGTATCACTCCTGTGTGCTCACCTAAAACAGTTCTTATATTGTAGTATCATCACTAACAGAAAAGTACCATGGTATTCTTTGTAAGAATGGTAAGTACCTTGGACATGGACATGTAAAGACTATGGTACAATAATATGGTAATCAGTCAGTACCATGGTATTTGTCAAAGTATCATGGTGTTACCCTCTGATAGCATCACTGTGTATTTTGTTTTGCCCATGTACTGTCGCAGTGCATTTTTGTAAGAGATTGGTAATGGTTTCTAGTGAAAGCATATGTACTTCTGTCCCCAGATACATGCTTAAGGGCTCTGACACAGGATACACAGACTGGCGGGTTTCAGACCAGCCCTCATACCACATTTTACCCTATGTGTCAGCTCTAAAATATTTAAGATCTTATTAATGTGCACTTTTTTTTTTCCTTATGTCTTTGCACATGGAATTCCAACCTGTTCGGACTAGCACAAAATAATCAGTTTAATTAAATCATTACAAATACAGACAGTATGATGATTCAGTGTGCCTTGTCACTGTACAGTAAACACGCACTGTGCTGGTGTCCTTCTGACGTGCAGATGGAGTACAGAAATAAGTGCGAGTTTGTGATTGGAGTGGGAGCTGATGGAGAGGATAAGACCGTGGGCTTTCGCTTGGGTAAATATAAAGGCGGATCCTGTGCTGTAGTCAGTCCAACAGAAACCAGCCATGTTTCTTCTGAGGCCAAGATGGTCGTCCAGGCCTTCCAGCAATTCATCAGGTGAATAAACAAATTCATAAATTAAATCTGTTTTCTTGAATTTAATAAACAACAGTTAGTCCTATATGACAGCATCTGTTTCCAAATTGAACCAAATTTGTGTCTGTCAATTAAATGTGGAAAAAATTTAAAAATAATTTCAGAAACATATTAAAAGTTTGCATTTCAACTTATTAAAGCTAAAGTGTGTAACTTTTGTTGTGTTAAATACTTTCTCATTCTTATCCCAGCCTAATATGCAGAGACCATTCGTAGGTTCATTTTATCAAAAAGTGTAAAACTGTCTCTGTTTATTTTGAGTGACCCCTCCATACCTAACTATAGCAAAAAGCTGTTCAGCCATTATGTCAATTTGTAGGAGAACCTGGAAGGCTAATTCGCCATGGGTTCCCTCAGAAATTTCTTATGGGTTTTTATAGTGGCAGATTTGGATTTATGAGCAAAATAAGGTCAGTGGTAAACATTACTTGAAGATGTGTAGACCAAATTACACACTTTCATGCCTCAAATAGTCGCTTTGGATAAAAGCGTCTGCCAAATGTATAAATGTAAACATAAATTTGAAGCTGCCATGTGTTTTTTGTACTGCCTCGGTGTAGCTTCAAAATTCCAGAAAGTGTCATGAAAGTGTGTAATTTATGTTGTAGAACAAAACGTCTACGTATAATCAAGTAATATTTACCACACAAAAATTGAAAACAAGTGGCACAGAAATTACACACTTCAACTTTAATCAATTTTGTTGTTCTAAATAGGACAACTCCATATGCAGTATACAGTCCAGAGACTTATGAGGGCCACTGGCGGCAACTGACAGTGCGGACGTGTAGGACAAAGCAAACCATGGCCATTGTTTTCTTCAATCCACAGGTAAGGAGAGAAGTGTATTTAATGCTTATATTTCTGTTCACTTCGTATATTTAACAAATTATGATGTCGTTCTTTATATATTTTAAACCACTTACTATTTTAAACAACCTAGAAACTCCAAGAAGAAGAACTTGTGGAACTGAAAAGAAACCTGCGACAGTATTTTACAGAAGGCGAAGGAAAAGAAAGTGGCATCACATCGTTGTACTTTGTGAGAATGGGACAAAGGTAAGCTCGGTGATACAAAAAGCCTGCACATCTCAAATGTAACAATTGATCATTCATTCATTTATTCACTTGACCCAGGACATCTGCTGGTACAGAGGACCTGCCATGCGAGCATGTGTCTGGGGATGAATGTATTCATGAAGAGCTTCTCGGATTGAAATTCCGCATATCTCCTCATTCATTCTTCCAGGTGAACCTCCTAATGTGGAACTAAGGCTGTGATCAGTTAAATCTCTGCCAACTTAAGTCAGACAGGCACTTTATTGATGCAGAACTACAGAGGAAATGCATTATAATCAAGCTACACAATTTACACAATATACTGAATACACAGTATGCTGTATATATGACACAAGATTGAACTGAAGTAAAGATTATGGTATAAATTCAAGCATAAATTTACATATTTAAAGTGTCTGTGTCTTATTCCTTTGGGGCATGTCATATACATGATTCAGAATATTAAAGGAATAGTTCACCCAAAAATGAAAATCATTTACTCTTAAAACCCATGTTGTTCCAAACATATATGACTTTCTTCTGTGAAACACAAAAGGAGATGTTAGGTGGAATGTTCAGCCTTGGTCAACATTCACTTTCATTGCTTCTTTTGTCCATACAATAAAAGTGAATGGTGACCGAGACTGAACAGTCTCTAACATCTCAATTTTTTAACTTTTGAGTACATTAGTAGAGAACTGATTTTAAGTTTAAATGTCCTACTGATATTGCTGTTGTGATACTTGTAGACAAACACCCCTGCGGCTGAGGTTCTTTATTCTGCTGTGGGCGAATGGGCTCAACTAGACGAGGACAGCACCGTGTTGGACGTGTGCTGTGGAACAGGAACCATTGGCATCTCTCTGGCAAAGGTGTGGTCTTTGCGTCTCAGAATACACAACTACTTTTGTAACAGAAAACTCTTCTCGGAGCCAATCTGTTCTCAGAAAGAGAGTTAGCATAAACTTAGCCACAATTGTTTTCATATAACTGTTTATTTCTAAATTTGAGCCGTTTCTGGGTTGCCATCTGTCATCAACAGAGGGTGAAGAAGGTGATTGGGATAGAGTTGTGTCAGGAGGCAGTGGAAGATGCTAAGGCTAACGCTGAAGCTAATGGTAGGTTGTAGATTTTAAAAAAATGAAAACTAATTTAAAAAAATTTAAACTACTATCAAGATTGTGAAAAATATCACGGTCCGGTTATTCTGTCTTCATGTTTCTGCTCTGACTCCAAATGTACTTTTTCAGGCTTGACCAATGTAGAGTTCCACTGTGGGAAGGCTGAGGATGTGTTCCCCACTGTTCTTAATGCAGTTGTATCCCCCAACATCACTGCAGTTGTTGACCCTCCAAGAGCGGGGCTACGTAAGGACAATTCTTTTTAAATGATTAAAGGGATAGTTCAACAAAAAATGAAAAATCTGTCATAAGTTGCTCACTGTCATGTTTAACCAAACCTGTATGACTTTCTTTTGTAGAACCCAAAAGGAGATGTTGGGCAGAATTTTAGCCCCAGTCACCATTCACTTCCATTGAATGGTGACTAAAGCTAACATTTTGCCTAATATCTCGTTTTGTGTTCCATGGAAGAAATTCATACAGGTTTGGAAAAGCATGAGGGTGTGTAGGAAATGATAACAGAATTTTAATTTTTAGATGAAATATAAAATATTTATCTAATGCTTTGCATTTTTGGATGTGGTGTTTTTATGTATAATTTCTTCTCGTACCAGATTCCAAAGTTATTCTTGCGATCAGAAGAGCAGAGCATCTGAAGAGACTCATCTATGTGGCCTGCAATGCAAAAGCTGCTATGAGTAATTTTATTGAGTAAGTTAATTTCTGTTTATGTTATGGTGACGCGTAGCGGCTTAGATGCAGTGTCATGCCAAAACAGATGTTCCCGTTACCAATGTCATTGTAAAAATGTGTTATTTGCAGTCAGCCATGATTAATGTATTCCACTAGTGAAAGCCGCCAATTACAAAGGATTATTGAGATAAAGGGAGTAATATTCAGCTGGTTATTTGATCTCAACATGTGGCGCTTGTGAATGTGCACCCAGCACCATATGCATAGAACAAAGCAGCTTTTTCTTTAAGACTGTTATTATTAGAGTCTTCATCTCATGTGAGTGAATATTGACTTTAGCCTCCTCATTAGCTGGATACCACGGTTCGAATCCCGCTCAGAGCGGGTCAAGCAGGACCAGTTATATGTGCTATACAAAAAAAACGACTGGCACTGAGGAAGGTCAACTGCTCAAAACATTTGCCATTCTCCAGTAAAGCATACATATCTCACATATAGTAGTAAGCATATTTTTCAAAAAATACTATTTTGCTACTATTTCTTTAAAGTTTAAGAGTTAGTAAAAAAAAAAAAAAAAAAAAAGGAAAACTCAGTGCACTTTAAATACTCAAAAGGATGTTATAGATGCTGCATAGAATCATCATCTTTGTGATAATCTAAAAATATATTTGAATTCTAAATTATTTTCTATTATTACTTTCAACCTAAAGTCTCTGCAGAGCTCCTTCTAACCGTGTGAGAGGAGCTCCCTTCCGCCCTGTTAGAGCCATGGCTGTCGACCTCTTCCCCCAGACCATGCACTGTGAGACCATCCTGCTGTTTGAAAGGGTGGACTACAGCTCCAGCACTGACAGTCAGACACAACAGAACCCGGAGAACTGAAGGTCTGCAGTAATTAGTTACCAAGTCATGACAGCTACTCTTCTGCCACAAAACACTTTATGGCCATACAAATATACAGATGGTATTGTTTGAAATTTTTAACTGTCAAATGTTAATTTCTTAATTGAAGTTACAACCTTGTATAGTTTCCTTTATGTTTGCAGTAAACCCCAGTCAAAAACAACTCAAGACGGTCAGTTTCTGGTCATGATTTATTTGCATAAACAAATCACTGTGTATCAGCAATCATGTAACATTTAAAATAAAAAATGTAGGCAGCGTTACTTGCAGCAAAATTATTCAACATTATCCCTTCAATTATTACAACTAAAAAGCATGTTTCTTCATACAACTAATACACACTTGGCAAGACAGACAGAACAAGTCATACACTCCAGACATTTATAGGGAAAGCACATTCTCTAAGCACTCTTATCAGCATGGCAGAAGCCTTGTGCTCATGGAAAACAGGAAAGTGCCTTCATAGATGCAGTAAACATTCAGAAGCACACCAAATAAAATACTAAACCCAATGATGGTTTTATTTAGTCTCTGTCCCAAGAAAACCTGATCCCCCTTCTCCACTCAGTATAAAAACAGTAACTTTGAAGACCTTGGTGTCATATCTCAACTAGGCCAGAACATTTTTGTCCCTCCCCAATAATTGTGATTTTTGAGAGTTTTTCTTCAAACAGGGGCCATATTTTAATCCAGCAGTTATTGCATCTTTTTTTTCCTTATTTAACATAGTGTTCCATCTATGTGTTAAATATAATTTATGAATAGCTATGCAGCAGTATTCTAAAAAAACAAAAGAATGCTCAAGACGGTTAAAGCTTTGGTTCACACTGTTCTTCAAGCTACTGAATATTATGACATTGTCTGATTTTTTTTTTTTGAGGTATGAGTTACCTTTTTTTTTTGTTGGTAGACTGCCTTTTGAAATAATGATTGTGGTTCAAGCTATTTAATACACCAAAGTGATAAAACCTAAATAAAATGTGCACACAATCACCTCATCACCATGGCAAATGTACACAAACCATACAAAATTATTTTAAAACACACAAGTAAGCACATGCTTCAAAAGGCCTTTTCTCTAGAGAATCAATGCAAGAAAGCAAGCATCACTCCACAGCAAATACTGTACGTAACGTATAGCATCACAAATGCAGATTTGAGTGAGATTTGTTTCCCTTTTGAAACACATTAATGAAAGGGGAAACACTTTTTCTTGTGTGAATTAACAACCAGTCTCTAATGCAAGATTTAAGATTATATCTAAACATAACAACTGTAACATAAAAAAAAAAACACTATCATCCTATCTCCCTTAATAACTACAGTACCTCAAACACTTGTGCTTGTGTTTTCTCTGCAGTGCTCACTGAAGACAACACTACTATAAATTAGTCAAGATGGCCATTGATATGCATTACTAATTAATAATAATAAAAAAAGGGTTGTTCATTTCATACAAGCAAACAGTTCTAACATAAGTACATTTCTGAACAGCAGTTGGAGGTGTGCAGATTAAACAAATGTTGCATTTCTAAAGCATTTAATGTCCGAACAGACCTTAGGTAGAATATATAATTTATCACAAATGAAAACAAGGCTGAGTGACAGATTTACAGTCTGTACAACAGCTTATCTTTTCTGTCCATTCCAATATTTTTTAAGATGCGTTTTCAATGTTTCATCAGCTGAACAATCAACAACAATTTAAACAACAGTACAACCCTTTGTAAGTCTATCACTCACTGTCTTGTTTTTATTCATGTCAAAAGATAAATATGGCAATACTCTGAGGTCCATTAGGACTAGACATGGCCACTGAAGATAACCACACAGTGCAAGTCATTATAAACTCTACTTTCCAGATAAAAGGTCATGTGCACTGTCGGCAATGAAAAATCCAAAATTAACAACTCTGCATACCAGAAGCTGACATTAGAAATTAAAGGAACCGATCTTTGTAAAATGACAGACATGTTTGTTGAAATGCTTTAATTGAGAGTACTGCGATAGTATCGGTCATTGTGAAATCTGTAGTTTTACTGTAAATATTAAATTAATTTATTTGAGTTTATTTTAAGGGAATAACAAAATTTTATTAACATCTAAAAGCCACAAATGTAAAATGCAAGCATGTGTAATACTTATTCAACATATTTTTTTAACAAAGGCATTCTTGTCATCAGCCGAATAGTCATTTGAGCACTTACAGGTGTAGAAGTGTATCTGGAGATATATAATGCTCATTCTACCTTCCCTTAGTGCATACGACCTTATACGACTTACTAAACCCATAAAACATGGACAACTGATTGGGATTAGTGCTCAAATATCTGATAAAATGTAACTAGTATTGCCATTTGGACTGCAAAGTAATGCATAATTCAGTAATGGTACAATGACCCTTTTTTTATTTTAAATATTAACAATTGGTCAGTGCTATTTGCTATCACAAGGATTTGTTAGACGTCAACAGTACACAGAGGCTCACTGCCAGGCTGAGCGGATTCCATTATAGTCATCTTCGGCTTCTTCCTTGCTTCCTCCTGAAATGATACATATAGAAGGTGTAATGGTCCACAAGTACAACTACATTATGCACTAGAAAAAAAAAACATTTTTTTATTATAAATAAGCTTTTAGCCTTTTCCAGTTATTGAATCTATCTTGGTTGGTTGTAATGTAACAAACTGTAAACAGGACAGACAACTAGCATGCAAGATTTGTCTGGAAGATGTCATATTTGCAACTTTACCCTTTCTTGAGCAAGCTTCATCATCTCCTCTCGTAGCTTGTTGAGGATGTGAAGGTTTGGCTTGTTCTTTTTGGCAAACTGCTGAAGTTCAATCACACTCTTATCAGAATTCTCCTGAAGATGACAATAATACAGTTAATATAGTTATTATATTATTATTGATTGGCACGTTATTTTATCATTGTGTTTGAGGCATCGATATAAAAATTAGCCGACATTTAAATCAGCAGCCTAATTTGCGTGCTTTTCAATTCACTCAGTTGAGCTTATGGTGTAAATGTTTTGGGAGACCACAAGAGGGTGACATAACATTTACTGAAGCTTGGTCGCAGGTAGGAAAAGCACAGAGTATGAGCTGATGTGGCACAGCACAGGCAGTCCAAAGTTATGAAGGTTTTTGTAGTTGATGAGTTTGCAGGTTAGTGTATGAAACGCAAAGTGACAATTATAAATGGTGACATTTATAAGTCAATTTCTCTCTATGCATCCTTGAATAGGTCTTTCATTCAAGCTGTCAAACCACAAAACGATATAATTGTAAATTCAAATACATTGTGTAGGCTATATGAAAGACACAAACAATATATCATCATCATCATTGGGAAAATCTTCTGATTATCGATCCCAAGCCTTATATTGACATTACAACTGAACAATGAACCAATGGCACCAAGGTAAAGTTACGAAGCTGGTTGACATGAGGTTTTGTCAAAGAATGATGATTGATTGTCTTAAAAGACAATTTAGAATGTGTTGAATATTATTAAAATCAGTAATATTTTGAATAGTATGCCATATGAATTTATAGCGGTGTAGGATCTGTGAAATGTCCAGCTATTATTACAAATCAATCTTTTTTGTAAAACATTTTTGGAAAGAAAACATAACATTTAATGAAATTTTTTATTTTTTTTGTTTATGGGTGTGGGACCAGTGAAAATATTGGCAGGGCAAGTAAAACTAAGCTACAGTGGAAGAAAATAAAAATCACTTTCATTAGAACCTAGTAACATTTTATTTCAGCCCATCAATGATGATCAAGCATTTATTGTAAATATTACATATTGTAAAATCTGTAAAAGGGACGTACAAGTTTTCAAAAAGCTGACCTTTTTGACCATCTTGTTGCTCTCTCTGCCGTACATGCGCAGCAGTGAGCCCCAGTTCTTCACATGAGGATGAAGCATTTGAAGAATCTTCTGTGACGCCAGCTGCTTTCCCACCCTTTTATTCTTACCTGCAGCCAACAATAGCAACAGTATTACAGTGGCTGACTGTACAAAAGGCATAATTGTAGAATGACGTACCTTTCATAAATGAAATCCTTTCATGTCATATGTTCATAAAGTGCTATTATTATTTTTTTTTTACAGTTTTGAACATGGATACTCACATAAGCCACGCACAGTGTGCTTCCCACATGTCATGGCATATTCACTCTTCTGATTCTTTCCTGGGATCACTTCAAACTTGATGCTGGTGTCACCCATCCCATGGTTTCTATGGATGAAAAAGAAACAGCTCTTTAGATGTTTTCCAATCAGAGACATGAGATTTAAACACCCACAGACTGTCTGATGTTTTTCCTGTCAAATTAAATTACCATTGTAATCAACTGACAGACTCTATTCCTTAACATACCTCTTAAGGCACTCATGAAGGATCTGATATGGTGAGAGTAAACCTGCTTTGTTGGTCAGCTCATACACCCTTGAATCTTCAATACTGATATGATTAAAATACTGTGGGATGAAAAGAGGTAATTAATGACCACAAAGACAGGAACTCTACAAAAATCAAAGATTTCTGCATGGAGATTGAAGGCATAATGGCAAAGCAATCATTGTCCTCAAGCTAAAATGAGGAATAGAGACAGGACGCAAAGTACCTCCAGCTCATCTCCCTCTATGGGCTTCTCCTCTGACGTCTGTTTGACAAAATCAGGAATGAGGATCTCCAGTGTTGCTCGAGCTGCCCGACAGAAAACAAAAGCATGAATACTTACAGTTCCCCATTATGCTAGTATATTAATGTTTACTGTTGTCTATAAAAACAGCAGATGTAGACAATCCATTCAAGCAAAATGAACTCTTGTTAAGCTTAAGAACTGGAATGAAGGTGTGGGTGAAGGTACCAGCTTTGTTCTTCGCAAGTTTTTTACTACTTGCTGTTCCTGTGCCATATGTAACACCATCTATAATAACTGAGGCTCCAAAGGGTTCACTTGGGTTTTCTAGACAAAGAAAACAATAATATTAAAACTTAATGCTACAATATTTTAGGGGCTTAGTATTCCAGAACATCAATAGCAGCATTTCAACTATTGGGCCAAATGAGAGCGTGCTAGTGCATGCCAGCTGCATTCCCACTATCACTTCCGGGGCTTCATCATGCCTCCAAGGGGCCAACGGCCAAGCACCTTCGGCCTGCCAATTACCCTAGGGTCAAAGAAG
This sequence comes from Moxostoma hubbsi, assembly GCA_032164185.1. Lineage (NCBI taxonomy): Eukaryota > Metazoa > Chordata > Actinopteri > Cypriniformes > Catostomidae > Moxostoma > Moxostoma hubbsi. The sequence goes on from JAVLUX010000215.1 coordinate 7,013,421, forward strand.
GCCACTGGGGATTAAGGTGGAGCCAGTGTCAAAGGCAGAGTTTCACAGAGACAGGTCTCACATTCCACCAAGCAAAGACCAAATAAGCAAACAAATGGCAGCTTCAGTCTCTACCATGTTCATTTCGAGGGCTAGCTAGTCTCAAGAGTCCGATACTTCAGCATGAGCTTCCCTGAAATGGGCAGAGCGTGTGACGTTGGCACCAGGGTGGCCTATAAAGGACGGGTTTTTAGGTCAAGCTGCTGGGCTTTTGGCCCGGTGGAGGGAATGCAGATAAGTCTTGCGGCTCGAGGTCTGAGGCTATTGGTCCCCAGCTGACCAGTTAATTGCCCTGGCTCGCACTGGGCTGATAGTAGAAATGCTTATTATGCAAGGCTTTGAGTGGTTTATTGTTTTTAAAAAGCAGCAACAGCAGCAATATGAGAAGACACATTTGGTTCTTCTGGAAAGTGTTAGTTAATTAGCTTAAATTAAGGTGATATTGTAAAAAAGGAAACATGCCCCATTAATATAAAATCTAATATCTGTTATTCTACAATGGCTTCAAACATGGCTCATCAAATCAGATTTTAGAAGCTAAACTACGCTTTTTTTTTAATTATATATACACACACATTACATCATGCTACTTACCACATTCAAAAAAGTTGTAAACTGGTCGCACCTTGAGCACTCTTTGCATATACTCATGTAATATGCACACCTCTGACTTCCCGTTAGGGTTGATGACAAATTCTGAAATGTAAACAGGGTCAGACTTGTAAAAAAACAAATGTTGTGTGCTATTCAATTTATAAAATAACGAATTGTCAAACAGGTACCTTTTTTTGTGGGCGCGTCCTGCACAGACAGCGTAATGAGTTTCTGATTGGCTGGTAGGATGGGCCTCTCAGATTCTGCTTGCTTCCTCTTCATGTCCCTGTTGAACTGCCTGCGCTCGGCCCATGTGCGGAACTTCTTCACCGTCACTTGCTCAAAATCAAAGCACTTCTCTAGGTAGCTTCTGAATCGTTCAATATCTGGGAAAAAATTAAGAAAAAGACAGGGTTAACTCACCATGCACATGAAGTGATTCAGAAATCCCTTCAGCAATGGGTTTGTTCAGACGTGCAAATTTATTGACATATCCGACTCAAATCTGTTGTTTTTGGTCATCTGAACAGTAATGAATATATAAAACCACCATGAAATCGGATTTTTACAAAGCCGATCTAAACATTCATGTGTTCCAATCTGATAAACGTCTGTAACATCATATACAAAGTGCACAACAGTGTCTGGAGCAGTGTCCAAATACTCATTGAGTGCAGCGTGAACAAAGCAAAAATGTTTAACTCCCTTTAGAAATGAGTTTAGCAGCATAACACCAGTGTCAACTTCTTACTAGGGGTAGACAGACATATAGTTTTACCAATTAATCTGTGCTGATAGTTGCTTTTTGAAACTATTAGTTATCTGCAAAAATCAAGAAGTTATTTTTATTCCTCCGTGTTTCTCTGTGGCCTGCGCTAGAGGAGTCTACAGTTAGAAAAGCTGGCTTCTAAAGCCTCAAAAGATAAAAAATTTAAACAATCACTGACAACTTGTGGGGATTTGCCGTGTCTAAAGCTTTCACCATTGACAATATTCCTCCATATTTTAATATCATATTTCCATATCTTGTGAATAATTTTAAAACCTTATCTGGTGAAATATTGTATATATACAAAATATTTTTATGAGGAATATAGGCTATAAAAAGCTTAGTTTGGTAAATACTTAAAAATATAGTATTGTAAGATAGCCAGGTCTCTGTCATTTCAAAATAATTCTGGACTTTTTTATATTCAAAAGTCCCGCGTTACGCACCAAAACTTAATTTTTATGCATTATTGTGATTTTGGTTAATCAATAAACTGCATATGAGATTTTGTTCATTTTGGACTCTTGTAGTCTCTATGTCTGTGCCCATAATGTAAGGAAAGAGTAATAATGGTTTTCTATAAATCCATTTTACAAATTATCAGCTGATTAATCTGTTATCAGCCTTTTCCACCGTAGTTAAAAGTCGACCTCTATTTCTTACCAATAGATTCGTCTTTGCAGACCTCAACCTTGGCTTTGACCTGGCCCAGAGCTCCCTGTGCAGTATCACTGGACAGTCCTTCCTTCCGCTCTGAAGACCCTCCTGGCTCTATGAGGTCGAGATCTGGCACTTCTGATGTAGTTTGACCAGGTGCCTCTTCTGTAGCAGTAGAGTCTGGCTCGTCAGCTCTCTCCAATGAAATCCCCTCTTCCCCAGATTTCACCGGCGACACCTCGGCATTCGGAGTTACCTCACCATTTTGTTCCCTTTCCTCTTGTTCCTTCATTTTCTTGTAGTGTAAGCAGGGAATGCTACTGGTTGGTGGGTCATGTTTCTATGGGGAAGATGAGTAGAAGAGAGGGATGAAGTGCCTTTATTCTCAAGAATGTAAAGATTATGAAGTAGCAATGACACAATCTTTGGTCTGTCTAACTGTTTACCCTAATGCTTCCAGTTCCAAGGAAGTAAGGTCTAGACCAGGTTACAACTCTGGTTTCCCGGTGGAGGTAGACTGGAATGCCAGAATTATGGAATGTCATAATCCATCCATCAGGTAACGGCTCGGTAGGCGGACGCCCGCGACCTGCAGAAACACCAAGCCATTATTTAAAGCTGTTATCTGGAGTAGGATTTACCTTGTATGAAAAGATCAATCAACTTTGGACAGTCATGTTAAACAGAAAAAATATATCTTTTTTTTTAAATAATTACATAAACAAAATAACAAACGCATTCACAGTTAGACAAGTTAAATAATGCTGTCAATACTGCTTAGGACTTTAAATTAAACTTGATATAAGAAAAAAACAAGGGCTGCTGAGACTCACTCTTAAGAACGGTCTTAATTTTGGTCATCATGGGCTGAACTCCAGCCTCTCCGTCTGAATGGTGATCACTGTCTCCAGTGTAAATGTCCTCAGCCAGACGCCTCTTCTTAGGCAAGGGCATGCCTTCCTCCAGCAGGGCATCTACATCATTGTCAAAGTCCTCCTGGAAGACAGGATGGATGGATAACTGGCAGCCATTGGCATATCAACTGAAAAATTTACTCCAAAAGCCCATTTGATCCCGGTCCACTTTGTGTGCTGTAATTCAAATTTTCCCCATTGGACCTCCTTGTTACAAGCCAGGAACCCTCATCATGAATGATAAGCATGCGTTCTAATTAGTGGTTGGTGTACATTTTAGTAGATATTCTGAATGATGATCAGTTAGAGGTTAAAATGCCAAGTTATAACATTACACATTTTATATAGACTATGTCAAATGAATGTCACCAAATCAAATAAGTCATGATGCAACAATTAATTATATCACTTTTACCTCATAGGAGTAATTCAGTTCCTCCTTACGCACACGCTCCTGTTGAACTATCATCTCAGACCTGAAACCACTCTGCTCTCCATGTTCCACTTCCAGAAAGTTCTCACTGAAATCTTCCAGGTCATCCAGCACAGCAAACTCAACCTTGTTCTCCTGATCAGCCTCTATCACTTCAATGTTTCTAGCTAAACCTAGAGAATCGTTACTTGTGCCCGAGCTGCCCGGCACACTCCCCTGGTCTAGAGAATCATGCAACTCACCATTCAGGCTCTCTAGGCTGTGATCTTCTTCTCTACCCTGCCCCATACCCATGTACAACACCTTCCTGTCTTTACTCCTACTGCCGTCTGAGAAACTGACGCTGATCTTTACATCTCGAAGTAGTTTGAGATCAGGTAAGAATTTGGTAACTGGGGGAGCATGGCGAGCGGTTCTAGGGCACGTGGCCAAAGGGTCAGGATTATCTGATGGGTGGACACTAAAGGACAATGTGCGTTTGTTGAGGAAGAGCTGTTCATCCCTGTCCACTGCTGGGGTGTTTTGGTGTCCATCACCACCAGAGCTAACGTCCATTTCCTCTGCGTCACTGGACGTTTGCAGGGGAGGTAGTGGAGGTGCTTTACAGTAATCATTACCCGCAAATACTGCGTCTGGTGGCTCCAATGGGAGGGGAGGTAAAATCTCATTCACATCCATGTTCAATTTCTTAAAAAGCTATATTAAAAACTGAGAGAACGCAACTAGGAAGTGATCTGCCTATGTATAACTCTTCAGCTTAAACAACTGCAGCCCTAACACATGCATAAATACATTAAACAGCTCAAGACACCTATTTAATAATATTCATGTACAGGGTTGAATATGCTAAGCTGACTACATTGTTCTTTTCATTAATGTAGACAGCTTTTTAGAAATCACTGTCTCAATTATTGGAAATCACAATGCATTCAGCTTAAACGTTGCCCACATCTAAGCACTGTCCATCCTGGGAGGCCAGATCTTCTGCCAGCACTGAAAGAGAAAATGAAATAGAAATAGTTATTCAGAGACCAGGAGCACTTTACAAGAAGCATTAAAGGTTTTCAGTTAACTATGTATTGAAAAAAAAAAATAATAATAATAAAAAAAAAATTATCACTATTTTGATTAGTTTAATCCATGAGTTGTAAACTTATTTTATGAAAGCTTCCAACTTGACAATTGTGACCATGTAAAAAGAACAAATATGGCAGTTAATGAACAAATTAATGTAGTGATAAATATTTTACTGTTATCAACAACAAAGCCATTTTGACATAACTTCCAAGGTCTGAGGACATAATTACAGTAATTCCGACATGACGTGAATGCGGCATTAATGCCAAATTATACTTCCATGTCGTACCTACTGCCTGACTTGCACCTCTTCAGAAAAGTATACCATGCATTGTGTCAACGCAGACCACAAAGGTTGTGATTGGTCCGCTTTGTAACCAGAAACTGTCCCCCAGGATAATAAAAAGATATGTGGTTGCATTATATTTTCACCAAGATTGTGCAAAGATATATGCATCATTGATCACTGATTGGTGATCATGTCACATTGTCTTTGGATTTTTGGGAGCATCTGCTGTTTTTATATTATATATGTTTTTATATATATTATATTTTTATATTTTATATTACAACAATATTTGTTGTATTTTACTCGAGACCATCCCGATCCGAATTTTGATAGAATGGTGTACAGTAAATAATAATTTAATCTGGAAAAAGATAAACAAAAAAAATAATTAAAAAAAATCACCTGCACATTGTCTATATGCATATGTAAAGTCCAGCTTCTAAGCTTTAAAATCACACCCATTTTGTTTTGGTCAAGCAAGTTATAAATTAGATTTTGTTTTCAGCCCGAAAACATCAAAGTATGGCAAAAATATTTATTTATTAAGCGACTCAAAAGCAAGCATACAGTATCTGCCTCATTTATTTTCTCTCTGTATGGCAGGCAACATGTATAATAAATCATATGTCCTAAAAAACACAATATTATGAACTCGTTTTAATGCTAAATTAAATACTTTTGAATCAAAGAATTGCAGTTTCCTTTATGTATTACATGTATAGTTATTTAAGAAATGAAGGCATTTTCTCTTAATATGCTCTTAATATAATATGCTAGTTGGAAATATTGTAATTACGAGTTTCGAGCACATAACTGACCCACCCAAGACCCATTTACAAGTGGGAAACTCGGAAATCTAGATCATTTTTGTTAGTTTTTTTTTTTTAAATTCTAGATGAAACCAGAGTTGCCGAGTTTTGATGGAGGAAGGGGCATGTCAACATAAATGATGATGGAAAGCAATGATTTTGCTTGAAGTTATTTCGGTTTCAATGCTTTAAATAATAATATGTTATATGCAATGGTCAACCAATGACTTACCCTTCGGGGTTTTTTTAAGTAAATTAATGTAATTTGTTAGATAACACCACATCATCACCACGCATCATTGGTCATGTAAAAGTGATTCAGGTGTGTTCAGTTATTCTTATCCACTGCTACAACAGAAAAAGAGCTTTTGTCATGGTTCATTGTGTATTTGAGCAAGTCTGGGATCTTCTGTATTTTGTTTCCCACTTATATAATTATACATAGTTATCTTTAAATATTTAAAAAATTATATATAAAAAAATATTCAGATAATTAAAATACGGGCCGCCGGGACACACCGTAAAACTGGGTCCGACTTCTGGTCACCCTAGTTTTCTAACTGCTTTACTTCTCTCCATGATGTACTGTAGTGATTCCCTCCCGCTCTGTCTTTGCTAATGTAATGAGGGCAATAGACCATCTGCTAGTGCTATCGCCGCCAAATGGCATCTTCGTGTTAAGGTGATAGCAGGTTTAAAAACCTACCGCACCAAAAAAAAAAATATTTTTTTACATTTATTTTTATTTTAGTTTCGTTTTTCTAATTATGTTGATTTTTATTTCAGTTTATGAAAAAGTTTTTTTTTTAATTTTTTATTTAGTTTTCGATAATAACCTTGTTTCCCCACTCGGAAGTTGCAATTACGACTAGGGCTGCATTCCACTTTTTTTATGCCCTTCCCTAGCTAACCTCCCTCCGTCTAATGGACTCGGATATAGCCATTGCTTACATTGCGCAAGTGCCAACTACTGACAGAACCTGAGCAAAGGGTTTAACTGGAACACCTAAGCCCTTGATCACTTTGACCATGTTGAAGGCTGATGTCAATTTGTGGAATTGTTTAGTGATTTTTTAACTGAGAATACAAAATTTGGGAAATTGATGCAATCACAGATTCAGGTAAAGTTTAGTTGTAATTTCAGAGGCATTACACCCATTTTGTTATAGTGTATGTCTCAAGGATGTATATCTTAAAGAAAAAACAATAAAAATATTTTATTGGAACTAATTGATAGAAAGGATTAATCAAGTTTTACAAAAATGAAAATGGTAACATAACAATGAACATATAGGCCAGGAGCTGGCAGCCTTTTTGACATTGAGTGCCATTTTTAATTTTCCTGGTCATTGGCTGTTTTATTTTATATAAATAAAATAGTCTACTCCTCTCTCACCGTTGCTGGTGTACAAGTGATTACCCTTCCGTGTGCCAATGCTGGCATGCATGCCATATGCTGCCGATCCCTGACATAGGCTATGGCTATGTAACAAACATTCAGTTTAAGGTAACTACAAATATTATGCTGCTGAATCTCAGTATAACTTTTCTAACAGCTTAACTGACTGAGCTTTACTTCCATCATACGATAGAACTGTTTAGGGGTGTGGTAGTTTTAGCATGATCTGTGCTGTGAGGTCACAATTGAGTTGCATTGTGGGAAATAGAGCTGCCAGATGCATACATCTGAGTAGGCTCGCTCCCTCTGTCAAAATCAAAGGGGGGGTTGTCAGTAGAAACTTCTCTTGCCTATTTAATGAAGTGGAACGAACTTCCAAAATGGCTTCAAGGATTCCCCAGAGGAGAAGTGCTTAAGAGAGTTAGCGAATGGATGGTTAAAGTGAAGTGGAACGCAGCCTGGGAAACTGAGATTATTTTGATACCTGAGTACCACACCGACCCACCAACGCAGAACTATAAATGCAAACAGCCTATGGTATATGTTCGACTCAGAAGTATATTTCATCCTTTAAGCTAGTAGCATTTGTTTTTTTCATCGCATCCTAACATGGCTGCCCCCATGACGGGACCCTCTCCATGCACAATAAAACAGCTTTTATAAGGGTACTCATATTACATCTCATGTGAGTGGTCATGACTTTAAACATGTTTCAAAATGACTATTAATTCCCAAAAGAGTAAAAAAAAAAAAGTGTACCTTTAAGATGTCAACATTTATATGCACGTGCAAGTGTTGGCATCTAGATCTTTCAATTGCCGTTTTTTTCCTCGAAATGTTTGATGCATGTATGAACATAATGTAGAAAAAAAATAAAGAATTTCTGCTAAACCAAATATCATTCTGTTCGTAGGATATTGGCTAATAACCATAAGCCCAAAAAAGGCCCTTGCTAGTAATTTGTCGTCAAACAGAAACGACTGGATATATGGCTACACTTTAACAAGCAGACGTTCAAAACTGCAATTTAGTGTCGAATCATTGGTTTATACACCAATTACCTTTACGAGTTATATTTTATTCTGCAATATTTTCCTCCATAAGTTATCCCGCGTTAGCCATCTGGTGCCGTGTGCCAACCAAACCCCTTTTTTCACGGAATTAGCAAAATATCGAGAAAAGTAAATACCAGTGATGTTACACCATTGCTTTTTACTCACCTAACTACCCAAATGTTCTCGTGAGGAGCTCATGCAATCACTGAGCTTTTCTGTTGGCCGTCTCCTCTCTCCGCCATCTTCATTACAGCAGCATCAAGGGATCTGAACACGCCTCTCAACCGGTGGCGACATACATGTGATTGGACCTTCAGCAATATACATGATGATATATATATATGATTTAGATTTTCATAAATTGCAATTATTTTGTTTATTTATATAATTTACTGGATGTGCAATAAAAGACAGAGCCTCAACAATAGCAGACCAAATAGTGTGAAACGTATCTGATGTAATTTTGGCTTGTACTGTGCAATTTACTTGAAATGTATTTGTTATTTTCGACTATTACACGTTTGCATGCTGAATGCAAAGAATTAAACGCAAAGATTGCATCAAACAGGAGAATCTGTCCGTATATGATCCGCCCCAGTAGGGGGCAATCATTTCTATCCGTTCCTAAAAGAGCATAAACAGCCGAAGAAGGAGACTTGCAACGTCATGTGATGACGTATCGTGTGTAACGTCAGAGGAAGTTATTCCAGTAAATTCGCGTTAACTATCAAGTTAAAATCTTAGAGGCTTTAACTGCTCGAACCTTATAAAACAGGGCATTTTTTAATCAAAGCTTCGACATTTACCCACCAGCACGATGATGATGATGATGATGGACGAGGACCAGCCCAAGACATTGTAAGTACCGCTGTAGTTTTGTCGGCCGTTTAACGAAACCAAACTCGTGTTTAAACACGTTTGTTAAAGCGGCGCTGAGCTCGCACGCGCAGCACGCCAAACCTAGCATATTCAGGTCAAGAATGTGAATCCTTTTATTGTCGTTATTGCTCTATTTTAAATTGAATATATGGGCGTGCATGCTTTCAGGTGCTACAGCACAAACCGGCTAGACGAACACCAATATGGAGCAGCGGAACCGAGCCTAGCTGAGATGGCGATGATTAATAGTGTGTTTGCCTGAATCCTGTTTTAATTTATCCAGTTTTATAAACATGGATATACTTGTCTGCCCATATTACGAGTACACTGCACGACAGGCTTTTGCTAGCACGCAGGTTCCGTTCGCAGCGCGGAGTTTCCGTTAACCAGTGTGCTAACGGCTTCAAAACAGTGTTTAAATGTTGTTATATCCTCCACGGTGCCTTTATTGGACTATCTTCCGGTGTAAGAGTTCGAATCAGGCAGACTGCACGTTTGCAATGTCCGATTACTCTTATAGAGGTGATCGCGGGTTCATGTTAGCCGTTTGCTACCGTTTGCTTAAAACGTGGCAGAAATGAAACCCCGCGGTATGCCCTTCTGGCGCGAGAGATGGAGGAAAAACGCAACGCAATAAGTGTATTTCTCAGTATTATCTGCTCTCTTGTGGATCTAGGTATGTCGGGAACCTCTCCAGGGACGTGACGGAGGCCCTCATCCTGCAAGTGTTCTCCCAGATCGGCCCCTGCAAGAGCTGTAAAATGATCATTGATGTGAGTTAAAAACCCGATTTAAACCTCTAACAAACCTGTATTTGAGTGAAGGAGATTTTGCACATTTTTGTCTTTTGCAGACGGCTGGAAACGACCCATACTGCTTTGTGGAGTTCTACGAGAACAGACACGCTGCTGCAGCTCTGGCTGCCATGAACGGCAGGAAGATATTAGGAAAGGTAAGATATCACATATAAACATATGAGAGTAGTTTGTAGCCTGTTTCCAGGTAAGTAGCTTTGAACCTGTACTTCAAATCCTTTTTTTTTAACAGCATTTCATCTCATCCGGTCCATATCCAGACAATCAAGCATTTACTTTTTCGTTTTTGCCATTTTCATTACTAGTTCACTCAAAAATGAGCATCATCATTGTTTACTCACCCTTTTTCTTGCTTCTGTGGAACACAAAAGGAGAGGATCTGAAGTATGATGCAGCTGCTTTTTTTCTCTCACAAAATGAAAGCATTAAGTGACCAGAGGCCGTCAAACTCCAAAGAGGACAAAACAATTACCACAGAAGTAGTTCATATGATTGTATGCTATATTAATCCTTCTGAGCCCAGATTAAAACTTATTTGATAAATGGACCAAAAGGTAAGCTGCTGTTCACTGAAAATCTTGCCATCTGCCTTGGCTTTTAAATCTTATTTGTGCTTCTGTATACTTAAACTTGAAATGTCAGCTTTAAAGTCAAAGTCAGTGATATAGCAAACAAGTCATGGATTACTATTGTGGTGCTTTTTTTGTCCTTTTGTAGCTTGACAGCCCCTGGTCACTTTATTGCTTTTTGAAATGGAAAAAGAAAATCAGTACTTTCAATATCAATATTTGTTTTGCATGTAAGAAAAAAAGGTGATACGGTTCGAAATAACACAATGGTGAGTAAATTATGATAGTTTTCATTTTTGGGTAAACTACTAATTTAAAGGTCCATTTTATTTGGACAAAGACAAATACTCTTGTAAAATTGGCTAGTGTACAAATATTGCTTGTTCATTATGTGATGTCATTGCTGTCATGAGTCCAATTTCAGAGACATGGCTCAAGCTTGGCCTGGACTAATGTTCAGTTTATTCTCAACATAAAAAAAGGAATTGTCAGTCTCAAATTAGGCTAAGCTCTTTCACAAAATGTTTGCCAATGTCTTGTAACACACAATTACACAAATATGGCCTACTCAAAAGTTTTAATCACTGAAATAATAAATCATCCTAGAAATTTAGTATACAATAACCCACTCCGTTGGAATGCCTAATTTCTCTTTTCCAAATGTCACAAAGCACCTGGGAATGTGGCACATCCTATGTTTCTTGTTAAAAGGATAGTTCACCCAAAAATGAAAAATTCTCATTTACTCACCCTCATGCCATCCCAGATGTATTTTAATTTTTCAATATTCCAGCTCTGTAGCTCCATACAAAGCAATATTAGTCCAGTATCATCTTCAGAAGATATATGGTGGGTGTGGGTGAGAAACAGATCAATATTAAAATAATTTTTTTACTATAAATCTTCACTTTAGCAAAAAAAGGTTTAAATATTGATCTGTTTCTCACCCTAAACATTGCATGGCTTCAGAAGACATATTAAATGACTAAAGTTGTATGGATTACTTTTATGCTGCCTTTATATGCTTTTTGGAGCTTCAGAGGTCTGATCACCATTCACTTTCTTCATGTACCTTCAACTTAAGAAAAGCCTTGGCAAAAACGTATTCGGTGCAAATATTTTATCCTCAACAGGTAATGAAGGACCATTTGAGGAGTAATACAAGTTGATAATGTCACTTTGTAAGTCTCTTGCTATTTGGAAACTTTTACTCCGTAGAAAATAATTATATAATCTGTTTTGTGCTCCTAGTCCCTTTTATTTTGAGTGATCGCCCAGGCTTTTGATCGGTCAAGTTATTGCGGTAGGAGGCTCACCATATTATGCGGCTTAGTAAAATGGAGGTGACATGTTAAATTTGTGTTTAACTTACACTCTTTCCCCTCTCTCTTTCTCACAGGATATGAAAGTTAACTGGGCCTCAATGCCAAGCAGTCAGAAGAAAGATACAAGCAGTAAGTGACATCTTAAATTAAATGTATTTTATGGTTTGACTGACTTGAGTGTCATTCATTTATAAGGGCATGTGTGTTCAAACTATGACGCATGGATTGTTGTACTTTTGCTCATGTCTGTTTCCCGTAAACTATTATTGTAGATCATTTCCATGTCTTTGTTGGTGACCTAAGCCCAGAAATCTCTACAGATGACGTCAGGGCAGCCTTTGCTCCTTTTGGGAAAATATCGTAAGAGATATATTGTGTAATTTGGAAATTATTTAAACATCATTGCTGCTGGACTGTTTTGTTAATGTGAGTTCATGTGTTCATATTTGGTGTAGGGACACCCGTGTGGTGAAGGACTTGGCCACAGGCAAATCAAAAGGATACGGTTTTATCTCCTTCATTAATAAATGGGTGAGAGTTTGCTCAAAAAAAAAATCAATTGCCATTTTCTGCGTTTTTTTGCGCAGTAGGATAAAATTGGTTTAACTCTTTTGTCTGTCGATGGTAGGATGCAGAGGGTGCCATTCAGCAAATGAACGGCCAGTGGCTGGGAGGCAGACAGATAAGAACGAACTGGGCCACGAGGAAGCCGTCTGCTCCTAAACCAAACAATGAAGGCAAGACTGTCTGCTTGACAAAATTGTTCTTAATTTCTGTTTCTGTTGAAATCTAACATCTTTGGCAGGTTTGTCTTGTCTTATGATTCTTACAATTGTCATTTCCTGTACTTGCTCATCTGGTTTAATCATGTAGGTTCTTACACACAGCTTTAGTCGTAGACAATAAAATAGAGATTCCCGTGAAAGTTTTTATGAGCTCGGAGAGAAGTAAAACTGCCTCAGTATTCAAACAAACCAAAACAGCATTGTATGAACAAATCTTGGTTTGTGTCTGAAGGACCTTTCTTAAAACTATGCATCATGGATGTATGCAGTATATTTTTACTAACATTCTCCACCTTTTTCCCCGTGCAGCCAGTAACAAACACTTGTCCTATGAGGAGGTTCTGAACCAGTCGAGTCCCAGTAACTGCACTGTGTATTGTGGTGGAATTGCTTCTGGCCTTTCAGGTTTGTACAAATGTCTCTTGATTTAAGTTTATATAGGATGGAATGGATGAATACATGCTTTTATTATATAAACTTTAGTTGAGAACACACGGGATTTGAAAGTATCTATTTTTTTAGATTTGCACTCCCAGTCAAAAGTTTGGAAATGCCTACTCATTAATTTTTTTTGCACATAACTAAGTCAAACTATGAAATGACACAAGTATGTGAATTATGTAGTGACAAATTTTACTAATCAAAAAATATATTTTAGCTTTTTCAGAGTCACCATCCTTTTCCTAGATTGCAGTTTTTTTTTTTTTTTTATAATGCTTTTTATGTATATATTGGGCACTTGATGTCTACCTCTTTATACAGTCCAAAAAACAAAAAAAACAATTGGATTTTAGATTTATAAAGAATTTTTTTCTATTTGTTCGTAGACTTATTTTCCTACTAAACAAATTTCAAGCGTTGAAAGCGAGCAGTGCAATATGCAATGAATCCAAAATAATTAAAGTGCATTTCGCTCTTGTTATACCTTTTCAAGTGGCAGGTGATGTTTCTTCAGTATTTTCGTGTGCTGCGCAAACGGAGCAAGAACATAAAGCAAGCATCTGAGCATTCAGATGGTTTAAAACTTGTGCATTAGGGTCAGTTATCATTACAGATAGGATGGAGGACTAATCTAAGCGTCTCTGATTGGCCATTGCCATTTCATTGCTCAGACATTTTTGCATACTCAACTGCTGCAAAAACGCACTGTAAATGGAAACCATTGACGCAACAGGAGCAGACTTAAATTGAACACTGTAATCATCAATTTTCACAATTACATAACCGTGGCAGCCGTAATCGTGATTTGTTTTTTTTTTAATTTTGCAGCCCTAGAGTCAAATGTGTCCAAGTGTGACTGGTTGAGGACATACAAATTGTAATTGTTTGAATGGCTTTTTCCTCATCTGCTATAGATCAGCTGATGAGACAGACATTCTCTCCATTTGGGCAGATAATGGAGATCCGGGTTTTCCCAGAGAAAGGCTACTCATTTGTGAGGTATGTTATACTATTTGTCTATGACATGCAACCATAATTGCACCTTAAACTGTTCATCTATGTTGTGGGAAAATTAAAATTTTGCATGTTGCTGCTTTGTTTCTCTTTACAGGTTTGACTCTCATGAGGGTGCCGCCCATGCTATAGTGTCCGTGAATGGGACCTGCATCGAGGGCCACACTGTGAAGTGCTACTGGGGCAAAGAAACAGCCGATATGAGATCCATGCAGCAAATGCAGATGCCGCAGGTACCCCTAAATCTTGATAAAAAACTGTAATAGGGCTGTCCACCAGAGCATGTGAGCGGAGCGGCGTGACACCCCGGTTAATACTCAGCCGCTCATTTCCCAAGCGGATGCTCCACTCAAGTACCACTCGTTCTCACCGGTGAAAAAGATTTCGCTCAAATCCCACTCCAACATTAAATTTCTCTGAAATATACTTGTTTTCAAACACGTACACAGGGGGTAGCTACAGTGGCCTCTACAATTGCTAAAACATACGTGCATTGGCACGGAATCTCGCATATGCACAAATCTTTTCGTATGTGTGTATATATATATATAAAAATTCGATTAAATCCTGTTTATTGATCCTAAAACAAATATTTACAAAAAATTTTATTCACAAAATATACAGCCTTTAAGAAAAGGTTGTTTTTCGAATATACAATCATTTTTATATATTTTTTTTTCTCTCTGCATGAATGCAGCAAGCGACGCAATCTGCAACCATTAATCTAGAATATATATTTTTTTTTTTTACTTTAAGTTGTTGATTAGGCTTTGGGAAAACTAATCAGCAGTTATTTGCTACTTTATCTCGAAGCAGAAATCAAAAGCAACAGGCAGTCTATTAAGTGAGATAATTCCGCTATGAAATTCTCTATGCGAGAGTGTAAATCTTTACCAGTCAAATGCTCAATTGTACAATAGAGGCATGAAAGCAGACTTCTCCGCCTGCAAATTAGGACACCCTGATCTGAAAGATCATGCATGTTTATTGGTTTTGATGCAGGATTTTTTTTTGTGTGTTCTTGCCGGGATTCAAGGAAAAATGCTTTGACAATATACAGTATTATTAAGCTTACATATTCAGTTTAGGGTGCTCTAACGTTCGCAACCCTGCAGAACCAGGCTCGCAGCTGCACTGACATGATGGCAAAACAAGATGCATTTCTTATCCTATTCATTTATTATCAAATAGTAGTGGTCTACTAGCTCACCTTTTACTGCACTACCATCGTGTAGCACATCCTCGTGCTCTGGCAATGTGACACGTACGATTCCAAAAGGAATATTTGCTAATTCTCACTGTCTCTCCACAGACTACACTCCCTTTCGATTTCCTAGTTCTTAGCTTTGCATTGCTATTTAGGTTATAAGGTTTGCACTTCACTAAAACAATGTTAGAGCTCCATATCCTCAGGCCTATTGTATATTTCATAGATTCCCAAACCAGCATATTACAAAATGCATTCTGGGTTGAGTGAGCGGAATCTTCTAAAAGGCGCTCTCCGCTCAGGTGAAATTATCACCGATCTGCTCACATGCTCTGCTGTCCACAAGGCTCAAACTAAATTTGAATGTTTCACTGAAATATTACCAGAATGACCACAAGAGGGTGCAACAACTCCATGTAAACCAGCACCATGTTATAGCTATAGATTAGTGCATCAAACGTATCTAAAATGATGAAGTCAAAATATTTGAGAATATGAACTGGCTAAATCTAAAGTTAAAATGAGAAACAATTCAATAGACTGTTTTGTCAACTTGGTGTTGCACAGTAGCCTGTACCAGTGCAAAATTACTACCATGTACTTGAGCTTCATAATACCAGCAGGTTCGCAGTGTTTTTCATTAAATACAGTTTTATGTACATTCCTAATGCTTATGCTGCGAGACACAAATAAAAACAAGCCTCAAGACCCAACCACCTAAGGTGCCATTCACTCTGAATGCATACTTTTTCAATGTAAGCATGGGCTAGATGGACGTCTTTGTTGCACCATGTCTCACAGTTTTTCCAGTGTCTTGTACAGTAGCAATGCTTAAAATAAAATAAAAATCTTGCTGTGCATGCATACTATATATTTACAGTTGACGTCAGAAGTTTACATGGGCCAAATACATTTAAACTCAATTCCTGACGTTCAAGAGAAGAATGGTAGAAAGCATTTCCTGTCTTGGGTCAGTTAGGATTACTCTCTTATGAATCTGAAATGACAGAATATTAGTAGAGAATGATTTATTTCAGCATTTATTTTGTTCATCACATTCCCAGTGGATCAGAAGTTTACATACACTTATTTGGTAGCATTGCCTTTAAATTGTTTAACTTGGGTCAGACAGAACTGGTGTCATGTTTTTGGCCTCCTTGCTTGCACACGCTTTTTCAGTTTTGCCCACAAATTTTATATCGGAGGGAAGTTAGGGCTTTGTGATGGCCACTCCAATACATTGACTTTGTTGCCATTTTGCCACAACTTTGGAAGTATGCTTTGGAAGTCAGTCCTGCAGCAAAGCACCCCCACAACATGATGCTGCCACCCCCATGCTTAAAGGTCGGCTTGCACGCCTCACCCTTTTTTCTTCAAACATAATGATTGTCATTATGGCCAAGCAGTTAAATTTGTTTCATTTGTCCATGGGACATTTCTCCAAAAAGTAAAATCTTTGTCCCTGTGTGCGCTTGCAAACTGTAGTCTGTTGTGTTGGTGTTTTTTTTTTTTTTTTTTTTTATGACGTTTTTGGAGCATTGGCTTCTTGCTTGCTCAGCAGCCTTTCAGGTTATGTTGATATAGGACTTGTTTTACTGTGGTTATAGATACTTGCCTACGGAGTGGTGGTGGCATAATGGGCTAAAGCACTGAACTGTTAATCAGAAGGTTGGCGGTTTGATCCCTACAGCCACCAACATTGTGTCCTTGAACAAGGCACTGAACTCCAGGTTGCTCTGGGGGGATTGTCCCTGTAAGAAGTGCACTGTGGATAAAAGCGTTTGCCAAATGCATAAATGTAAATGTACCCGTTTCCTCCAGCATCTTCACAAGGTCATTTGCTGTTATTCTGGGATAGATTTGCACATTTCTCACCCAACTACGTTCATCTCTAGGAGACAGAATGCTTCCTGAGCAGTATGATGGCTGCGTGGTCCCATGGTGTTTATACTTTGGTACTATTGTTTGTATTGATGAATGTGATAACTTCAGGTTTTTGGAAATTGCTCCCATGGATGAACCAGACTTGTGGAGGTCCACAATTTTTTTTCTGAGATTTTGGCTTAGTCTTTTCTTTTTCCCCATGATGTTAAGACGCACAGAGTTTGAAGGTAGGCCTTAAAATACATCCACAGGTACACCTCCAATTCAGTACACCACCTATCAGAAGCTAATTGTCTAAAGGCTTGACATCATATTCTGGAATTTTCCAAGCTGTTTAAAGGCACAGTTAACTTGGTGTATGTAAACTTCTAACCGACTGGAATTGTGATTAGTCAATTAAGTGAAAAAATCTGTCTGTAAACAATTGTTGGAAAAATTACTCCTGTCATGCATTAAGTAGATGCCCTAAACGACTTGCCAAAACCATAGTTTGCTAATACTTAATCTGTGGAGTGGTTTAGTTTTTTTTTTTAATGACTTCAACCTAAGTTTATGTAAATTTCTGACTTCAACTACTTTTTTTTAAAGCAGCCTCCTAAATATAGAAAATATTTACAAAACTATCATATGTCTTAAAGAGAAATTAAAGAAAAAAAGTCATATTGATTACTTTAAATCTTTTGTCATTTTTGGAGCTTGACAGTAACGACCATGACTAACGCGCTGTATCCGATTTAGATCAGGCTTGTCAGACCGATATCCAAACCAGTTAAAAGAGTCAGTATCTGAGCGATTGGTTCATTGCTTTTTTTTTTTTTTTCTTGCTCTAAAATATTTAATTGGCTAAACACTTCTATTAAAAACATTTAATAGAAAACCTTATTTAAGCACAAATGACTGGAAAAGTAATAAAAAAATCTTGTTTTAGCAGTTATGTCTGTAAGCTTGTTGTTTTAATGTTTCTATCTGTCCCGTTCCTGTCTACAGCAGAATAAACCTACCTATCCGGCCCAGTCTTACGGACAGTGGGGCCAGTCATATGGCAACGGTCAACAAATGGGCCAGTATATGGCCAATGGCTGGCAGATGCCTTATGGAGTCTACGGGCAGGCCTGGAATCAGCAGGGATATAAATAATTAGAAATGTGGCTGTCTAATCTTTCAGTCCAATCATTAAACCCTGCTTCAGTGTGGCATCTGCCCAATGGGACTCACCATTACACCAATTCAGGGGTTGTTGAAAGGGCTGCATTCAGCCCACTGTATATTATACTTAGACAATTAACCTGGAAGGAATCCTGTCTTTGTCTTTATTTTATTTTTAGGCCCCAGGACATATTTTTTGTCAATTTCTTTTTTTTAAAGTAATGCATTTCGGGGGCTTTAATTGTTTAGTTTTGAAACAAATGGAATGTCTTTTCAATGTGTTCTGCAGGCTGAACTTGGCTCGCACCTCATTGTGTAGAACATATGAGGCCTAATAAACTGCTTTAAGTTTTCTTCCCCCCCCCACCCCAAAATTATAATTTTTTTTCTTTTTTTGTTCTGTACAACTATGATATCATTTATTTTTACAAGAAAGGTTTCAAGAATTGAGACGGTGTGATTGTGCTAATAAGATATTTTATCTCGTAAAATCTAGTGATAAAAGGTATTCTGCATATACATTGAGGATTCCTTTGTGGCCTTGACATATACTTGAGGTTTCAAGAACTTATTGAAATTGAGAATTTTGGATGCAATTACTAAAGCTTTTAATAAATTCTATTAACACAGAGGTGCAGAAGACACATGCT
The DNA here is from genome assembly GCA_032164185.1 of Moxostoma hubbsi. Lineage (NCBI taxonomy): Eukaryota > Metazoa > Chordata > Actinopteri > Cypriniformes > Catostomidae > Moxostoma > Moxostoma hubbsi. Next base: position 7,032,171 of record JAVLUX010000215.1, read on the forward strand.
TCCCTTTTTTCCAATTTAAATGTTAGAATATTCATTTTGTAACATGGAATACTTAATTGTTAAGCTCAATTTTTAAAACTTTGTTTCATGTTTTTACAAAATCATGTTTGCTTAGCTCTGTTGAGGGTGTGGTGGCACAGAGGCTAATCAAAGCTAAAGGCAGTGCTGTAGCATCTTTGTAAAGATTTTTGTAATTCTGTGTAAAATGAGGTTGTGAATTATTTCTTTAAATCTTGTAAATTCAGGGTGTGTTTAACATCTGTAATGTAATGCTGCATGGACATTATGAGCTCTGTTCTTGTTACAATCTCTTGTAAACATAAAATCCAAGGTGTTAATTAGTTACTGAGATGAAATTTCAGTGTGCCCTCTATCCATAATTTACCCTCAAGAGTCACTGTTAATTTTACAAGCCAAAGACTGATGAAAAAAATTTAGATCCCGCATGCTCCCACCTTGTTTTGAAACCGTTATTGTATTGTCAGTGTTGGTTTAATGTGGAAGGGGGAAGAAGTTTGAGATACTCCTGGATTTCACCCACATGCTCTCGAGTTGCTCGCATGTCTAAATTCCTTTCTCTCTTGGCCCTTAAACAGTCATGACGCAAAACGACTGATCAAATCAAGTGATGAGCAACCGTCTTTATTCTTTATTTTATTCTTGTCATGTAAATTTATCAACATTTGTTATTTAATGTCACTGCTTTTGTTCAGATTTTTTTTTTTTTTTTGTAAAAAGTTTGAGAAGTTTACTGTCATTTTGAGACACCCCCGATTATATGCTTCCATCTAATGTTGGTACACTTACTGTATTCCATGTGTAAAGACACTTAATAATAACCCTTCAAAACAATTACTAGTCTTGAGTGTTTTATGGCGAAAAAAAAAAAAATAGTCTTGAGTCAAGTTCTTTCCTCTTGCTGTAATGTGGTGGAATAAAATGGTTTATTAAAGCAGCAGTGAAGCTTCAACACATGGAAAATATGATGGAGAGAATAGACAAACAAATGTGACTAAATGTTCTTTTGTAGCAGTAATAATTGGTCATTTGTGATGTTTTGTGTTGAAGAATTCTTGTTTGACTGCTTGGTAATACTGCAGGAAAGGTGGTTTAAAGATACAATACCTTGCATTGTATTCAAGATGGCAGTGCATCTGTACAGCATTTAGATGGCTACCAGATAACGTTGCTATATATATATATATATATATATATATATATATATATATATATAATTTTTTTCATAGACTACATGCTCATTTTATAAGTATATTGGATAATTTGGCTTTATTATACCAAAACATTAAGTCATTAGGAGCATTCTATCAGTCTGCAATGCTTTTGTCACAAAACACTAGCATGTGCTTTCTCTGCCTCTAGTACAGCACAATATGGCCATATCTGATGTGTAGTAATAAAAGTCTTACTTTGTTTGCTTATGAGGCTCTAAGAAGGAGAGAACCAAGCAGAACAACACATATTTAGAGCCTTTCAAAGTGACCACATTGCCTTAAATTGCACAAGGCTCAAAAGTTATAGTGGTCATATTTTCACCTATAGTTTGTCAAATGTTAATTTCTGAAGAATATTTTTGATCTAAAACATTTTGTTTTTTTGTTTCTCCCCAATTTGGAATGCTCAATTCCCAATGCGTCCCCAAGTCCATCTCTGTTGCCGCCATGTCTGAGACGTCAATCCACGCACCACGCCGAGAGTGAGAATCACATTATAGCGACCACGAGGATGTTACCCCATGTAACTGCCCTCCCTAGCAATAGGGCCAACGTGGTTGCTTAGGAGACTGGCTGTAGTCACTCAGCATGCCCTGGATTCAAACTCGTGACTCCAGGGGTAGTAGTCGCTGAGCTACCCAGGCCCCCTAAAACCATGGCTCTTAAAGTATAGGGAGCCCTCCCCAGAACAGGGGTCCTCAAATCAAGTTCCAAGAGGTCCGGTCTCTATATTTCCTTCCCAGCAAAGGTTTGGATAATACGTACAATGGATATAAAAAGTCTACACACCACTATTAAAACAGCATGTCTTTGTGATGTAAAAAACTAAAGATAAATCATATCAGACTTTTTGCACTTTTAATGTAAAAATGACAACCTATGCAATGCTCCTGAAAACCAAAGTGACATTTAAGAGAAAAAAAAAATTATATATAAAACTTGGAATAACCTAACTTCATAAGTGTACGCATCCCTGAACTAATACTTTGTTGAAGCACACATTGATTTTATTACAGCACTGTAGTATAGTCAGTAAGGAGTCTTAGCTTGGCACATCTTGACTTGGGAATATCTTCCCACTCTTTGCAAAAACATTCCAAATCTCCTTTGTACGGTTCTCTTCTGGTGGAAGCAGCCCCAAAGCATGATGCTGCCACCACTATGCTTCACCGTGGGTATGGTGTTCTTTTGCTGATGTGCTGTGTTGTTTTTGTGCCAAACATACCCTTTACAATTTTGGGCAAAAAGTTAAATATTGGTCTCATCAGACAATAACACAATTTCCACATAGTTTTGGGAGACTGGATATTGGTTTTTTTTCCATCAAGGGTGGCTATGGGGCCACCCTGCCCAATAGCCCAGACAGATGAAGAATACGGGAGATAGTTGTCACGTGTAGGGAGCAACTAACATTTGCCAGAAAGAGCTGCAGCTCCTTTAATGTTGCTCTAGGTCTCCCTGACCAGTTTTCTCTTTGTCTTCTCATCAATTTTGGAGTGACGTTCTATTCTTGATAATGTCAATGTCGTGCCATACTTTCTCCAATTGTTGACGAGTGTCTTCACTGTGTTCCATGGTATAACTAATGCCTTTGAAAATATTTTGTAGCTCTCACCTGAGGGATCCCTTTCAACAATGAGATCCCGTTGAGGCATTGTAAGCTTTTTGTGGCCCATGGCTCTTGCATGCAACCAAGAAGATGTCAGAAATAAACTACTTCTTGTTTCCGGCAGACTAGACGCATCTATGGCGTATTGCTGCCCTCCACTCTTCGTTTTTCGTTATTCACATATTAATGGAGATCGCCTATATTCTTTTGTATAATCCAGTTTCAAGTATGTACTCGATCAGTTTCTTCATTTTGTTCCAACTATCCAAATTAAGTAGAGTGCGTAGGCTAAATATAGTTTCTTCAATTGCTCCCAGGTTTCTGAACAATTTCCTCCTTTGATGAAAGAACTTTCTACAATGAACTAATACATGCTTCACTGTTTCCTTGTTACCACGTTCACATTTTCCATCAGGATGTTTACCACTCAGAGCCAGCCCAATCCTTAGCCCACAATGCCCAAACCTCAATCTGGATAAGACTACTGCATCTCTTCTCTTACTTCTAAATGCACATTTTCCTTTCTCTACAATTCATTGTACTGAATAGTATGCCCTCCCCTTCCTTTCATTTTCCCATGATTTTTGCCACATTTCTTTTACTGAGCTATTTATTATTTCTGTGTAATCTGGTGACCCATACAGTAAATTGATTTGAACTCTTTCCTCCAGCACCGCCTTCTTTGCCACCTCATCTGCCGCCTCATTACACTCCACACCCATGTGCGCCATAACCCACAGAAAAAGAAACAAAAATATACTGAGATTTATTTGGAGTTAATCAGTCACTTCAGGTGAAGACAGGTGTGTACTATCTCACATGAGCTTGATGACTGGTTGATTCTGAACACAGTCACATACCCAATTATAAAAGGGTGTGCACACTTATGCAGTTAAGTTTTTTTTTTCTTTCTCTGAAATGTGTCACTTTGGTTTTCAGAGGCATTGCAAAGTTTGTAATTTTTACATTAAATGTGCAAAAAGTCTGATATGATTTATCTTTGTTTAATTTTTTGCTTCACAAAAACCTGCTGTTTTAACAGGGGTGCCTCTACTTTTTTTTATAGTTGTATAGCTAGGAAATTATGTATCTCTTTTTTTTATAGTTTTGTATTACTTTCCACGTTGGCAGCAATAGTACTTTGTGGGTCTGTATGTATATACCAGTCAGGCTATCCGCCTTTCTCACCACTTCCCCGATCCATGGCTGCTCACCACGGATTTTACGGAGTTTTTCTCTAGTATGGCGCTTTCCAAACCCACAGCTACCCCCGGGGTCAACCTATCGCGTGCCACCAGAGACCCTCATCCTTTGTGTCGTTTGCATGGGACTCAAACACGCGGAGGAGGCTCTAGAATTCCTGGAAATCTGTATCCATTGCCTGGCACTGCCAAAAAACTCCTTCGCTGGAGGCTCAAGTTTGCCGCTATCCAGTGCACCGACCTCAAAATTTCAGACTCTAACGAGGGAAAACGGTGAAGATTACGCACTCCTGTGGGCCTCCCGGGGCATGGTCTCTCTCAGCTGGGCTGATAAAAGCAACCTGGAGTTCCCCGAGGACACTTACTCAGGGAATCCCTCGTTCGCAATGAGCCAGCTGTTCTGGTGACGAGGACGATGCGGGGCTTCTCGAGGGTTCATATGAAGAGGGGCTAACACCCCCGTGGCCTTACCACAGCCTGTCCTCATTGAGTTTTGTGAGCAAGCGGCTGCTCACCTCAATATCGAATGGCCAGCCCTACAAAGTGCCACTGACCAATACAGGAACTTGGCAAGCTGTGTCGGCTCCTGAGAGGGTGAGAGGGTGAACCATAATGAATGGGTACAGACTCCAGTTTGCTAGGAAACCCCCATGTTTCAGTGGTGTTATCTCCTCTTACACAGAGGAGAGCGCTGCTCACATTCCGAAAGAGGAAATCTCCCTCCTCGGGAAGGGGGCGATTCATGTAGTACCCCTTGATCAATGCAATCAGGGGGTTTACTACTGTTATTTCCTAGTTTCAAAGAAAGATGTCTCTCTCCATCCTATTCTGGACCTCAGTGTTGAGCAAACATTTGAGGAAATACAATTTCATAATGTTAACACACGGCACACTTTAGTGTGGATCAGGCGGGTCTTCCTGTCATTACACAAGACCAATGTTCCAGGCATTTTGAACAGGGGCGCAGACCTTCTGTCGAGAAGGAACCCGCTCTACGGACACTGGCACCTTCACCCTCAGATTGTTGGCATGTTGTGAGAGAGATTCGGACAGGCGACCGTAGATCTCACTAAAAGACGAGGACTTGCCCGCCCATGGCCCAAAGTGCTGTTCTACACATTCCCACCACTGTGCCTGTTAATACCCACCCTGGCCAGGGTGAGAGAGCAGAGCCTGTCCCTCATTTTGATAGCACCCAGGCGGTCCAAATCACTGTGGCTGGCAGAAATAATTCCTCTTCTGCATGCCTAGACATGGTCCAACCCTCTACGCACAGAGCTGTTGTCTCAAGCGATGGGGGATATATCTCCCCCACCCAGACAGGGTGGCTCTTTGGGCTAAATAAACTTAAGCTCAATGGGGCTCCCCCCATGTGTGGTTCCCACTATTCAGAACACTAGGGCCTTCTCCACAAGGTCCTTATATGACTGCAATTGACAAGTGTTTGAAGGGTGTTGTGATGGGCACGGTTCCACATCATATCAGTGTTCAGTCTCTAATATTTAGTGTTTTTTTTTTTTACAAAACCTTATGGATAAGGGCGGTTCTTTTTCCACTATTAAGTTCTGCCTGGTGGCTATGTCTGCTTGTCATGTTGGGTTTGATGGCTCAAAGGCAGGGCAGCACCCCCTCATTTGTAGATTTATGAAGGGTGCCTGCTGTTCTCTCTCAGTTACTAGGAGAACTGTTGCTGAATGGGACCTCTCTATGGTGCTGGAGGCTTTATCTCAGCCGTCTTTGGAGCCCCTGGGAAGCATTTCCCTAAAACTGCTGTTTTGCTCCTGGCCTTAGCATCAGCTTAAAGTGACTTGCATGCACTCTCTGTTAATTTCTTGTGCAATAAATTCTCTCTTAGAGGAGAAAAGTTTTTCCATAGGCCCAGCCTGGCCTTTATGCCTAAATGCTTCCCAGCGTTCTCATGTGAGGCAATGGAGCTTTCTGATTTTCACACACCCCCTTTTTCCTCTGCAGAGAATCAGAGGTTGAATGCTCTGTGTCCTGTCCATGCCCTGCGGGCGTACTTGGATAGGACCAGTGCTTTTCGGAAGAGCGGGATCCTGGATATTACCAAGACCCCGGTAGCTCATTCTGTCCTGGGGGTGGGTCCTTCATAGCCCCTCCCCTGTTATCTCCTTTTCTATCTTTTTATATTTATTATATGAAGAGTAAGAAAAGGGGTTATGTGCCAGTTGGCCATGCACATACATGTCACCAAGCATGCATTTACATTCCTACCTGGGTGCTATCTTCACTCTATATATGCTGCTGTGCTGATTTATATGTTTGCACCACTAACGTGTTATTTATGCTCTGCCTATGCACAGCTCATACTTGTGTGCTTTAGAGTAGCCAGGTGTGGGATTATGGGATGTGTCAAGCACCGCCTCTTTAAGGTGACCGTTCCCTTAACTGGCTTGCAATGCCTCACTGTGAGTGTCTCCTATAGTTGGATCTCGAACACTAGATGATGAAAGACAACAATAGGTTACTAGCGTAACCCCAGTTCTCTGAAACATCGAGTGGAGAGATTCACCAAGCTTGCCCTATTTGCTGCACGAGAAGCAAATATACGTACTGAGAAACAGCAGCACATGCAGTTCCTTAGATGCTCTCAAGTAATGGGTGGGCCTTTACCTCCCACGTGCTTCTGTCTGTCTAGCCAGACTTGGTGTAATTGGATGCTTCTGCATAGGTCAGGTATGGATGCCTTCCCATAGGTGGATCTCTCCACTCGATGTTTCAGAGAACCGGGGTTACGCTAGTAACCTATTGCTTTCATATCACACCTGCAACTCATATGTACAGTAAATTAAACTTTATGCAGCACCTCATGTCTATAGCAGAGAAAAAGGCAAAACACGTGGATCAGGAATAAAGCGTGTAGCGCTGAACGTGCTTTATTCCCTCTCTAGAGATAAATATTTCTCTCCAGCACTGATCGTGCTTTATTCCCACTCCGTGCGCGCTTACACAATCACTTAGCCAGGTGTCAGATAACTAGCATAAAGATTTGGAGTTTGGTCCGGATAGAAATGTCCTTCGGTCCGGATTCGGACTGGAATCGGACCATTGGTTCTGTTGGCCAACCTCTTAACCAGTATGAATAAGCCACTGCAGATGGTCCAGAGCACAGCAGCAAAGTCTTATCTTAAATCAACCAAAGAGGGCTCATTTCACCCCCCTCTTGATTTCTCTCCACTGGCTACATGTATTTCCACCCACCCAATAGGGCACTGCTTAGGGTTTGCTGTGAGTCCCGCCCATCACAGTGACAATAGAATAGCCTGCAGATGCCGCTGCTAAACATTACTGTATATAATAATGCCATCTAGATAGGCAGAGGCGTAAGCAGAGTGCGGTCAGAGGATTCTGTCCATAAGGTGCTGAAATGTAGCCAGGGCCCTGAACAAACCGAACGGATGGGTCACGATTTGGTGTAATCCAAACTGTGTAGAAAAAGCTGTTTTCTCAAGGGACATTGGCATTAAGGGGCTCTGCCAATAGCACATTGTCAAATCCAGTGTCGAGTAAAAGCGAGCTGCACCCGACCTATAATACACACAAAACCAGACCGAACCATCGCTCTTCAGAATCAGAATCATCGGGCTGGCCCAGTCACTATGGGACTCTTCTATTACCCCGATATTGAGCATGGCCATTAATTCTTCTCTAACCACTTTTTTTGTGCTTGGGTAATCAGTAGGGATGACTGCATACTACTAACCCTTGGTTTGTTTCAATATAGTGTTCTATGAGGTTTGTACGACTGGGAAGGTGCGAGAATACGTTAGAGAATTCTCTTTGCAACTGGGTCACGTCCATGATTTGCGATGGTGAGAGGTGGCCTCTGCAAGTTACCGGGGAGCCTCCATTGCTTTTAAGTTCACCTCCATTCCAATCTCCTCCCTCTCCGGTATCACTGTCCCCAAAGCTATGGGGACCACCTCCCTCCATGGTTTAGAGCCGTCTGCTCTAATGGCCTGGCAAATTCTCTCAAAGGGGGCCTCAATCAAAGGAAGCAGGCACGGGTTGACCAACCTTGGAGTGAGAGCAGAGAGGGACAGGGGAGAACGGCACATTGTGCAATTCTCGAAGCCTAGGGAGGAGGAATAAGACGAGAGGAAGGGGAGAGAAAGAAGGAAAAATAGGATCTCTGGGCTCGCCGGCTCCCGAATACACCGCCATATGGTTCTCTGCCAGCTGGATGGCAGTTTGGAGTGGAAGCCGAGAAATAAACTGCTCCAGTACCACCAGGTCAATACCTACCAATGTTACATTCCTCAGCCAGTAACCACCGGTGGCAGGAGTCCCGGAGCTGTTGGGCCGTGCTCACCCAAGGTCAACGGGCAGAAGTGTTGGAGCTGTTTTTCTGGTGTCTGACCAACACTTTGAAGGATGCTAACTTGAGGTCGGCATACACCAGGAGGTTCTCTGCTGGCACCCGCTGCGAGTTGGGCCTCCCCAGACAACAGTGGAAACAAGCAGACTGTCCACTGGCTGCTTGGCCAACTGCATATACCCGCTGTCCACTAAAAGAGTTCCAGGAAAGCCTCTGGATCATCCTGGAGGCCCATTTTGACCAGTGGAACATGGGCCGGGCGGTCGCGGGTTCACAGTGGCAGCCCCCTCCTGGGGTAGCAAGCACCTGCCTGTCCTCTGCTTGGGCCTGGAGGAGTGTGATGAACTGCTGCTCCTGCTCCATGCACAGCTCGAGGAGGGCCAGATGCTGCAACTATTGGATGCTGGCAAGGGTCTTAAATATTTCCTCCAGAGGTAAGGCCACCACAGCGGCATTCTTCCTCCTTCAAATCCTGGGTTTCGGTACAAATGTAACAAAGTTTATGATGAGGTGCAAGGAGGAAGCAGGAGAAGGCAAAATTCAACTCAAAAGTTAATTTATTTTCCACTCAACAAAACTTGGGTGTGTGTGTGTGGGTAGCTTTCTCTCCCTTCACTGGCAACTGGCTTGTTCTTAAACCACGTCTCCACTCTCACCGCAATGACAAACAGCTGTTAGAGACAATCATTGACAGGTGATGATCCTTACCATTCTCATCTCTTGATCTCACTCTCCATCTGGCGCTCAACCACGCCCCCACCACCACAGTTGGTCTTTGTAAACATGCACCAGATGGACGTCTTTGACCATTGCAAGTGATGTGTGGTTTGTTTTTAGAGCGGAACAAGCTCAACTTATAAAAACTAATTTGTTCTGCTCCATTCCATTGCTGTTAGTGGCTGGGAGAACCACTTCTCCTCCAGAGTAAACAGACGGAAGATGTGTGATGTCACGCCTGTGAAGACCAGCATCTCTGCTCTGCCCTCTGTTGTTGAAGCATCCCAATATCAGCAAAGGATAATGTGTTTGCTACATGATTCACTGTAAATTTTGATTATTTGCATGCCATATTTCAGCATGGATTATATGTGTGTTTGGCTCATTTCAGCATGTACTGTATTATGTGTTTTCTCATATTTGTGTGGATTGCTCATAACCCAGATCAAGTCATAATATGATTCAAGCTTTGTAAAGTATATGTTATTGAAAGATGGGGCCATTATAAACACCAACCGCTAAACAGTAAAGAACCAATTCCATTTGAGAATTTTTCATACAGTATCTCATAACTGTTTGATATTTATAGTTTATGGGGCTGCTGTGCTTGAGTGGACAGTTTGATACATTCAGATGCAATGTGATGAGAATGCCTTATGTGTAAACCTTAAAATTTAGATTTGAATGGTTATGGAGCTGGTTCATTCTCTTTCGATTGTGTTTCAAATATAAACTAACCGGCCATTTTATTATATACATCTCTGCATCTACTTATTCATGTGATTATCTAATCAGCCAATCATGTGGCAGCAGTGATTATATTATTTAATTGCATTAACTCATGCAGATATGGGTCAGGAGCTTCAGACAATGTTCACATCAACCATCAGAATGGGGAAAAGAATTTAATCTCACTGATTTAGACCGTGGCATGATTTTGGGTGCCAAAAGGGCTGGTGAGTATTTCTGTAACTGCTGATTTCCGGGGATTTTCACACACAACAGTCTCTAGTGTATAGAGAATGGTGCGAAAACCAAAAAATATCCAGTTCTGTTAACAAATATACTTTGTTGATGAGAGAGGTCAACAGAGAATGGCCAGACTTGTTTTAGTTGACAGAAAGGTTACAGTGACTCAAATAACCCCTCTATACAATTGTAGTGAGCAGAATAGCATCTCAGAATGCACAACATGTACAAACCTTGAGGCGGATGGGTTACAACAGCAGAAGACCATGTTGGGTTCCACTTCTGTCAGCCAAGAACAGAAAACTGATACTGCAGTGGGCCTACCGTTTGTGTACCTCAGCAGAAATCCAGATTTGTCAGACCAGGCGATGTTTTTTCAAACGTCTACAGAAGCTGCAGTCACAGACCTGGACAAGCTCACAGATACTGAGACATCATATATCAGTTTCTGTGAGGATAGGTGCATCCCTACTAGGACATTTTTATCGTTCAATAACGATAAACCATGATTTACAGGAAAACTCAGACAGCTTCGTCATGCCAAAGAGAATGATTTCAGTAGTGGGGATAAAATATTGTACAACCAGGCCTGTGTATATCTATAACTGTCTGGTTTGGTTCAGCCACCAAATCAGACAGAAGGAAATTACAATGGACAGTCAGGACTGCTGAGAGGGTTATTGGTGCCCCCCTGCCCACCCTCCAAAACCTGTACATTTCCAGAGTGAGGAAACGTGCAGGTACCCCATTCTGGACCCCACACACCCTACCCCCACTCCCTCTTTGAACTGTTGCCCTCTGGCTGGAGCTACAGTGCACTGAGTGCCAGGACACTTTTTTACCCTCAGACCATTTACCACATGAACAATTAAACTGCCTCAGGACTCCACCATAGTGCAATAATGTAAATAAATACCTCAAGTATAATTAAATTAAACATATTTAATTCAATAACTGTACATACCCCTACCTTGCACATACATTACGTCTTGCACATGTACATACACCATTCTGTTATATGTCCTATTATTTGTATGTCTATTTATACTCTGTGACTCACTGGCATTTTCTGTGTGCAATTGTTTCTCCTATTACCAAAAAGAAAATCCTTGCGTATGTGAGAACACTTGGCAATATAGTTTATTCTGATTCTCATACTGCAGTCTCAGTTTTCTGTTCTAAGCTGACAATAGTGGTACTCAGAGGGGTCTTTTTCTGCTGTAGACCATCCGCCTCAATGTTCGACACGTTGTACGTTCAGAAATGCAGCATAGCACTGTTGTAACGCGTGTTTATTTGGGTAACTGACACCTTCCTGTCAGCTTGGACCAGTCTGGCCATTGTCCTCTGTCATTAACAAGCTGTTTTCACCCACAGAACTGTTTTTTATGTAATAAAGTTGTTTTTTGATGCAAAAGATCAATAAGATATGTTTTATTGAACAAAAACACCTTTAATATTTAATATTCTAAAGTTAATATATAGAGTTAATTGTACTCAACATTTAATATCGCCATATTAGTAAAAAATTATACATTTTGTCTTTTAAAATGGGGTCTGGGATTCACAAAAACAACACAACGTGAATACAAAATGCACGGAGACCCCGTAGTGGGTCAAGTGGACCGAAAAGAGACCTGAGCCCACTTTAGAGGTCACAAATAGTGTGAATGCAAAGAGAACTGGGTCCTTTTATTAATTATTTTATTCATTATTAATTACTTATTTATAAACACGATTAACAATGATGATTCATCAACATTATAGACATTATAGTTTTATCGTCTGTTAATGCCTGATCTTCTGTAAAGCTGCTTTGAAACGATGTGTGTTGAGAAAGACGCTATACAAATAAAATAGACTTGATTTGACTTGACTTTTTCACTCTGTTAACTTCTTGGTCAACTTAAAGAGGTCTCGAAATGAGTGTGGTTCTTTTAAAGAGGACCCAAGTGTTAAAACACCCTAAATTATGACTGCTTTCGTGCAAAAAAAAAACTTTACTAAAATTACTGTTAGTGGACCTAATCGGAAAAAAAATACAATTATAAAAAAAAAAAAAAGGAGTACGTCAAAACCCCTTTAACACTTTAATATTGTGCATGCAAAGCCTTGAGTTCCACTAATATAACAACAGAGAAAGATATAGGCAATGCTTCCTCAAAAATCCCATTTTATCCCCTACTGTTGAGTAAGTACTAAACCATCATGTTCTGTTGTGATTTACTTGACTGTTTTTGTTTTTGATCCCAGACTCAATAATAATTGAAACAATAACAGTATATTTTCAAGATGACCCTTATTTTTATCCTTCAGATTCTTTTAATATGCTCTTCAGACCTAATCTAAATCATTTTGATAGCTATTATTTAAGTTTTAACCAACTGTTGTATCAAAAAATAGGCCTACACTTTTCAGAATGTGGCTGTTACCTAATACAGTAATGTTGTGTAAAGGTTCAAGGAGGACATGAAGACAAGTCGCTCCACTCAGGTAAGGTTCTTTTAATGGACAATCAATAGTGCTCACAACTTTCAGTAACATAAAACTTCTTATAAAAAAACTCGGGTATATAAACCGTTTTCTCGACCTTTGAGACCACGCCAACACTAGACTGACGTATAGTTCTCTCAACCCTCTCAGGTTCTGTGGCCGTCTTTTTGCCGCTCTCCCCATGCTCACTGAAATTAGAGACAGGTGTTAGACATAATTTAGCTCAGGTGCAAGCGCCCTTACCGCTTTCTCCGCCGGACGGACGCTTGACCACGCCCCCGCAGCCATGTGTTGCTTCATAAGTAATGTAAAATTTCCCATGGAAGACAGTCAAAGAGTCTTATCAAGTTGATATTTTGTTCATGAAGGATCAATTCTGCAAACACAAGCTGTTACACCAAAGTGTGACACTAGATGGTGCCCTCATCCAACACGTTTGAGTCCAACACTGAAAACAATTGGCATTCAATGACATCACATGAGAACACAATCAATGTTTTCTCAGTTATGTTGATAAGAGTAGAATATACTGTGCAATAATTAACAACCTCCACATATTTGTTTCTAGCCTCCATCTCCAATATTTCTCTGAAATAACTGTTAGAGTTTGACTAGGCAAGAATAACATCTGAATCTAATTCTGTTGTTTTACAGGGTAGTTAGAGTTTTGGCGGGCAGTAAATCAGTGACATGTGTTTGTGTGTGTGTGTGTGTGTGTGTGTGTGTGTGTGTGTGTGTGTGAGAGAGAGAGAGAGCGAGAGAGAGAGAGAGAGCCAGGTGTCTTTGCTTTGAGATGTTGTTTGATAGTGTCATTCAGTCGAATAGTATACTGTGTGCGTATGTGTTGCTGAGAACAAGGTGTCTTTAATGCAATCCATCATTAGTCAGTGTGTCAAAGCAGTGGTGTGGAAAGAGGGCTAGATTGACAGTCTGATAAATGAGGGCAGCTCCATTCTCAACAGCACTGCTAAAAACAGTCAGAAAGAGAGAGAGAGGGAGAGAGAGAAATGTCAGCAGATGAGTTACTGAGCAGATCAGAACTGACATAAATCTGTCCATGACTCGCTCCATCTTCTCTCTCTAACGTCAGCTCTACAATGCTGAACTCTCAATACATCATATCAGTGAAAATTGATAACATTTGTGAGTAAGAAAGATTGAGGGATGTAGTCTAATCTCTTGTACTATGATGATGAATGAGGTAAAGTCTGTGGTATAGCAGCTCTTTAATTGCTGAACCTGATAATATTATGTGTGTTCAATGTTTGCTTACATCAGGGTCTCAAACTTCCAACCAGCAGACGGAATTCGGCCCACAACAGTTTCATACGTCCCAGAAGCTGTATTAGTTTATTTTACAATACGGCCCCATGGATGCACTGTAAATTGCTTTTGATAGAAGGATCTGAATGCATTAATGTAAATGGGCAAGCCACTTAACCCCAAGTTGGTCCAAGGAGACTGTCCCTGTATTGTACTAACAATCATTTTATACAAAATTGTCAGTGAAATAACAAAATTAGTAGTTTATAAGTGGTTATTATTGTACTTTGTCACCATATTCATTCTGCATTTTTTTTTATTTAATTGCCCAATTGTCACACATTATACATACATTTCTGCATATATACAGTGAAATTATTTATTTTTCACATATCCCAGCTATGCTGGGGTCAGAGTGCAGGGTCGGCCATGATTCGGTGCCCCTGGAGCAGATAGGATCAAGGACCTTGCTCAAGGGCCACACAGTGGTGTCTTGGCGGTGCTGGGGCTTGAACCCCCAACCTTCTGGTCAGTAATCCAGAGCCTTAACCGCTGAGCCACCACTGCCCTACCACTGTTTCCCTTTTTGCTTTCTGACCAGAAGCCTTACATGTAACATTACTTCTAATTTCTACATGGAATTCTATTTGGTTATATGAGGGAAATTTGAAGACAGAGAGAGCGATGAAGAGGCTGTTCTGTGAGTTAATGGTGTCCAAGACTTTCTTCAATGTGTTTGAGGACTGTATCCACACATGTGTGACAGCTCACAGCAGAGCTATTACAAAATAAACACGTTGCAGTAATTAACCTTGACAGGCTCAGTGTGGTCGCCAGCAGCAACTTACTCCTAATGAGACAATTAATTTATAATTAAAGCACACTGTCCAACCAGAAACAGAGAGAGTGAGAGAGATGTTTTTTATCCATGAAAGAAGCCTGTCTAATTCATATACAGTAAGAGTTGCAGTGCAGCCTAAATTTTGACACTGACTTGGCTCAGAATCTTATTTTTCAATAGTTTGTAGACACATGGAATTCTCTTCATGATTGAAATTGATGGATGTTCCACTGCACTGACTACAGAGACACACTCAGTTCAACTGAAATGTGCTTTATTGGCATGGCAAAGTGTACAGCGGATTGCCAAAGCATGTGCCAGGATTCCAAAGAATTAAAATGAAATAGAGAGAATAAAACTTCTACTCTAGTTGTGCATTTTTTTTATCACATTGTGCATTTTATCATCTGTTTTCTTTTCTCTAATCCAATATATTTCAGGGCATTTTTTTGTACAGCCCCAATCGGTAAGTCTCAAGTATGCTATCATGTATATCAAACCACACATTCTTTTGAACTGATATTTTACATATATTTTAGTATTATCACTAGTATTTGTAAAGTCACTTTAATAAAACAATCAAAAGCCTTTTGCGAGTGAAAAAAAAGGCTCACCAAGTTGTGTTTTCTTGAAGGGATAGTTCCCCTGAAAATGAAAATTCTCTCATCATTTACACACCCTCATGTCATCCCAGATGTAAATTACTTTCTTTCTTCTGCAGAACACACACACACACACACACACACACACACCCACACAAAGATATTTTTAGAAGAATATCTCAGCTCTGCTGGCTCATAAAATGCAAGTGAAAAGTTCTATAAGTGAAAAATTTTAATTCAGCATTTAAGTAATCCATCAGACTCCAGTGGTTAAATCCATGTCTTCAGAAGAAATATGATAGGTATGGGTGAGAAACAGATCAGTATTTTTAATTCCCCTTTAAATTCTCCTTCCTGCCCAGTAGGCTGCGATATACACAGACACACACACACACACACACGAACACAAAAAAATAAGAATGTGAAATTGACAATGGAGATTGATAGTTTAAAAGGGCTTAAATATTGATCTGTGTCTCATCCACACCTATCATATCGCTTCTGAAGATATGGATTTAACCACTGGAATCTTATGGACCCACCCCATATTCTTCTAAAACGCTTTGTGTTCAGCAGAAGAAACAAAGTTATACACATCTGGGATGGCCTGCGGGTGAGTAAATGCATGAGAGAATTTTTGGGTGAACTATTCCTTCAATGAGACACCTAAGCTTGTCACAAGTTTTAACAATTCAGGGGAAAATCATGGAGAAACTTGCTTGAGAAAGACATTTATTTATGGCTGAAATTCAAATGGGATATTTAAGAACATATGCTGCTATAAGTGTCATCCACTCAAATCTATAAAACTTGAACCCATTATAAAAATATTATTGACAATAAGTTATTTGAAACTATTGAAAGGCCTAATATTTTTTATTAAGTGGTAATTTCGGATTAATAGGTTTAACAAAGCAAAATTGAAATATTTCCAAGAAGGTCCCTCTGCTGGTGAAACAAGGCATTACACTATAGTGTATGAATGTTGCATTGAGAGACATTTGTGAGGGTGTAATGGGTTAACTTTTTAAGTTCCTTTTGAGTGTGACTAAATTGTAGCCTTTTCAAAACAATAGCACTCATCTCACACATTATCTGAATGCAATTATTCTATTCTATTATTCTTCAAATAATGGGATAATTCTCACCTCTCACTCACATCCAGTCTTTATATGTTTTTAGGACTCTGTGGAGGTCAAGCATACTGTTTCAATACCTGATCATATGTGTTTTATACATCATGTAGTATTTATTGTGGAACACAAAGTTTCAATAGCAGTCTTTAGAGATGACAGTTGTTTTATCGGACCATATGGTCCTGTCTGTAACAAACACATTCCATCTGTAGGTTGCCAGCTCAGTGCCTGTAAAACACAGACACACACACACACACACAGACACACACACACACACACACACACACACACATTCTATCTAACAGACAGACGGTCATCATCAGGTTAACACAAGCCTTTATCGCCAGAGCACATGTGTAGTTTGTACAACACTGTTTTTTATGTTGATCAATATAGACTTTGAATTTGATGGAATATGTGAATTAGAATATTTTTAGTTTTAGGTGTGAAAAGGAATATGTTATCTCACTAAAGCAATTTTTTTTTTTGCCTTGCCTGTCTCCTAAAAGACTTTTACATTTTCATAATATGCTCATTTGAGGTAAAGAAAAATATTTGACTTGCTGTCCATGATGGAGAAAATAAAGGAAGATACATCTCTTGAATTCTAATTGCTGTGATTCAGCAGAAGTTAATATGAATCATGTCATATTGGGATGATTCTCATAAAACCTGTCAAGAAAATGTCCTGATCATATTTAACCCAAAATCAAAAAAAGAAATAAAGAAAAGTAGAAATTATATTATGCATAAAGAAAAAGAATCCTACATTCAAGTAAATTAAGATTTTTTGCATTGTGACATTATTATCAGGACACTAATTTACACCCCCCCCCCCCCCCCCAATACTTATTATCATAAATCAGTATAATATATAGTAAAAAGACACTGTTGTAAAATTATTTTTTAATTAAAATGAGCAAAAATTAAAGGCAGTACCAAGTGAGTACTACTAGGATGTATGAACTGTACAATTTAAATAAAATCTTTCAATTCCCATTCACATCTAATGAAATTAGGGGGTAAAATGTGCATAACTGTCATAGAAATAAAGTAAAAACCTTAATGATATTTAAGGCCCTTAAAATAAGATTAAATTTCTATGTGCAAAATATAATTTATTATTTGTTTCTTTTCATTTTGGAGTAAAATATGAATAAGTAATTTTCTTGACAGGTTTTCTCACAAAGGGATTGTTAACCCAAATATGAAAATTCTTTCATTATTTACTCACACTCAGGCCAACCCAGATGTGTATGACCTTCTTTCTTCTGCTGAACACAAACAAAGATTTTTTGAAAAATCTCGCTTTAAAGATTTATTCAATACAAGTGAATTGTGGCCAGAACTTTGAAGATCCAAAAGCATATAAAGGCAGCATACAAGTAATCATTATGACTCCAGTGGTTAAATCCATATCTTCTGAAGCAATATGATAGATGTGGGTTAGAAACAGATCAATATTTAAGTCCTTTTTTTACTATAAACCTCCTTTTTCACTTTCACATTCTTTTTTGTTTTTGGCTATTTGCATCCTTTGAGCACATTGCCACCTACTGGACAGCGAGGAGAATTTATGGTAAAAAAGGACTTGAATATCAATTTGTTTCTCACCCACACCAATAATATCACTTCAAAAGACATGGATTAAACCACTGGAGTTGCATGGATTACCTTTATGCTGCCTTTATGTCCTTTTTGGAGCTTCAAAGTTCTGGCCACCATTCACTTGCATTGAATGGACCAACAGAGCTGAGATATTTTTCTAAGAATCTTTGTGTTCAGCAGAAGAAAGAAAGTCATTCGCATTTTGGATAGCATGAGGGTGTTTAAATGATGAGAGATTTTATATCTATCCCTTTAATATTCAGTGCAACAGCACATGGACAGTTATCTTGTCTATTTTTCAAAAAGACAAATAGTTCTAAAACAAGCAAAAGCAGGATCAACAATTGCATTTCGCAGAGCAACACACAGATTTTCATCTAGAAACGGAAATGAAAAAAGCTGAGTGATACAAGCGGAGTTCCAGTGGCATTATACTAAATATCAGCACTGTTGTTATGCTGCTGTTCCAGTCCGATTAGAAGACGGTGGTATAATTTTAATACATAGTCATTTATATACCCTTGAATTGTAATTGACAGAATAAGATGAACTGGCTCCTCCCGAACTTTCGCACAAACTCAATTTGAAGAAGTAAAACTTAAGTGTGCTATCAGTATCAGCATATGTGAAGACAAATACATAAATCTAAAGAAAATTTAGACAATTTAAACTATGGACTACCAGTAAAGTTTCACATTTTGATCCCAAGTTCTCACAGAATGCCCTTGGAGCTCATTGATTGATGCATTGTTGAATGTAAAATAGAAAAATTGGCAGACAAAGGGCAACTGAGAGCCTCTCTTCTTCATTATTGTCCACCTCCCTACAACAGGAGTGAAGATTTTCCACCAAACAGTCACGATAATAGGGCTAGAATTTCTTCTTAAGTACCGTAGAGACAGATCTAGTTTAGCTTCTGGTTTTCTTTACCTTTGAATACATGGAAGTTCACTTAGCTCCATTGCTCAAGAGCAGCAGACAACTGGGATCAGGAAGAGAAGACAGCAGAAGGGAGGGAGAGAGAGATATGCCTGTATCTGTCAGCATGAGGGAGGCTAAGCTCCGACAGGTGTGTCAAGATGTCAGTCACCTGTCAGCACTACAGAGAAATGAAAGCAGGAGAAGGGACAAGGAGGCTGTCTGCCTTTGAGCCTGGCCCATTTACCTCTCTCTCTCTCTCTCTCTCTCTCTCTCTCTCTCTCTCTCTCACACACACACACACACACACACACACCTGTCTGCATACACCACTAAAGACACGCACTCTCAGTCAGGGTCCACTTATGTAGGTCAAGGGCTGCCGGGGGCTATCCCAGAATTCCCACAGATGAGGACACAGAGAATAGTATGTCCTGCTAAATCTTGTTTCATCTTTCTTCCTCTTGTTCGCTCTTTTTTTCCAACACACTGACCAAAAGTTGTGTCCTGTTATCCTCACCTTGTCAGAAAGAGCAACATTAAATTAGAGAGTCTGATTCATGTGCCAGATCAGCTCGGCTCTGTGAAGCATGTGTTTTATGTACTTTTTCATTGCAGAAAATGAGATGTGCAAATGGAGCCAAATAATAGCATCTTCTTTGACAGGCCTTTGTGCCTGAGCTCTCCCCTCAAACACCACAAGAGAGGGTCTGCTGACAGTTTTATGGCTGTATAGAGCAAGAGAGAGAGAGAGAGAGAGAATGATAGGAGGAGTGGAAGCAGAGAATGGTGCCAAAAATTGATAGAGGCAAGCTGGATAAATCTTATGGCTAGATGAAGCTGCCTTGTTGTCTCGCTACCCAGGACTTACAGGGTCAGTTTAACCAAAAATGTAAATTATGTTGTGATCACAATGTAATTCACAATGTAATGCCAAACCCATATGACTTTTTTCTTTCATTTTATGCAGAATGTTTGGGACTAACAGCCTCTGTCATCATTCACTTTTATTATATGGGAAAAGATTCAATGAAAGTGAATGGCGACTGAGGATGTCAAAACATCTTTTCTGTTCCACGGAAAAAAAAGACATATAGGTTTTGGAATAACAAGAGCAAATAATGTCAGAATTGTAATTTTGGGTTACTATCCCTTTAATGGACAAAGTTTTTGTATGAAGGCACCAGAACCCTTCTACATAAGGGAACCTACAAGCTTTGCATAGAATAACATAACGCAGTGGTCCCATAGACATTCTATGGGCGGTAAATTGGCGAGACAAATCCTTTTTCTGATTGTTGGTGCCAGATTGGCTGGTTTGAGTTTTTTTGGAACGGCTGATCTCCTGGAATTTTCATGCACAACAGTCTCTAGAGTTTACTCTGAATGGTGCCAAAACCAAAAAATATCCAGTGAGCGGGAGTTCTGTGGACGGAAACCCCTTGTTGATGAGAGAGGTCAGCGGAGAATGGCCAGACTGGTTCGAGCTGAGAGAAAGACTATGGTAACTCAGATAACCACTCTGTTCAACTGTGTTGAGTAGAATAGCATCTCAGAATGCAAAACACGTTGAACCTGGAGGCGGATGGTTACAACAGCAGAAGACAACGTCGGACACTTTATTAAGACCATAATTTGAGAGTTTAGGGAGCCTATATTTTTTCCATGGTTTGTTCGCTGTGATACTCTGATTGCTGGACCTCCCCTCTCAGGTTGTAGTGTAGGGTATTGGAGTTCATGAATTCTGGTGTTAGAAACTTTATTTTTTAAACTATATTAATACTACTGATTAATAAACATCAGAGCTTATGGTAGGTCTGCTTTAAATGTTTAGTAGTTATTAGTGATGTGCTGCAAGGTTCAACTTGTCGTCCAACAACTGACTCGTCGATTATTAGGGTCGACTAATAACATTAATATTTTTAGTGGTGGTGGTTTTAATGATATAAAATTCTCAAATTAATGGAGATGTATCTTCTTGGAGAGCGTTCTTGCAAGATGATAGCTTGCTGTGCCTAAAAGTGAATAACAGTCAGCACAGTAAAACCCTCTTCAAGAAGTTTTGTCTCTTTAATGCTTTGGATTAAGTCCATTTATGCACCACTGCTGTTACAGCCATTAAAGTGCTGCATGAATAACACATTACAAGACGATCAGATTTTAAATCCTCTGCTGTGAGTAATGTTAGTGCATTTTTAGAGAGATTAAAGTGTTTTAATGATTCTGTCCAACACTGCTTAAATAAATAGTTGTAGTTAAAAAGGTTAAACTGCTTGATTTTGTGAATTAGATGCATCATTATTTTGTTGTTTTGCGCTTTTGAATGTGTAGCAAGAATTGTTATGAGACTCCCAAGGTCTCTGTTTACATTGAAGAGTGTCATTCTGCATTCAGGAAGTGCATATTTGGTTTTGTGCCATTCTTTTTTTGGAGCCTTTCTTATTTATTACTTTTCGTACTTTTCTAATATGGTCTATGACCATAATGGAGCCTAGTTATACATTATTATCCTTACCACCAATTAGCTGACTAGTCGTTCAGACAACTGACTGACTAGTCGAGTATGAAAACTGGTAGTTGTGCACATCCCTATGATACCCTCCTTCCTCCCTATACTGACTGCGAAGGCAGATTTGTTAAGGTTTAGTACACAGCTTATGTCTGTCTCTCTCTGTGTCCAACTTTATTTAGTTTACAACATCAACATTTTACAGTTAACACAAGTTTAACTGTAACTGTTTAACTAATAATGTCTCCTGCTTTCCACAGAAATGAGTGAGTGTGTAGGAGTGTTTCTTTCCATGGCCGTGCGGCTGTCCCTGTTTCTCACACAGACTGCCACTCAAACTGATGTTCCTGGGTCTGACAGCACCCACTTACACATGTCACTTGACATTATACACACACACACACACACACACACACACACACACACACACACACTCACACACACACACACACACATACACATACACATACACATACACATACAAATATACACACACACACACACACACAGACACACACAGACTGCCAGGAGGATTGGGAGGGGTGCCCACATCCTGCTGAGTGCCCACACATAGACACACACACACACACACACACACTGCTCTCACTGTCTCATGCAGCTTGTGCTTTCTTAGAATCTCTTTACCCTCGTGATCTGACCAAAATCACATCCACTATTTTAGTCTATAGACCACTGAAATTAATAAGACGTGGTTTAGGGAAGAGAAGAGGTTAGGGAAAACAAGTATGTGCTGAATTAGTGTGTGCGAGTGTGAGTAGTAAAATCCAAATTCTGGTGCCCAGTTTAGAGCACATAGTCGACTGGATGCCACAGCACCCTACAGTCAATCAAACTGTCATCTGTGCGATCAGTTGTGCTGTTATGTGTGTGAGCATGTGTTTGATGAAGGGAGGTGATGTCCACTCCTCATACACCAATCAGACACAACATTAAAGCCACCTACATAATATTGTGTAGGCGCCCCTCATGCTGCCAACTAGTGCCAACCCGCATCTCAGAATAGCATTCTCAGATGCTATTCTTTTCCCCACAATAGTACAGTGTGTTTATCTGAGTTACCCTAGACTTTGCCAGTTTGAACCAGTCTGGCCATTCTCTGTTGACCTCTCCCATCAACAAGGCATTTCCATCCACAGAACTGCCGCTTACTGGATGTTTTTTGTTTTTGGCACCATTCTGAGAAATTCTAGAGACTGTTGTGTGTGAAAATCCCAGGAGATCAGCAGTTACAGAAATACTCAAACTAGCCCATCTGGCACTGTTTTGTCAGCTTGAGAGGGACCTACACAGTATCAGGCAGGTGGTTTTACTGTTGTGGCTGATTGTATGTGCCAGTGGGTGGCAAGCTGGCAGATGGAGATAGGTGTGAAAGTGTGTTTTTTAAAAATTTTTTTTACTAAAGGTAAGCTAGCAAGTTAATTTGTGTTTTGAGAGTCTGTGTGCCTGGGTGAAAAAAGCAAGATAAGGGTATGATGGGATTGATAATATAGGAAAATCTCAGTTGTTCCTCCTTGACACCAATGAGAGTAAATAGAGAACAAAGAAGAGTCATGTCTCTTTCTTAAGTCTCCTGTCTGTCAGATTTTTATTTTTTCATGTGAGAATAGACCATAGTATTCTCATGTGTCTCCACTACTTTCAGAACAGATCTTAAAAAATATCTGAATTTATGTTTGGATTTGCCAAGATACCAAAGCCGACAATCCAATGACAGATTTAATACGAACAGATTTAATACGAACGACAATCCAATGAATGATTTAATACGAACTTGAGCATTTCTGAAATCAAATTATTTGATTGAATGTCAATATAGAGTCATAATCATTAAAACATTATTAGCATGACTGTCAGCATTTACAATATAGCCAATGTACATATAGAACTAAATGTATTGCAATAAACAATACAAAAAAATAAACAGGGTGAATTTAATGAAGACAAATTATCAGGAAAATAAAAAGACAAGGTAAATATGTACAGCACTGTGCAAAATGTTTAGGCACTTAAAATTGTTATTTATATCTTCAGCTTTAGTGTGTCAATAGGGAAAATACATTTTAGACTCCCAATCATTACTTTTGCAAATAGAAAGATTAGAATAGAAGATCAGGGTGCTGGCATTGCCCCCACAGAGCCCCCCACTAAACATCGAGTCAGTCTGGGATTACATGAAGAAACGGAAGCAATTGAGACCGCATAAATAGATAGAAGAACTCTGGTGAATTCTCCAAGATGCTTGAAATCTGCCAACAACCAAGAAAAACTGTGTTCAGGTGTACCTAGGAGAATTTTTAAAGGCAAAGGTGGCCACACCAAATATTGATTTAGCTTTTTTATGTTTACTGGACTTTGTATGATGTTAATTGATAAATGAAAACTATTTATGACATTAATTTTGAAGACATCCCCACTATGCAACATTTTCACAATTTTTGCACAGTACTGTAAATAAATGGAAATGGAAAACAACCATTGTTTCATTTGTTTTTTTATTTCTACTAATTCTAAACATTTGGAACAAAGTTGATACATAAATTAAACATAACTGAGATCTCTATTATGTCTCCTGAGGTTTGAAAGAGCAATTTCTGAACAATAACATTTTCTTCTCAGTCATGCTGTATGAGTGACACGAGTTGTCAGAGTGTTTGTTTAAGTGTATATGTTTGGGTTAGGCTGGTTTAAAGATCAGTTAAAGAGTTAGTGTCAGTGAATACCTGGAGTGTGTTTGTTTTCAGGAGTGTGTTTGTGTGTCTCTGCCTGAGGTCTGTGAGTTGGCAGTGCAGAGGTCATTCAATCAACAGCTCTGTCCACCACAAGCCACTGCTCACACACCAGACTGATAAATTTAGAGAGAAATTGGGCAGAAGACAAAAAGAAGGAACGAAGAACACTTCAAGAAGGTAAAAGTGCAATAAGGTGTGAGTGGAAGAAGGAAAATTTGATGGAAAATGTTCTGGTCTGATGTTTATGGGTCCGATTTTCTCAACATTGTGAGATCCAAATGTCTCCACAAGGACAGTGAAACCTTAAATCAGCTACATTAGCCGCATTTCAGCTTCATTGTGCCACCTCTGGGCTTCCTTGGGGCCAACGGCCAATGGCCTTTGACACGCCGATTACCCTTGAGAGTTTCGCTGAGTCAGGTCAGAGGTTTCAGCACAAAGATTGCCGAACTTGCAGGTAGTATATCCAGCGCACAATTGTACAGGTTTTGGAAAAATAAAAAAATTGTGTGTACAGTCTAATCTGTTAAAATGCACAATGGACAAAGCAATGCCCAAAGATCATGGTTCGAGATCATGCAGGGTGTGTGCTGGGACATTGTCTCTCTGTCAGTGGAGGGACCACTTGGGACACCATAGCAGTTACAGTCGGTGAGTTGTCAGCGCTAACTTATCTTGATAACTAATGTTTAAATATGATATAAACTCATTATTCTAGATAAGTAGATAACATGATACCTCAACTTAAGCTTCCCTCTTGCTTGTGAAATAGGTGGGGTGTGTGACGTTGGCACCAGGGTGGCATATTAAGTGTGGGTTTTAGGGCAACACTGCAGGGCTATTGGCCCGATAGTGGGAACACAAATTACTTGGTCAAGGCTGGCCAGTTGATAGCCCTGACTCTCACTGGCCCAATAGTGGAAAAGCGGCTATTGTGGGGACGACTCTAAACATACTAAATAATGTTTAGGTGAACCAGTGTTGAGATTAATCTGATTACAAAGTAATTAACTAATGTAATTAGGGATGTCATAAAATATAGATACATTGATTATTGTTCGTTCATCCTGGATTAACTGCAGAAGTTCACATAGATGCAATTGTCCTTGTAAATTGGCTGATGAAGGCTTTTGTTGGCAATTGTTAGTCTATGTACTCCATTTCAAGAGTGTAGTCCATCAATAGACCGAGGTGATGCAGGCAGAGATCAGTGAGGTGGGTCGCAGTTCAACCTTGCTGGTAATTTCGGTAAGGTTCGGTGCGGTCCATCCTAAATCCAAGGTTCAAACAATGGCATATGAAGTATCCCATGTCTTATGGTTGGAGTTGTCATCATTTTTCACCAGACATGTTCACTTTTTCAGACCTGGAAACAATTTTCCACATCCTAGTGGAACTTTGGAAAGCATTATTTCAGTCTAACCAGCGTGAAGATACAAAGCAACAATTGCTCAAGACGTGCTTGCCTCGGATCAGCGGGAGCAACCTCCGCAGGGCAAGAAGTACAGCCAGCAACTCTAGGCAGTTGATGCGCCAACGCAGCTGCGGGCACGACCAGGAACCGGCGCTGTGTGCAACGGGCCCAACCCTGTTTGGAGGTATATTTGGTGACCATGATGCGTCTGGACACCTGCTGCAGGGGGACTCCTGTCCGCAGGAAGCAGAGGTCTGTCCAGGTGTTGAATAACTGATGGAAGAGGGGGTGAAGATCACACGATACGTGCCGCGGTGCCATGCCCATCTCGTGACTCGAGTCTGAATCCAGTTCCGGAGCGGTCTCAAATGCATCGACCCTAGTGGCGCAACTGCGGCTGAAGATGCCATATGCCCCATGAGCCTCTGGAACTGTTTTAGAGGGACCGCAGTGTCTATTTTAAATGACGAGATGCAATTCAGCACTGACTGCGCACGCTCGTTTGTGAGGCGCGCTACCATTGAAACTGAGTCTTAACTCCATGCCGAGAAAAGAGATGTTCTGAACTGGGGAGAGCTTGCTCTTTTCCCAGTTGACCTGAAACCCTATACGGCTGAGGTGCCTGAACACCTGGTCCCTGTGGGTGCATAGTGCCTCTTGAGTGTGAGCTAGGATCAGCCAGTCGTCGAGGTATTGAGTATGCGGATGCCCACTTCCCTTAGCGGGGCAAGGGCAGCCTCTGCAACCTTCGTGAAGATGCAAGGGGACAGGGGAGGACTTTGTACTGGTACGCTCGGCCCTCGAACGCAAATCGTAGAAAGGGTCAGTCTCAGGGCAAGATCGAGTATGCGTCCTTCAGGTCCACCGCTGTGAACCAATCTTGATGAAGGACACATGTTAGAATGTCTTTTTACGTGAGTATCTTGAACGGGAGTTTGTGCAGAGCCCAGTTGAGAACTCGCAGGTCCAAGATTGGCCTCAACACACCCCCTTTTTTGGGTACGATGAAGTAAGGGCTGTAGAAACCAGGGACAGCCTCTATCGCATACTTTTACAAGGGTTGCGATTTCTGCATGCTTTTCGCCATGAACCGAAGTGGGGCGGATGCTGCTGAAACGGGACGGACGCCTGGCAAACTGAATCACGTAGCCGAGTTGGATGGTCCTGGCCAACCAGCGCGACGGATTGGGGAGCGTAGCTTCGAGTAGTGCTGGCAATGTACCGTAGATCCAACAAGAAAGCTCTCTTTTAGATGTGAGTGGAACAAAGTGAGGTTTCAGCTCGCTGAACACACACAACTGCTCGGCTCTGACTAAAGAATCTTACTGAACAGATACACGATCCCTGCCTTTTCTACCCATATGTTCGGAGGCGGGACATGCAAATTCTGTTTGCCAATTTGGCATTGGCCTTTTTTATATTAAGAGGTATCCAAGGCTCCCGAAAGAAGCCCCTTGTGTCACTACAATCGACACAACGTCGAGTGAGTGACAGAAGGAGAATGCAAATTTACATTTTCTGAAGAAGCAGTAAATGTGATCCAAGGTAAAGATGGTTAGATTTAAATATTTAAACATTTTAAAATGTTCAAAAGCTCATTTTCTGAAAGTGATCTCAGCATTGAGTTATGTTATGTGAACTAAGGTTCTGATAGTTTATAATCTTGAAAAAAGTGCAGAACATTCCAAGAATGTCATTCAGCCGACTGTTTTCGTCTACAGAACAGGGTAAAGCTAATTTAAGTTTGTGTAAAGAAAAGGCATATATAGATCTAAAAATATATATTTTTTTTCGTTTAGTAATTTTAATTTTTTTTTCAATTTAATGCTTTTTTTTCATTTGGTAATGAATTATTTTTATTTAATGCTTTTTCATTTGATAATTATTTTTTTGTAATTTGATTTAATACAGAGAATTTTGCCGGCATTTTTTCAAAACTAAACTAAACAAAATTTTTATAGAATTGAGTACAATAAAGTGTTCCAAAAAAAAAAAAAAGCACTGATGCTTTTCTCCTTGTATTGTGTATTTATTAACGAAAAAGTATTATGTCAACATTTGTGACATTTTAGCGATGATATATGTGCATTTCCATCAGCTTTATTTTGATTTGCTAAATCTTTTTTCGCAAAAAATCCTTGGATGGATGCGTAGATAATGCAATCTTTACTTACGGGAAATAAGCTACACCTGGACACAGCAGGAGGACTGAAATGTGTGAAGTGTATTTCTGTAGTATATAAATATTTTTTTAATGGAATCTGATCATTTCTGTTATTATTTTATGTTGTTGTATTTAATTTTATGGGCATTATTAAATGTTTTAATATTACCATTTATTAAATGTATTAAATACATTAAATATATTTAATCAATTACATTAAAGTATTTCACCCATAATTTGAAATAAAACTTGAAAATTGACAAATTGAAAATGAAGCAGAAATGAAAACTACACTAAAATTCGAAATAATAATAACTTTGGCTGTAATGAGCTTTCAGCTTTCACTTTCTTTGGTGTACATTTGAGTTGAGGGGAAAAGCAACAAATAATTGAAATGTCAACAGACTGCAATAAGTGTGTTGAAGGACAGAAACTGGTGTAACTGCAAGACGTTTATCATGCAATTTCTCTGTATGTAGCCATGAATAGGTGTTTCATTCAAGCTGTAAAACCACAAAAAGACATATTTGTTACTGACAGTATTGTGTTGGCTCTATGAAAGATACTTATACACAATATATCATCAGAGTATATCAGAGTAAATCATATTTTTTCTTTGATAATGATTTGGGTCGAATTTAATGGAAAACTATGTGACTTGCGCTCCGTGGAACTTCAGAATGTTGACGCTGAGCGTTGGCGTTGTGTGCATACCTTTGTGGAAAATAAATAATTGTTTTGAATTTTAGAACATGCCATGTTGTCCGCCAGGTGCGTCCGGTGTACGACCCCCTTTAATTTACCATGCCACCAGGGCTGGACTGGGAAGAGAAATCGGCCCGGGATTTTACACGGCAACTTGCCCAACTGTTGAGCGGGAGGAGGGGCGCGCCGCCATTTTGTGGTCCGTTCTGCATAACGCGCCGGCTCATTGTTGCTTATCATGGGCCATTCGGCACGTTTTGCGGCCGAACAACTGGCCCGCTTGGTTCTCCAGATGAACAGTCCGCCCCTGATCGGCCCAAAAGTGCGTCGGCCCACCAGGCAAATGCCAGATTACCAGTCCAGCCCTGCCTGCCACTCACAGATTACCAACGTTGTGTTAAGAAATACTGTATGCCTGAAGAGACAAAGACTATTGTGCAATGAGCAGCCTTATTTATATCTGAAAGATACCGATTATCGATGCGTGAAAAAGGCATCATCCCAAGCCTAACTGTAATCTAATATCTTTTTAGTCCAAAAGTACTGTAACACATTTCATATTAAATTGTTGTTATCAGATTACAGTTACTGACTATGAATTAGTTTTCAAAAAATTCTAAAATATTATGTAGAATACATTTAAAACATGAATTACAGTAATATGTCATTTATTACATATGTGCATAATATGCCTGTTTGTGTTTCTATGACAGTTGAAGGGCATGTGCTCCTAATGGGTCAATGAACAAGGAGGAAATAGACATTTTGAAATCAATGAGCAGAAAATTCTAAACTTTTCTGTGAAAAGTGTTTTAGAAAGTAACTTAAAAGTAAAGGAATTAGTAATGGGATTACTTTCCCTACAAATTAATTAAAAAAGTAATCTAATTAAAATTTCAGAGAAGTAATTAGTTATTTGTAGTGGACTACTGTTTTTTAGTAATTTACCCAATACTGTCTAAAATTAGCAATAACCAGCATTAAGGTGCGGTCACACTGCACATTCATTCACATTCAAACGCATCTGAAAATGGAAACGCAATCTCATGCGAAGAAATTTTGTATTGTGCTGCAGAGGAAAGTTTGGCGAACTATGACCTGCTAATCTAGATGACAAAAGGATGTGTGACAGAGGGTGCAATAGTATGTTGCCAGAAGTAATTTTTTCCATAGATTAACTGATTTTCAACGATAGTTTCTAAACCTTTTAAAACAGATCTACCTAGAGGTTGTTCTTTGATGGTATGCCTTTGTTAAAGCCATCAGTCCAATTCAACTTCATTGTTTACAAATCGTGTTTAATAGTGGAATTCCTGGTGAACAACTACACTACCCATTGTAGAGCAGAGAAAGATCCGCCAATCAGAGAAAAAAGCCCGCCAAATGAGTCCAGCAGAGAGTTCCCACTTCCATGATGCACTGCCATGAGTCAGTCTCCCTACACCCTCAAACTATATATATATATATATATATATATATATATATATATATATATATATATATATATATATATTTGTATATATCAGAATAATTAGCAGTAAACAGAAAATATATTGTTTCTATAAATATAATCAACGACCTAATATCAATAAATTCTTTTAAAGTTCACACTCAATACATTTATCTTTTTGTCTGATATCAAATATGTTTTTGCTTCAAATCAAAGTTTGTCATGTTGTGATTTACCTCGGATCTGGTTTTTTTGGTTCATGGCTTAGAAACAACCCTTTTATGAAGGATTTTATGAAAAGCCATTGGAAAAATGAATGGAAAAAATACTTCCGGAACCCAGATGTCAGAAAAGGCGGAAAGACACATTTTAGGTCTATAGAAGGTGACCACTTGGCTCAATTCAAAGCATACATATTTCAAAGCTGCTTTTTTATTGTTGCTGGAAAGTGATGTGATGGTATATTTTAACATTTTGAACATGACATTTTTTATATTTGTGATTATTTATGTAAACCAGTAACCATCATGCATGACATAATATCCTGCATAATTAAAGCCTAGGGTGCTTAAGGCTTAAGCCAACTTGTACCAACATGGAAATACATACTGGTCTATGATGGCCTTTTCAGCAGGGTATGGTTAGGGAACAGAAAATATCTTTTGCTCAGTATAAAACATATATAGTGGTCAATGAAAAGTTCCCACCATGATAGAAAAACAAATGTGTGTTTTTATGTGTGTATTATACACAAACACACACATATTTCTCAACCTCTGCAACCACAGAGTGAGGACGAGATGATTTCAGAATAAAGAGGTATGCTGAGAGCTGAGAAATCTGACTGCGGAGAGAGACATTGCAGTCAACACTGATATCACCCATAACAATCACTCCTTCACCCACAACAGGATGACAGATATGAAGGGAGGGTGGCGAAGATGAGATAGAAGTGAAAGACGAAGAGAGAGTGTGAGTGAAAGAGTCATTACCAGGGATCACTCCTTTGCATACTGTGAAAAGTGTGTCTATTTTCATTGGTGGAGGGCTGAGATTAGGCTGTAGCCTGTGGCCATAACAGTGACGGCTGAGACGCTGGGGTATTCTCTTTAACTAATGAAGAGCCGCAGACCGTATGATTGTCTGTCTGACACTCCGAGATGAGTCCTCACTTGTTGGCATGGCTTTTAAACCATGCCTGAACGTCTTTGGAGAGAGTGTCAGTTGTCTCAGCTATTAAAGTCTCAGTAAAGCCTGTATGATTTCCTGCTTTGAAGTTTTGAGTGGGGAGAAGTTTTTTTTTACCATACTGAAGACACTTTCTGATTGACAGTTTTGGTTTGAAGGCCTTGAAAGAGGAAGAGATAGATGGAGAAAAAGACAGGCGCAGAGAAGACTGTCTCTAACTGGCAGCTATCAAACGTATCTTTACCTCTGTGACAGCGGGAGTCTGGTTAGGGATTATGATTCACTAGCGTACAAAAAAGCGGTAGAGTGGGTTTATCAGCATGATTGACTGCTGTCTCAGGGAGAAAGCGGACTCAGGCAGCACAGTGTGGTCATTGCTGATCCATACCGACACTTCAACTCAGATCAGATGAGCTGGAGTTCAGATTGCAGAGGCTGGCCACTCTCTCACTCATTAATATCTGTCATATCGCCCTCTCTCTGCACTACAATGCTGACATTCAGCAATGAACTTACAAACACACTACTGTGAGAGTACAGGCAGAACTGTAAGAGTACTGTTGGGCTCTGTGTTGTGTAATTTACCATTAAAGGAATTGTTCTGGTGTTTAAATAACATCCTTACCCAAGAAAGAAAAATCGAAAAATGAGATCTCGTTAATATCTCTTTGATTGTTTCTCCAGGCCACCAATGAGATTAAATGAAGAGCAATGGAGACTTCTGCTTGTGTCTCTTGCTTCTTGGATATTTCTCCCAAGAACCAGTAATCTCACATGCATCTCCTTTAGTGTTTCAAATGAGACTCTGCACCAAAGTCACTTTCAAGGCAAGTCAGTCGGTCACTTGGCTGCCATCTTAAGAACTCTCCCGGACAGCTGTTTTCTATAGATACAGGCGGCATAAAAAACAGCTCCTATCTACTTGAATGGAAATAGACTGATATCTCCAAGACAGTTGGTCAAGATTAAGATCAAAGAACATATTTCAAAACAGTAAAATCTGACAACAATAATATCATACATTGTGCTTCTTTAGCTCAGATCATGCAAAAAATAGATACAATAAATAATAAAAAAATACTTTTCAGGCTTGTCCAGTTAATGCGCATGCAAGTTCTTGAGGTGACTGACAGGTTACGTCTTTATATAAAAGGTGATTGGCTCTTTTTCCTGTAAGGTGGGTCTTCCTTTTCTACATCCACCATATTGGGTGTTAAAATTTCTCCCATTAATTTTAATACAAATGCTCCTTCTCACGCTAAATAGTTTCTGACTGTGCTCAGGTTTGCCAAGATACCACAGTGTGTAGGGGGAAGGGAACCAAGAACTGGTTAAAATTCAGAACCAGTTCCATTAAAAATAAAACAAACAAAAAAACAATAACAACTGATTTTTATGACTTTCAGTTACGTTAACGGTTCTCGAATGAGCATTCTTCCACCTATGCGAAAGGAACACCTTACCAAAATACTCTGATAGTGTTTACTACATTGCTATTTAGCAACAACGCAATATCAAACATGAATCTACAGCACAAAACATACAGCGCACAACCAGTGTTGTCTGATTCCCAATTTAATGAATCCTACAAGCCTGTTCTTTTGAATCTTCAATGCCAAACATACAGCACGACCTGTTAAGGCCAATTCCCGAACAAAATACTCTCATGAGCTAGTTCTTTTGAATCTACACTGTAAAACAAATGTGACAAAAAACGTACTTAAAATCAGAAATCTGAATTGATCTCATTTAGTAACAGACTGCTGAGGGCAGGAAATGCAATAAGAATTCTTATTTACAAATATTTTTTCTCAGAAGTCAATCGAATTGTTCAGAGGAATCAGAACCAGAGTTGTTAAATTGCTTATGATTCCTATCCCTTAATGTGTGCAATGAAATGCTAGAGATCTCAATATGAACTCACTAATTTCTCATCAAGTTCACCCAAGACCAAATTTTCTACATTTATATCTCTATACTCATACTATATATCAACAGTTGTTTCATTTGTGCCTATTTTTAAGAGGTTTGGGAGAAATATCTGAGACAAAGTTGATAACTGAGAAATGTATGAATTCTCTAAGAGCTATTAAAGAACAACATCTGAACAATTATTTTTTCTATATACAGTATACAGTACATTTCTGGTTCTTTTGGTCATCTGAAAGACAAAGTTTTTGTGTGTGTTGGACATAATGGGTTTAACACATTGCTGGCACCGTTGCAAGCTTTATAGTTTGTCTGCATGGGTGAGTGTACATATAATATCAGGCATGTGGTATGTTGAGTAATTGTAAATGTGTGAGTGATTTAATGTGTGAGACATAATATCTCTTCAGTCTCTCTGTCTCAGTATGTGTGCAGCTTGTGTACATCTACCACCAGAAGAGATCAAACATACTGTTTAGCACCCCATCAGCTGCCAGAATCTGCCTTTTATCTCCCCCGTCTCTCCTTCTCTCTCACTTCCCCACTTTCTAAATTAGCTATCTTTGCTTCACTCACCGTGAGCCCATGTCTCCACCCATATCAGTCTTTCTCTCCTATTACTTTTCTTTGCTATCAATATTTCTTCCCTTCCTCTGTCTCTCATTCCTGTTCCTGTCTCTATCCTTCATAACCCCCCCTTTCATCCTACATCAAAATTTATCTCTCCCCACTGTCTCCCTGCTCACTCCCTCCCTTAATCTCTCTCTTTCTCTACTCTCCCTCTTAATCTCTCCGCATCCCATCCCTCTTCTCCTCTCTCTCACTCTCTCTCTGGTGTTAATGTGGGGATGATTGAGGAGTGCTGGATGTGTGCTGTGACAGGCCTCATCTCTTGCATTGATGCATGGCTCGCCCGCTCCTCCCCGTAGCCCCATTACACTCTGATTAATCGCCCCTGTTTAACTCAATAATTCATCCCATAAAAAACAAAACCTCCACTGGGAGCGATGCTGAGTAGAAAACAGGAAAAAAAGATAATTCGTAAAGTGAGAGACTAGATGAACTAGAACAGAATCAGGAGGACTGTGATGTCATAGAGGCGATAATGGAACCTTAAATTTTATATGATGACAGTGTGAATCAGATGTGATTTGTCATGCTAGGAACAGCCTTTTCCAAAAAATGATTTAACTCAATGTGCAGTGGCTCCCACACTAGGCTGTTAGTTTGTCCTTTCTTGTACTTGTCCCTTGGTGTTTCCCTTCTGCATGAAATGGCTTGACGAGTACAGTGTTCTGTCCTATTTTCTTTTCATACAGGAAGTTTGGGCAGGACATATCAAAGGGCTAATACATTTTTAATTTTTTTTAAAAAATAGGATCTAGTTACATCACAGCTACAAACTCTTGCTTGTTGGTTGCATTCTAAAGAGCATTTGATTGGACAAAAATCTGTGTATTGCATTATGAGTCATCAATATTTTTGATGCATTTTCCAGAAGAGGAAGATTATACATTTTAAAAGCATATATCTGCCATTAGAGTGGAACATTGCCCACCCACGTTTTGTGGAAGTACATCCCCATTCTTTTTTTCCAAAGGGATTTGATAAAATCCTTCATAATAGAGTTCAAAGGCATGATCCAAATCATCCTGTAACGAACGCGGGAAGAGTCAAGAGAGCATGATCTAACTGCAGCTTATATTTAATAACAAAACTAGTCCAGATACAAAACTTGGAAAACACAGGAACGGAACGGAACAAAACAAAACAAAACAAACCAAACCAAACCAAACCAAACCAAACCAAACCAAACCAAACCAAACCAAACCAAACCAAACCCAAAAACCCAAACAAACGTAACATCCATATAGGGTAACAGGAACAACAACTGACAAAGACTGCGCAAACACAAGGACATTATATACACTGGGGCAAACAAGGTAAATGAGATACAGCTGGGAACAATCAGGGAATGAAACAGGAACAGACACACAAGAAGTTAAACACAAAACTTCAAACTAAAAGTCTCAACTCTTAGCAACCTCTGGTGGCCATTAGGGCAAATGTCTCAGGTGTTATACATCCAGCTCTTGGGTAAATCACATTATAAACTTTGATTTTAAGCAAAAACAGTATTAAAAATCGGACAGAAACACAAAGGTACACTTATATAGGTATTACATACTTGACATTTTTCACGAGGACATGAAAATGTTGGACAGTTGCTCATTTACCTTTTCTGGATCTGTATCATTCAGCAGCACTGTGTCTTCTGGATGACATTTTGAGGGTTTTGACTGCAGACACCTACTCTTGTTCTGACTCTCTTTGTTTACTGGCATCCCCATCAAGCATCTCCAGTCACCTCACTGTCTGAACTTTCACAGTTTGTATGGTTCTGCAGTGTTGATGTTTTTTCAACCCTGCCATTTTTCTTGTTTTGTTTTTCAGGTCTCACAGGCAAGTAGTCTTTCTCTACAGGTAAGTAATAACACGTTAACACTAAATTTCTGTGCAGTATTCTTGTTCTTCCTTTCCCATTTTCAGTAAAAGATGACTTTCTTATCTTGCCAACTGTCTTAGGTGTCCTCTCTTTCAGCGCTTGGACAGGAGCGATGTCAGTGGGGTCCATCGTGTAGCCATCTTTGGTCACCAGCTTCCCTAAGAATCATACTTGAATTCGAAACACTTCATATTTTCGAGGTGTTAACTTGACACCATGTGTCTGATAACATTGCAAAACTTTTCTGATGTCCTGAAGATGATTCTCAAACATCTTTGAATGAACTAGATTATCATCTAAATACGGTTGACATACCTCATCTCGCAGTTCTCTCAGGCACTCTTCCATGCTCCTTTGGAATTTGCCAGTCGAATTTGATAATCTGAAAGGGACTCTCAACTATTCATATAATCCCAATGATGTTATGAACGTGGTGAGAGGACGACTTGACTCTTCTACGATCCCCAGATGATAGGCTTTGCCTTGATCAAGGACCGAAAACCAGATGCTACCAGCCAAGCTATGAGGAATAGGGTGTCTATCTGGAACAAATTTCTTGTATAGTCTCGGTAGTCACAGCAGAGGAGGAGAGATCCATATTTCTTACGCATACAGACTACTGGTGAGGAATATGGTGACTTGGATTTAGTAATCCATCCCTTATTCAACAGATCCTCAAGGTATTCTTTAACATCTTTACGCAATGGCTTCAGGACAGACATGTACGTGTGCTTCACTGGTGTGGTCTCACTGAGGCGAATCTTTAGCTGGAGCAATAGCAAATGCATCACTCTCCTCTCTCAAAAGCTGCTTCACTTTCTGCTGCTGTTCAGTTGTTAGGTGATCAACGTGAACAGGAGGGTCCCATAAGTCTTTCTGTTAAATCGATATCATCATGTTAACATAATGTTGGCATATTGTTTACATCTTGCGGTTATACTTTTGAAACATTTAGCATTTTACGTTTACAAATTGGACGTTTACATTTTCCGGAACCTGACTGTTGCGCTCTTCTTCACTCCCTCTAGTGTTCGGTGTTGATATACATTTTGAGGTCATGAGTCGATGGTGGAAAGGAAAGGGGCCCAATGACAATCACATGTTTCAGCCGAGGGAAGAGAAACACAGCCAGGTTAGATCTGACTAAATGACCTCATGAAGTTTTGTTATGGCTCAGATGGTTGGCATGTTTACCAGCTGCGCTATGACATGTCCAGCTCAATCTATGACAGGGACTTTTTTTTCCAAGGTGTTAGTGTAATTTTGCTGGAAGCATTAGATTTAAAAAATGCAGGGTAGTTCAGCATGTAAAGGCGCTGACTACCACCCCTGGAGTCGCAAGTTCAAATCCAAGACAGGCTGAGTGACTCCAGCCAGGTCTCCTAAGCAACAAAATTGGCCCGGTTGCTAGGAAGCGTAGAGTCACATTGGGTAACCTCCTCATGGTCACTATAATGTGGTTCTCGCTCTCTGTGGGGTGCGTGGTGAGTTGTGCATGGATAACACAGAGAATAGCGTGATGCCACCACACACGCTATGTCTCCGTGGTAATGTGTTCAACAAGTCACGTGATATAGGGGCGGCTGTGGCTCAGGTGGTAGAGCGGGTCAGCCACTAATCGCAGGATTGGTGGTTCGATTCCTGGCCCACATGACACCGCATGCCAAAGTGTCCTTTCGCCACTAGCGTCACCACAAAGATTTGCAAAAATTATTGCTGTTTTCAAATGGTTTTCCAAACCCTCCTTGTCTTCCCTTGATCAGCTAAAAAGATAGCCCCTCCCAAAATTCACACAGTAGGTTAATCCAAAGTTGCTTTGTCAAGCTGGTAAGGAGACAAAAACAAATAGAGTAATGTTTGATAGTGCCACGCTCTTTAATTTTTAAAAGAGATCAATCAACCAATTGCTTACTTACAGTTGTCCCTGCACATTAAGCTGTGTTAACAGAAAATCAGTTTTATTTATAACCAAATGAATTGGAATTTTTCTCTATTTGTGCATGTTTCTGAGTGTCTATAAACACAATATGTATTTTGTCTCTCTAAAGCAGTGATGGTATCAGACGTACTCCTGCTGTACACCAGCTGATAACAGCCAGACTCTGGTTCCTTCCTCTGACAGATAAACACAGCCTCCATACCAAACTGTGAGTGCATGTGAGTGATTTGAGCAATGTGTGTGTTTGCTGTTGTGTGTGTGAAGGATAAGGTGCGCTTTTCAGATTATCCAGTTTGAGTACATCTCAAATGCACAGATGTACACAGCTATCTCTTCATTTATTGAGAGACACTATTTATCTCAATTGGAAACAACAGATATTTTGTTTGGTGTAAGAATGCTTTAGCTTCATGTAGAATTACTGGTATTTCTGGAAAAGGTCAAATGCACAGAAAAACACATTGTAGTCTAACCAGTCACACTGAGACATGGTGCTCATTTGTAGACTGGGGTTTGAATCTGACCTGAGGCATGTCAGTGAGAGTATAGGAGAAGCAGATGTGCCATTAACAGAAAAAGAGAGAAATTAAGACTCTCAGCAAGAATGGAAATCCCATCTTTCAGTAAAAAGAGCCAGTCACCTTTTTGAGTTTGTCTAGAATGCATATTTGCATTAACTGGACCAGCCTGAAAATATGCGTTATTTGAGATAAAAATGCTAAATTTATGATATCTCTGTTGTATTTTATTGTTGATTTGACATATTTCAGTTGTTGGTAATTTAATGTAATTTAATGCAGTGAGGATAGCATAAACATGTGGCTTTCTGCCTCTGGCAGACAGCTCGAGACTCGTTACAGTCCCCCTGGACTGTATTAGTATTGATGGAATAGATAGGAGGAGATGGTGAGGTGGTGGGATGCCAGAAACTCTCAATGCTATGTAGAGGTAAGCAGCTGTTTATATACACTTTTACTCTGGCTGTGAGATTGGTCAGATTATATTAACTTGCTCCTCCCGATCTTTGTTAATAAAACACCATTTCAGTAGTTTGCAAGTTAATGTAATCCTGCAACAAGGATAACGTAAACATGTGACTTGCTGTCCCAGGCGGAGGGCTCGAGGCTCGAGACTTGACCTGAACTCGAATGACCACCAAAAGAAGCCAACAAACAGAACAGCAAGTCGCTGGCATCGTAACCTTACGAGGCGCAGAAGTGATGTGTTGGAAGGAATAAGAGGAACCAATTGATATGAATGACAATATCTTTCCTCCCCTAAAATAATGGAACCTGAAATGATGTACTGACAAATGGAGCTGCATGCAGAGAAAGCCTCTGCTTGGGGTATAGGAAACCAATAGGTGCAGTATAGGGAGGAATTAGAGAGTGAAATTAGGCGGAAAAACTGAAAGACAGTGGCAGTTGCGACCGAATAGAAATGAGCTCTCACAAAGAGCTGTAATTGCAACTGTAGGGCTTCGCCACACTCGAGCAACGGGGGCCACCTTCCCGAATGAGCAGGTCTGTCCCAGGTGTGGAAGAAACTGAGCCACCCAGACCAGACCTTAAACGTCCCTCCAGATGCAATTTATTCGAGAGGAGGGGCCTGTGCAGCGAACAGGGTTTCCCAAGTGTGTGGCTGCCGCTCGAGTGGATGAGCCCATCCTGCAATCGAATGGGGGACCTCACTGCATTCTAAATGGGAAGTTTGTACGAACGGGAAAGCCCACGATACAAATAAACATGAGTAAGCTCACACAGCATTCGCACGGGAGGGCCCCCACTGCGATTTGAACGGGAGAGCCCTTGATGTATGTGTGGGAGTGCCTTCGCAGTGGTACAGCTAGGAGGGCTTCCAGGCTTGCAGGGGTGGACACTCGCAGCATCAGAATGGGAGGACCCTCACTGTTATTTGAACGGGACAGCCCTTGAATATATGTAAGTAGGAGGGCCTTTGCAGTGGTATGAATGGGAGGGTTTCCAGGCTGGCCAGGGTGGAGCCTCGCAGCATCCGTACAGAAAGGCCTCCAAAATATGGACAAGGTAGAGCAAGCGGCTGCTTCCCCTTTTTTATTTTATTAGGGCAAGGTGCACTTTCTTGATATGGAGATGGTTTCTACAAATGTAACTATGGAATACATCAGATGACCAACAGCCTAGTGAGCGGATTTGGTGCTCAGGCAGGCCTTTTGGCGTCGATACAGAAGGAATGGCTTGAGTATTTTGAGACGCAGGATTTAAGTGGGATGCTCTGTAATAGAAATAGTGTGTTAGCGATTGGAAGGGCTGGATGGGTGTTGGCAGATTGAAAATGAAAATAAATGCCCTATAATGTCCTATAGAGACAATATCAGGGTGCATGCTTTCATTTGTGTTTGCGATATAAATGGCCTGAACCCTCAGGCACGGGATTGGATAGCGTTCAATGGGAGAGTGTGTGATTCGTGTGAGAATATTTTTGCTGTAATATACTGAGCTTCCTCTGAGCTGCGAGTGGCTGAATTCGTAGGCGTGGGACCATATGGCATACGACGGTAGGATAGTAGATTCTTCTGGAAGTGATATATGATGCATTTAAGGAAACTCCCTATGCGAAAAAAGCGAAATCCTCAAGCACAGGATCACATGTAGTTTAATAGGAAAAACCCATGTTTTCGTGTGAAAGGTTTACGCTGCAAATGAGCAAGAACTCACTCTGTGGAAAGAATGGGTTGAGCATAGCATTTGAAGTAAGTGTGTATGGTAGGCTATGTTTGAATTAAATTGATTGATGCGGAGATGCAGGCTTATGGTGAACTGTTTTGGGAAGACCTGAAACAGCTCGATTGTTGTCAGTTGCTAAGTGGGTGATGGTTAATTTGGTATGAGTGGCATAATATGGGTTACGGAGCTATGGAGTATGAGATGCATGGTCTGTAAGTTGTGCTGCGGTTTTGGCACTTGAACGGTGGCAGCGCTTGGACAGCATATTTGCGCGGTTTGCCGTGTAGTGGGAGTCTGTCATATAGCCCTAAAGATGGCACAGTTGCAGTGCTAGGATGGCGCATTGCATTGTTTGTGGTGTAGTGCATGGTTTAGTCGCATGGCTCGAAAGACGCCGCAGTTGCGGCACATGGACAGCACATTTGTGCTGCTTAGGGATGTGTTGAGACAACAGAAAACATGGTAACATGGAAAACATAGCATCTGCTGATGCCTGAACATATTAGTTGCTAGATTAAATGTCGGGAACATGTTTAAGACAATGTCAGGAAACATACTTGCGTGTGCATACAAACAACATAATTTAAAGTTGGTTTGTCATGAAATTAGAAGGCCCAGATGAATACCGTAGTCTTATGTTTATATCTTAAGCGTATAGTTATGAGCTGCTTTGTAGATTGTTTTCCAATGTAATGTGAGTCATTTCATAACTATAATATATTATTGGTTCAGGGTGACACCTCTCGTTTTATCAAGGATGTATGAAATCATAGGAGTTTGTGCCTGCGAGTTGGATTTAATAGTTACTATAAGAGCACCGTTTGCAGTAGTGTGGTGAATAAAACAACTTGTTTATATTGATTGTAATATAATATATTCTATATACACTCACCTAAAGGATTATTAGGAACACCATACTAATACTGTGTTTGACCCCCTTTCGCCTTCAGAACTGCCTTAATTCTGCGTGGCATTGATTCAACAAGGTGCTGAAAGCATTCTTTAGAAATGTTGGCCCATATTGATAGGATAGCATCTTGCAGTTGATGGAGATTTGTGGGATGCACATCCAGGGTACGAAGCTCCCGTTCCACCACATCCCAAAGATGCTCTATTGGGTTGAGATCTGGTGACTGTGGGGGCCATTTTAGTACAGTGAACTCATTGTCATGTTCAAGAAACCAATTTGAAATGATTCGAGCTTTGTGACATGGTGCATTATCCTGCTGGAAGTAGCCATCAGAGGATGAGTACATGGTGGCCATAAAGGGATGGACATGGTCAGAAACAATGCTCAGGTAGGCCGTGGCATTTAAACGATGCCCAGTTGGCACTAAGGGGCCTAAAGTGTGCCAAGAAAACATCCCCCACACCATTACACCACCACCACCAGCCTGCACAGTGGTAACAAGGCATGATGGATCCATGTTCTCATTCTGTTTATGCCAAATTCTGACTCTACCATCTGAATGTCTCGACAGAAATCGAGACTCATCAGACCAGGCAACATTTTTCCAGTCTTCAACTGTCCAATTTTGGTGAGCTCTTGCAAATTGTAGCCTCTTTTTCCTATTTGTAGTGGAGATGAGTGGTACCCAGTGGGGTCTTCTGCTGTTGTAGCCCATCCGCCTCAAGGTTGTGCGTGTTGTGGCTTCACAAATGCTTTGCTGCATGCCTCGGTTGTAACGAGTGGTTATTTCAGTCAAAGTTGCTCTTCTATCAGCTTGAATCAGCCGGCCCATTCTCCTCTGACCTCTAGCATCAACAAGGCATTTTCGCCCACAGGACTGCCGCATACTGGATGTTTTTCCCTTTTCACACCATACTTTATAAACCCTAGAAATGGTTGTGCGTGAAAATCCCAGTAACTGAGCAGATTGTGAAATACTCAGACCGGCCCGTCTGGCACCAACAACCATGCCATGCTCAAAATTGCTTAAATCACCTTTCCCATTCTGACATTCAGTTTGGAGTTCAGGAGATTGTCTTGACCAGGACCACACCCCTAAATGCATTGAAGCAACTGCCATGTGATTGGTTGATTAGATAATTGAGAAATTGACAGGTGTTCCTAATAATCCTTTAGGTGAGTGTATATTATATCTATAATATATTCTTGTAATATATTCTACAGAAATATTGGAGAAATAATGGAGTATAAAGTAAAGTGCCAAGCTGAAG
Source organism: Moxostoma hubbsi (assembly GCA_032164185.1). Lineage (NCBI taxonomy): Eukaryota > Metazoa > Chordata > Actinopteri > Cypriniformes > Catostomidae > Moxostoma > Moxostoma hubbsi. The sequence goes on from JAVLUX010000215.1 coordinate 7,074,540, forward strand.
TTTTTAGCAGCACTTTCTTCGTGTTATCGGGGCTGCGCGGCGAGGCAAGCTTGAATGCTGAGTACCACAGAGTGAGTTCTTGCTCATTTGCAGCGTAAACTTTTCAACCTGGCTGGTAATGTCAGTGAGGTCTATCCTAAATCCAAGGTGCAGGCAATGGCATATGAAGTATCCCATGTTTTATGGTTGGAGTTGGCATCAGTTCATCCTCTGAAGTCCATCGTAATAGACTGAAATGATGTTTGGCTGGCACCGGCTGCTATTAGTCATCATCACACAGTGACACATAGCAGTGGAGTCCAACATGAAGCAGGAATGAGGCTGGATCCAGATGGTTCTGGTGACCTCAGGATAGGAGTCCCGAGGTTGAGACAGGGAATCAAATAGAATAATATAAGCATAGATGCCATTCAATTAATTGCAGGGTTTTTGATCATGATCACCGTTTCTGGTTCTGGCAGACCTAACTAAAGCAGCCTAACTGTGAGTTGAAGGATAAATTAGGTGTATGCCTGGCGAAATGGATGAGTCTTTAGTCTAGACTTAACTGAGTGAGTGTGACTGCATCTCATACAGTGTTAGGGAGACTATTCCATATTTTAGGAGCCAAATATGAAAAGGATATACCTCCTTTTGTGGATTTTAATACTCTAAGAAATATTAACATGCCAGAATTTTGCGATCATAATGAACGTGATGGAATACAGCGTGGTAGAAAATCACTTAAGTACTGCAGAGCTAGACCATTCAAAGCTTTGTACGTAGTTAATAGAATTTAAAAATGAATAAGAAATTTAACAGGTAGCCAATGTAACAATGATAAAATGGGGCTAATATGATCATATTTCTAGGTTCTCGTCAGCACTCTGGCTGCAACATTTTGAACCAACTGAAGTTTATTTATTGATCTTGCTGGACATCCTAGTAATGCATTACAATAATCTAGTCTTGAGGTCATGAATGCATGAATTAGTTTTTCGACATCAGCAACAGAGAGTATGTGTCGTAATTTAGCAATATTTCATAGGTGGAAGAATGCTGTTCTACAAACATTGGTCATTTGATTTTCAAAGGACAGATTAGTGACAAATATAACACCTAAGTTCTTCGCTATTGAAGACATGTCCATCAAATGATATTTTAGTGGCTTATTTTTAGAGGTTTTTGTCCAATAATTAGTACCACTGTTTTGTCAGAACTGAGTAGAAGGATATTTCTGGCCATCCAATCTTTTATTTCATTGATACACTCTGCTAATTTGGAGAATTGTGAAATCTCATCAGTTATTGAAGAAATATAAAGTTGGGTATCATTGGAGTCCCGAAAACTGATCCCTATGGCACCCCACACTTTACTATGTTTGGTTTCACAATTCCTCATTTACATAGACAAAGGGTAGCGGTCTGCTAAATAGAAAACCATGCTAATGCATCTCTACAAATGCCAATATAATTCTCTAGCCTTTTCAAGAGAATGTTGTGATCTATCATGTTGAATGCAGTACTAAGATCTAAAAGCACTAAAGTGAAATGCAGCAGTGATGAGGCCTACATCCTGACTGAAATTGTTCATATATACTATTTCTCTGTAGAAATGAACATATCTTGGTGTATACTACCTTTTCTAGTATTTTCGACATGAACGGGAGATTTGAAATCTGTCTATAATTAGCCAGATCTCCAGGATCAAGTTGTGGCTTCTTAATAAGTGGTTTGATAACTGCATTTGAGAGTTTCTTGGGACATGTCCTAAGGATAGCGAAGAGTTAATAATATTAAGAAGAGGTTCTGAGATTACAAGGAATACCTCTTTTAAGATCTTGGTTTGTATTGGATCTAATAATCATGTTGTGGCTTTTGATGTTTCGCTAAGTTTTGTTAGCTCTTCATAACCTATGACAGCAAATAGAAACTGTATTTGTATGCCTATTAACTGCATAGAAAATAGCTGCCTGTGGGCATTACCAAGTGGAATGACTTGCCTTTTTGGTCGTTTCCAAATCCAATTCCCCTCTCATTTCCTCTCATCTCTCTACTTTCATATCGATAAAAAAGCAAAGACCAAAAGAAAAAAAGACCTTGTATTCACACAAAAGTGGCAGTGAAACACACATGCAGTCACATAATATTATGCAGGGGTGCAGTTCTCTCTCTCTCTCTCTCTCTCTCTCTCTCTCTTTTTTTTTCTATATATCTCTACTTGTCACACTGAGTGGAGCTGTCATGGCATATATCAGGAGTGCTACATGGCCTGGGGAAACACAGGGCAATTATGCTAATAAATAATAATAGGATTGGCTACATGACATCATGAGTGATGGGGCCTCTCAGAACTCATTTACATGACTTTGTGCAGCAATCATCGGCCCCACTAATGTAACGCTAAGCAAATGAGCCCTTTCTGAATATTGTGCAATTTATGGCAAGTCGACTGGCACAGAGAGCAAGTCTATAAATCATGTTGAAACACATGCCCCCAATGACAGCTAAATCAACATAGAGTAATTGCTTTGAAATGTGCTGGAACTGTGCTGGCTGGACAGAAAGGAAGAGAGAGAGAGAGAGAGAGAGAGAGAGAGAGAGAGAGTAGAGGGAAGCAGGCTTTGAGTGACAATTTTGTGTGTCTGACCTCCCTGTGACACCAGATACACACTACAAATGTTTTTGGGAAATTTTGAATGGGTATTGTTTGATGTCTATGTCAGCACACTGAGTTTTCATCAGATGTCTTAATCATTATGTTAATAGAATGTCTTTGTTTATCTCCATTTAACTTGTCACAATTATTTCTGTCATTTTTCAGAATTTTCTGTCAGTCTTCAGATTCAACTTGATTTCTATGCGTTTAATCAAGTTGTCACTTTGACTTTAATTAAACTTTATTAAAGGTTTACATTTTAGTGTGTGCAACATTTTTACAGTGCAGTTCATTTTGACTAGGGATACACCGATATCTTATTATCTGCATTTACAGACAGTTTGGTGGTTTTGCTGTTTTATGCTACCTTGTTGTTATAAATCACTGATAATTAATTTCACAGCTTTGAAATACATTTTAATAATATCTTTATTCTCTCTTTCTCTGCATCAGAGTTGGGTGTAATCCAATAACCAAGTAATTAGTTACTGTAATGAAATTATTTTTTAGTGTAATGCATTACATTTTAAATCCTTGTAATCAGATTACAGTTACTGACTTTCAATTAATACATTTTAAGTACATCATAGGGTTTTATTTATTTCTAATATATTATTTATGTAGAATACATGAATTATGGGCTCATAATGAGTCATTGTGAAGGAGAAATGTGAGGTGAGAAATTCCCTTTCTAATCTTTTATGTGTATATGTATATCTAATTTTACAACTTTGTTGCCATGATGCCACAACACTGTAAACCCTAAAGCAACCTTAACATTTCCGCTTACAGCTCAAATAATACACACGTTTTGACAGAAAAATTTATGTAAGTGCCATGATAAAAATGATAAACTTTAATCTTTAATTTTGTTTCAAAGTAAAGGAGGAACGAGTCAAAATAATTTTTTTGTAGCAAGCGACATTATGCTACAAATGTTGCCAATTGAGCTTAACATATACTAAACCCTGAATATTCCTTTAACTCGCATTAAATTAATTCTGAATGATGAAGCTTGTTTCTTTTTAGCTGAAGCATCCCCCACTTTAGCTTTAACGAACTCATAATATTCCTTGCTGTGTCGAGCGTTAAGAAAGAGTAATCAATTTAGTTGTGTTAGAAGTTTTAATGGTTGTGCCACCTCATGATATTCTTGCAGTGCAGTTTACAAACTGTCATTGACACCCAATTCTAAGTAATTCCACACAAGAGACATTTTTCTTTCACACAATGTTGTAGGCCAATGTCCGATGAATTTTCCAACCCCTTTTGACAGTATAGAAGTGCTAGTTAAGTTATGTCTTTTATGGGTATTTTTATTTTTCATTACAGATGCTAATGCTCAATGGTTGAGAGTGAGTGGACACTGGCTAAAGTTCCTCACTCCAACACGAGAGGGGGTGACTGTGGCAAAGGCATTACTGCTTGCTTATATGCCACACTGAGTTAGTTGAGCTACATACAATGGATATGCTGTATCACAGAAGGGGCTTACTGGTAACACTTCACCTCAACACCACACATCCACAAACACACACAAATAGACACACTTCAACATTACACACACAGAGTGCAGATTTAGCAGCAACCCACTGAATGATTGCTTTAGACAGTGTCAACCACTGAATGACTGAGTGTGTGTGTGTGTGTGTGTGTGTGTGTTGCTGTCAGTAGGGCACCCAGATTGTTTTTTAGAGTATATGTGCAGTGATACGTGGCAAACACTGGCTTGTCCATCATCATCCATTACCCTGACAAGGAGAGAGATTGATGTCCACAGGGTCAGTGAGGGACACCCATCTCCCTGCCACACACACACACACACACACACACACACACACACACACAGTCTTTGAAGCATAGCAGAGTGTGCTGGACACAAACACATCCAATAACATATATACAGTACATAATACAGTAAGTACAGAGTGTTAGTGTGAATGACAAAAGAAAGCGAGAGAAAGATTTGGATTAATCGTCTTTTTCCCTTGGAAGTATTGTGGCTGCTTTCTTGTGTTTCCATGCTCTTTTCATTTACTCATGAGGGTATATTGAGTTACGCAGTGCTGTCAGGTCTTTCAGCAGTGTTAAGTCAGCTTTTGAGCTTCAGGACTGGTTTTCGTTCCAGCTCTGAACTTTCTCTGGCTTTCTGTTCATTCCATCTGTCTTTCTCCATTGCACGAAATGGACATTGCAGACCTTGAACCACACCGAAATTATTGTGTTAATATATGTATGTTCAAAAGTCAATTGAAAATGTGCCTTTTTCTGACTGTGGGAGATTTTAGTGAAGCGTTGTAATGTTAGAAAACTACAGCCTCAACTGCTGTAGACATGGTGCTAGTAATGCCAAGGTCATGGGTTCGATTCTCAGGGAACACACATACTGATAAAATGTATAGCTTGGATGTAATGAAGTAACTTGATAATCATGTCTTCCAAGTGTGTAAATGTCCTTAAACTTATAATCACTTACTGTCATTTTAAGCTAGCATAGTAGCATCTAGGGACTAAACACAACAAAATTTTGTTAACCCAATTTATTATCTTGCTTGAATAAAGCTTAAATGAAACCTGCTTTCGTCATTCCGTGATTCAACCTTTACCGAAACCTGACCTCCAAACCACTTTTAACATAAACCACAACAATGACACCAGCATGTCGAGGCGATACAAAAGCTCTGCTAGATCAATTAATGAAAACTTGTCATCCACTTCTGTTATTAATTTATATGCTGCTTGATGATCTTAATTATATTTGCATAATGACAGAGACTGCTGATAAGCAACATATCACGGCTAATGCAGTGGGCCTTAATTAAAAACAGCTCGTTGAGACGAGTATGTTCATTACTGGGACAGATGGCTTCTATTACTTCTATTGCCATCACTCATTCCCAAGTAATCACACACACAGCGGCCATTTTGAAATGTCCTCCTCAATGTAAGTCTGAAGGTCTTGTGAAGCGTATGTCAGCGGAGGTGTATGCCTGTACACCTTCTTATTCATGCAATTATCTTATCAGCCAATTGTGTGGCAGCAGTGCAATGTATAAAATCAGGCAGAATGGGGGAAAATTTTGATCTCAGTGATTTCGACCATTGCATGATCGTTGGCGCCAGACGGGCAGGTTTGCAGAAAAGGCCACAATGGTACAGTGATATGCCAAATGGGGCAGCGATATGCAAACAAGGACAGCGACAAAAAGACTTTTGGCACAGTTGCTATGTAAAACCCTGGGCCGATTTCTCTTCCCAGTCCACCCCTAGTCCCTGCTCATCTGTGTGTACATGCCTTAGGCATGCTGCATGGAGGCATGAGGACTGCATATGTAGCCATAAATTGCAATGTCCGTACTGTGAGACGCCTAAGGCAGTGGTACAGGGAGACACGAAGGACAGCTGATCGTCCTTGCAGTGGCAGACCACATGTAAAAACTCCTGCACAGGATCAGTACATCCAAATATCACACCTGCGGGACAGATACAGGATGCAAGACACAAAAGGTCATTGCTAAAGAGGCTGGCTGTTCACAGAGCTCTGTGTCCAAGCACATTAATAGAGAGGCGAAGGGAAGAAAAAGATGTGGTAGAAAAAAGTGTACAAGCAATAGGGATAACCTCACCCTGGAGAGGATTGTGAAACAAAACCCATTCAAAAATGTGGGGGAGATTCACAAAGAGTGGACTGCAGCTGGAGTCAGTGCTTCAAGAACCACCATGCACAGACGTATGCAAGACATTAATTTCAAGCCACTCTTGAACAAGACACAGCGTCAGAAGCATCTCGCCTGGGCTAAAGACAAAAAGGACTGGACTGCTGCTGAGTGGTCCAAAGTTATGTTCTCTGATGAAAGTAAATTTTGCATTTCCTTTGGAAATCAAGGTCCCAGAGTCTGGAGGAAGAGAGGAGAAGTCCAGTGTAAAGTTTCCACAGTCAGTGATGGTTTGGGGGTGCCATGTCATCTGCTGGTGTTGGTCCACTGTGTTTTCTGAGGTCCAAGGTCAATGCAACCGTCTACCAGGAAGTTTTAGAGCACTTCATGCTTCCTGCTGCTGACCAATTTTATGGAGATGCAGATTTCATTTTCCAACAGGACTTCACACCTGCACACAGTGCCAAAGCTACCAGTACCTGTTTTAAGGACCATGGAATTACTCAAATAAATCAACTTTTTGATGATATTTTAATTATATCACCAGAACCTGTAAATATCTACTTGTGACCATCAAAAATAAAGTGTTACCTATTAATGTCTTAGTTGTTGAATCTTAATGTTCATACAAATATTTCCACTTATATTTTAGGGCTGTCAATCGATTCAAATTTTTAATAGAATGAATTACATTGTGTCCTGAGTAATTAATCGCGATTAATCGACAAATATTTGCTGAGAAAGCCGCTCATATAACAATAATTAAATATATAATGATGAAATAATTATATATAGTTATCTTTAAATATAAAAAAATTATATATATATTTATTTATAAAATAAAAAAATATTCAGATTATTAAAATGCATTACATTCTTGTGGCAGAAGAGTTAATCATTAATATGACGATACAAAAAGCGGCTTTAGAATACAATGTATTATTTACTACCATATTATTGATCATAAGTCAATCATTGGCATACAGTTCACAGCAATCCATTTCAAAAGTGAATTTGTCAATCAGTTTGAGATGTATTATGAGGGCTTGTTTAAGGACCCGTCAATGAAGAACCCTTGTTTTAGAAACAAGCCAGGGGTATACATGGTACACAATACTACAGATATATATTACAATAATGCCAAGACATTATATTCATTACATAGTGCAATGCTTTTCAATGCTTTGGAGTTGATGGAGGTACAAAGATTATTTAAATAATATTTCAAGTCTTTACAAAAAAGTGCAAATAGGGGTTTTATAGACATAAATCAAAACTGTGAATACCAAAATAATGTCTTTATAAAGCAAAGAAAAGCTAGTTAAAATAGAAATACGTACAAACAAACAAAATTTTCTCCAAAATACTACAGCGTGGACACTTTCCCAAAAAAGGTGAGGGGCAGATTCATCTGCAGCATTACAGAAGGAGCAAAGTGGATCTATTTCAGGGAGCATGTTTCTTATATAAAGATTGACTGGGTAAAAACGGTGTAACAGTTTCATATATATATATATATATATATATATAAGCAATTTTGTTTTAAAAGATTATTAATATAAATAAAAAACTTTTGTCCACCAAATCAAAGTCAGTTGGTGTAACCAACATGTAGGCAGCCAAAGGCGGGGGGTTCCGTCAGCCAGGGGCCAGAGGCCTGCCTCCGATCCGCCTGGGGAGGTATGGCTGTCGTCTGTTAGAGGGTGGAGGAGTGGCCAAGGACCAAGCTACGGCGTATCAGAGAACCGGCGAGTAAGTGTTTTTATTTTTTATTTTTTTATCTCTCTCTCTCCTCTCTATCTGCGTTGGCCTTTTCCCTCTCTTTTAAATTTTACAGTGTTTTTTTTGTTGGGTGTACTACACTGTATGCTTAATACTACAATATTTTAATCATTATTGTTTCCCTCCCCCTGTCCCCTCCCAGATTCAGGAAGGCACGCCCTCCCCCAGGGAAAGGAACGAGGGAGGAATGTGACATGGCGGAGGGTGGGGCCGGGTCGTGATTCTACACACTCGGCCCCTTATCAGGCTAATCAAGCCTCCGAGAGTGATAAAGGCCAACTGTGGACGGTGGTGCGTTTACGGGCAGCTGTCAGTCATATGTGTGTGTTTGTCTTTTGATTTAAGTTCTTTATTAAATATAATTTATATTGTCAAGCCGGTTCTCACCTCCTCCTCCTTTCCATTAATCCCTTTACAAGGTGTATTCAAGTAATTGTTTTTTTGTGAAAATCTTTTTTTAATAATTTTTTTGTTTTTTTTTACAACTATTGTTCCTACTGCAAAACTATATTACATTAAAATGGGATCTCCCTCAAACAGCAATAGAAGCTTTTTCTATGTGGGTGGTGGATTGTACAAAGTTACCACAATTTTATTGTGATATTTTATAACAATATAATTGTATTGACTGAAACTATGGTTACCATGGTAAAAGGGCATTCGATTCATGGTAAGGCAACCATACTAAATATGCCAAGCAAGCAGCAGAGCCATAAGCAGAGGCTAATGGCATCCCAGCAGTGACAGCACTCTAACGGCCTACATGCCACTGTAGGACAAATCCTGTTCAGAGGCCCCAAGAGATATATTACATCAGTTTAACTGTAAAGACGTGTGTGTGTGTGTGTGTGTGTGTGTGTGTGTGTTTGTGTGTGTGTGTGTGCGCATTACTACAGAACATTATTATCTTCAGAGTGTTACGTAGTAATTGTGCCTCGTGCTGTTCAATCGAACTGTCGCTTTAGCTTACCCCTCTGCTCCCTGGCCTGACAGGTTCATACACACACACATTCACTCAAGTTTCCGAAGGCTGAGTAGACCTGACATAGGAGTCCTTGGAGCTTGGCAGTACCGACTAGCCAATGCTGACTATGAGCTTTAATTATCCACACTTCGTCCTCATCTTCCTCGTCATCGTTAGTGCCTGCTCGCCCTGTCAGAAGTAATCGGGCTGCCGTCACCTCTCCACGCTGCCCACAGGGTTGTCAAGGCGACCATGGAAAGGTCAACGCCACGCAATTAAATCTCCCTGCGGTGGGCTGGAGCGAGAGGGGAATAAGACACAGGCACTCGCCACTGAGTGTTACATCGGGTCCCTAATGCCTCACACAGTAGCCTACTTATGCTTCTCGTTATACACCAGTCTGCAGTGGTATCGCTTTCCCTGTTTCACTTCTCATATGTACCTTTGTGCATCTTTATCTTTACTTTTGTTGTAAATTCCTGGAGACAATATAAATCGACTTTCAATTAAACAAGCTTAATTTTTTAATGCTAAAAACGTGTAGGCATATTAGCTGGACCATATAGCAAAAGTTATAGCAAAAGAATAGTTATAGCAAAAGAAACTAAATTTATGATACCGTTTATTTTATTAATTGTTTGTCATTGAATTGACGTTTTTATTTGCCTTTTTCTGAATTTTAAATAGAATGTATTTAAGTTTCCTTGAGGAAACGGTGTGTCTGGAAATGCTCATGGACGGTGCATTTGGAAGAGAAGCTTATTGCTCTTTGGAGTCAACAAGTATGTTTGTATGACATGTCTAATATGTCATATCATGACAGACCATTAAAAGACAAAGAATTCTAATTCTCTATTATAATAAATGTGTAAAACCTTTTACATTTAGTACTTATAGTATATTATATAATGTAGTGTAGAGCGGAGGAGGGCGGGGCCAGGCTGGAACAACGCATGTGTGCCCCCATTAGGCTGATTGGGAACCAGGCGTGAGTTGTTCCAGCCCGGTACCACCCTCCTCCGCTGACATACGCTTTATATTTGTACAGCTTTAGATTATATACAGTAGTGTAATGTAACAAAGTACAAATACATTGTTTCTGTCCTTAAGTAGCTTTTTTCAGAATTTGCACTTTCATAAGTTTTTACTTTTGTTACAACTTTTACCTTATTCATTTTTTTTAGCTAAATTAATACTTTATACTTTGAGATAGAGCCTTTCGTTACTCGTTACCCAGATAAAAAAAAAAGGTTTCATTATTTGCCAAAAGAGAGGAGCTAATATACAGAGAGCAGTGAGTTTGATTGACAACAGCCAGTGTGAGCACACAGACATGCAGTGAATGCGCTCATGGAGTCTGTGTCGGTCCAGCTTGTCATGCTTTTATGAAGGACTTTAGCGAATGTCTAAACATAAATAAGAATAAAAGCGCTTCAAAATGCACAGATAAGATGTAATCTTATCATCTACACACTCTAGCTGTGTACATACATTGCAGTCTAAATGTATTCACCGCTGTAAATATGCCATAGAATACAAGGAACAGAAACAATGGAGGACTCTTCTCAGATGCTGGATGCTGTGGAATAATACAGAAGGTTGTGCTTTCAAACTCTCACATGATATATGCTTATGCTTGCATCTGCTGTAAAGAGCATGCATGTTGAGTTGCAAAAAAAGAAGTCAAAGGCAGTCATTAAGTGCGACAAATTCCCTTAACTGTTAAGTGTGACAGACTCACAGACCAGATGGGAAAAATCAGCAACAACAGTCACAAAGTGTGACACCCCACACACAAATTGGATTGTTCTGACTCACTAACAAGTGCTATCAGGGGTGTCGGACCATGGGTTATGATGATCCTGAGTAACAGGGGTCCTCACTGGAGGGGGGCCCACAGAAAGGCTTCACTGATATTCCATTATATTATCATTTGATTATATATATATATATATATATATATATATTAATAACATGCTATTGGTTGGAATAAAATGTCACAAGACTCTAAAAAGACTGTAAAATTGGGGAGTTCCCCTATAATTTGCCTTGTCTCCGCTCATGTTTGCAAACATGTTTGGGTAACATTTTTAGCAACTGTATTGCTAAAAATTGCTAACAAACTGGTGCTCTTCTCATTTCAGAAATGTTATGGTGACTTTTCCATCAAGAAAACTCAAATTTATTTCCTATACACTGCCGTTCAAAAGTTTGGGGTCACTTGACTGAAATGTTTCTCATGATCTTAAAACTTTTTTTTTTAATCTGAAGGCGTATGCTTTAATGTTTGAAATTAATTTGTAGACAAAAATATATTTGTGCCAACATATTAATTTATTTAATTACAAAACTAACATTCCCCGTCTGTCGCTCACTTCGACGTCGTGTCGAAGAAGCGACACTAGGGGTCTCTCTTGAGCGCCGAAAGATACCTCTGATCTATGAAAAAAGGCCAATGAGAGTTGGCGAACAGTATTTGCATACTCCGCCTCCGGATACGGATATAAAGGCGAGAGAAATACGCTTGTTCATTCAGTAATTTTCTTCGGAGCCGAAGGTCGTGTTTATGCTGACTGCTGCGTATTACACTGCTGATCCTGCTTCTGATCCTCTGACGCTCTGCTGCTGTTGGATTTACGGCGCACTACAGCGGCTGTTTTTCTCTTCTCTGCCGGCGTGCAGTTTGCCCCTGGGCGCTTCGACAGTGCAGAGTTTGAAAGAGTTTCTCAATATAAAGAGTTATATTTCTCATAAAGAGTTTATTTCTCTAAAAGAGCAATACATAGCGGTGTTGAACGCCCTTTTCAGGGCGCATCTTTTTAAAGATGCCATTCAACCCCTGTGTAGTTCCTGGATGCGGTAGAGTGCTCTCCGCTTCTGACGGCCACAGGCGCTGTCTCGTGTGTTTGGGCGCCGATCACACCGAGGCTGCGTTTGTGGATGGCTCATGTTCTCACTGCGAGAACATGACCATGGTAACGTTGCGGTCGCGGCTTGCTTTCAATAGAAAGCACGCCACTCCAGCCGCCCCCCGTATCGCTCCTTCTTCCCACAGGATTGAGGACGATGCGGTTGGCGCTGGAGGCGATTTGGGGAGGGCAGCGGGTGCGCTTCCGCCGGGCACGTCCCCTCGGACCACCCGCCCCCCGGCACGCTCGTTTACCTCCGTCCAGTCTCGAGGTAACGGCAACTCGCCTCCGGGCCGGTCTGCCTATCCTCTTGAGCCTGAAGCCGATGAGCTCGCCGCTCCATCGGAGAGCGCGGCGTCTGACGCTGACTCCTCCCCTGGACTGCCGCCTTCGGGCCAGCAGGCCCAGGTTGAGGCGGATGCGCAGATGTCCGACATGCTTGCCCGGGCCGCCGTCGGGGTGGGGTTGGACTGGAAACCTCCACCCTCCCCACACCCGTCACGGTTGGATGACTGGTTCCTGGGGTCTGGGCGCCGCTCACAGCCACGCCCCCCCCGGTCCCGTTTTTCCCGGAAGTGCATGATGAGCTGACGTCGTCATGGAGAGCCCCGCTCTCCGTCCGTCAAAAGCCCTGCTCGTCCGCTCTCGCTACCCTCGACGGCGGAGAGGCCCACGGGTACACGGCGATTCCCCAGGTGGATAGGGCAGTTGCGCTCCATCTTTGTCCCGGTGACCCTACCACCTGGCACGGGCGCCCTGTACCCCCTTCCAAGGCCTGTAGGACTTCATCCTCCCTCAACAACAAAGCCTACAGCGCCGCGGGACAGGCCGCCTCCGCCCTGCACGCCATGGCTCTCCTGCAAGTCCACCAGGCCAAGGCGCTCAGAGATCTGCACGAGGGTAGCCCTGATCCCGACGTGTTGCAGGAACTGCGCTCAGCGACCGACCTCGCCCTCAGGGCCACGAAGGTCACCGCGCAGGCACTCGGGCAGGCGATGGCCACCCTAGTGGTCCAGGAACGTCATCTGTGGCTCAACCTGGTCGAGATGCGTGAGGCCGACAAAGTTCGCTTCCTCGACGCCCCTGTCTCCCAGCTTGGCCTCTTCGGCGACACCGTCGAGGACTTTGCCCAGCAGTTCTCCGCGGTGAAAAGACAGACGGAGGCCATCTCACACATCCTGCCTCGCCGCAAACCTGCCGCCAGGGCCACTGCCCCGTCTGCTCGCCGAGGGCGTCCTCCTGCGGCTAAGAAATCTGCTCCGCCTCAACCCGGGCCCAGCTCTCAGCCCCTGCGTCGAGCACACCGCAAGAAGCAGACGCCCCCCGTCTCCCGGACTCCCTCGAGGACCCGGAAGGCTCCCAGGCGGTCCTGAGACGGACGACCCAGCGATGCAGACATTAGCTCCGGAGGTGGTAAGACCACTCCGTCCCCCGGTGGAGGGCCGGGAGGAGAATCTTTTGTTTCTAAACAATTTAATTTGCCGCCCCCCCTTAGATGGGGTTGCGGTACCCACATTCTCAGTAAAAGAGCTATTTCCTGTGTCTCTGGGTCACCTGGCCCGCAAATGCCGTTCTCACGGCACTTTGCCCTTAGATCCCGACAGTCCTGGCCTCCTGGACACGGACCACCCGTCTTCAGCCCCACGACTGTCCCCCGGCCGGCCGGTTCCGATGAGTCTAGAGGACGCCTACCCAGGACCTCCTCCTCAGTCGCTAACCCGCCCCCTGCCGGGTGTGCGGAGCAAGGTAAGTGCTTTGAGTCTTTTCTCAGCACCTCAGCCGCGGGTCGCCCCGTCGCCGCCCAACGCTGCCCTACCTGCTCCGCCCCGCTGCGAAGCCCCGCCGGGTACGTCAAAATTAATCGTCCCTTTAGTGCCCCTAGCGCAGAGGTTGGACGCGTGGCTTTCACTTCCCAACCCGTCTCGCTGGCTGGCACGGACCATCCGACTCGGTTACGCAATTCAGTTTGCCAGGCCCCCGCCCCCCTTCATGGGCGTCCGCTTCTCCGCAGTACACGGCGAACACGCTCACTCTCTGCACGCGGAAATCGCGACTCTTCTGGCCAAAGACGCGATAGAGCCTGTCCCTCCAACCGAGATGAAGAAGGGTTTCTACAGCCCCTACTTCATCGTACCCAAGAAAAGCGGCGGCTTACGACCAATCTTGGACCTGCGAGTTCTCAACCGAGCGTTGCACAAACTCCCGTTCAAAATGCTCACGCAGAAGCATATTTTAACCTGCGTCCGGCATCTAGATTGGTTCGCAGCGGTAGACCTGAAGGACGCGTACTTCCACGTCTCTATCCTGCCCCGACACCGCCCCTACCTGCGGTTTGCGTTCGAGGGCCAGGCGTATCAGTACAAAGTCCTCCCCTTCGGCCTGTCTCTGTCCCCTCGCGTCTTCACGAAAGTCGTAGAGGCAGCTCTTGCCCCGCTCCGAGAAGCCGGCATCCGCATACTCAACTACCTCGACGACTGGCTCATCCTAGCCCACTCGCGAGAGTTACTATGCGCTCACAGAGACCAGGTGCTCAGGCACCTCAGCCGTCTGGGGCTTCAGGTCAACTGGGAAAAGAGCAAGCTCACTCCAGTTCAGAGCGTCTCTTTTCTCGGGATGGAGTTAGACTCGGTCTCAATGTCCGCATGTCTCACAAAGGAGCGTGCTCAGTCAGTGTTGAACTGCCTCGCCGCCCTCAGGCCGGGCACAGCGGTCCCCTTAAAACTTTTCCAGAGGCTCCTGGGGCATATGGCATCCGCCGCGGCGGTCGCGCCGCTGGGCTTGATGCATATGAGACCGCTCCAACACTGGCTTCGGACCCGAGTCCCGAGACGAGCATGGCGCCACGGCACGCACCGGGTAACAATCACCCCCGCCTGCCGACAAACATTCAACCCCTGGACAGACCTCTGTTTCTTACGGGCTGGAGTACCCCTACAGCAGGTGTCCAGACGCGTCTTGGTCACAACCGACGCCTCCAGATTGGGTTGGGGCGCCGTTTGCAACGGGCACGCAGCCTCAGGCCGTTGGAAAGGGGCCCAGCTGCGTTGGCACATCAACTGCCTCGAGTTGTTGACCGTCCTCTTTTCCCTGCGGAGGTTTCTCCCGTTAATCCGGGACGAACATGTCCTAGTCAGGTCGGACAGCACCACTGCGGTCGCGTACATAAATCGCCAAGGCGGCGTACGCTCCCGTCACATGTCACAACTCGCCCGTCGTCTCCTCCTTTGGAGCCAGCACCGACTCAAGTCGCTGCGTGCCACTCACATCCCCGGCAACCTCAATGTGGTAGCGGACGCGCTGTCACGACAACGCTTGCCTGGCGGAGAGTGGAGGCTTCACCCCCACTCGGTTCAGCTGATTTGGGAACGGTTCGGCAAGGCCCAGGTAGACCTGTTTGCCTCCCGAGAGACCTCCCACTGCCCGCTCTGGTACGCCCGTTCAGAGGCTCCCCTCGGGGCAGATGCACTGGCACACAGCTGGCCGGTGGGGCTGCGCAAGTACGCATTCCCCCCAGCGAGCCTTCTTGCACAGGTGCTGTGCAAGGTCAGGGAGGACGAGGAGCGAGTCACTCTCGTGGCTCCCTACTGGCCCACCCGGGCCTGGTTCTCGGACCTCGTACTCCTCGTGACAGCCCCTCCCTGGCGAATTCCTCTGAGGAAGGACCTTCTTTCTCAGGGACGGGGCACGCTCTGGCATCCGCACCCAGACCTCTGGAATCTCCATGTCTGGTCCCTGGATGGGACGCGGAAGATCTAGCTGGCCTACCACCCACGGTCGTAGCCACGATCAACCAAGCCAGAGCCCCTTCTACCAGGCAACTCTACGCCCTAAAGTGGCGTCTGTTCGTCAATTGGTGTTCTTCTCGGGCAGAAGACCCACAGAGGTGCGCAGTTAGGTCAGTGCTCCTGTTTCTACAGGAGAGGTTGGAGGGGAGGCTGTCCCCGTCCACCTTAATGGTGTATGTTGCTGCTATCGCAGCTCACCATGACCCAGTAGACGGCAAGTCTCTGGGCAAGCACGACTTAATCGTCAGGTTCCTAAGAGGTGCCCGGAGGTTAAATCCCTCCCGGCCAAACCTGTTCCCCTCCTGGGATCTCTCGGTGGTCCTCGCCGGTCTTCAGAGATCCCCTTTCGAGCCGCTAGAATCAGCCGGACTCAGGGCTCTCTCTCTAAAGACGGCCCTGCTGATCGCGCTTGCCTCCATCAAGAGGGTCGGGGACCTGCAAGCGTTCTCTACTAACGACACTTGCCTGGAGTTCGGTCCGGCAGACACTCATGTGATCCTAAGACCTCGACCGGGCTATGTGCCCAAGGTTCCTACCACGCCCTTTAGAGATCAGGTAGTGAACCTACAAGCGCTGCCCCGGGAGGAGGCAGACCCAGCCCTCTCACTATTGTGTCCAGTACGTGCTTTGCGTGCCTACCTGGAACGCACCCAGAGCTTCAGGCGCTCTGAGCAGCTCTTTGTCTGCTTTGGAGGACAGCAGAAAGGGAACACTGTCTCCAAACAGAGGTTGTCTCACTGGGTGGTGGAGGCCATTCAGTTGGCCTACCACACCCAGGCCGTGCCGCCCCCCTTACGGGTGCGGGCCCACTCCACTAGGAGCGTGGCATCCTCATGGGCACTGGCAAGGGGCACCTCCCTAGCAGACATTTGCAGAGCTGCGGGCTGGGCAGCACCTAACACCTTCACGAGATTCTACAATCTCAGGGTTGAGTCAGTTTCGTCCCGTGTTCTCTCAGGTCCGAGCCCGTAGAACTCGGTACACGTCGACGATCTGACCGGGTGATCCGCTTGTTCCAGCGCCGTTTCCCTCTACCGAGGCAAAACAGTGCGCTTTTTGTCCCAGAGGACCCAGGTCCCTGGTTGATTCCTCCCTAGCACTTCGGACCCTCAGCAGTTCATCGGAGGAACGTGCTGGTCCAGTCCACTACGGGTACCTCCGGCTACCCCTACTGGAATAAGTGCTCCACAGATCAGGCCTCCTACGGGACTCCTCCTGTGTGTATTTCCGCGGTACGGTCACCTTACGAGCTGACCCGCGTCTCCCTTAGGCAGCCCTTCGCTGCCTTCCGGTCGCCGTGTTGTAGCAACTCCCCCCTCCTCGAGGCTGGATCTACCACCACGCCATTTCCTCCCACATGCCCAAAGTGGCCATGTGGTGTATTTTGCCACCTATACCTCCCCTGCTGGGCGGGTGTGGCCTCCGCAGGGTCTTTTCCCCCTAAAAGAATAGGACTTCGGAATAAGACCCCCTTCCCTCGATGCGGTAAGGGCCCCGGCTGCTCTTGCTCTATGCCGAGAAAACATAGAGAGAAAAGAGGCCCAGCCAGGCTTGGCCCGTTCCCTAGTTGGGAGCGTCACCTTGTTCCCCCCTAGGGTAACCAAAAGGGTGCTGATGCTTTTTCGGGGCATTGGGGAAGAGTACGTGCAGCCTGAACACAGTTGGTCGCTTGTGCACGTGCAAAATACCTGCCCGCTTCTGTGTTAGCAGTACACGTACACGGCTCAGCGCATGGCGAGTTTTGAAGTGGACCCCTAGTGTCGCTTCTTCGACACGACGTCGAAGTGAGCGACAGACGGGGAACGTCTCGGTTACGTATGTAACCTCCGTTCCCTGATGGAGGGAACGAGACGTCGTGTCTTCCCGGCCACGTCGCTGAGCCGAGCCGCTGAGATGCCCGGAACACTCCCGGCTCCTCAGAAAAATCCTGAATGAACGAGCGTATTTCTCTCGCCTTTATATCCGTATCCGGAGGCGGAGTATGCAAATACTGTTCGCCAACTCTCATTGGCCTTTTTTCATAGATCAGAGGTATCTTTCGGCGCTCAAGAGAGACCCCTAGTGTCGCTTCTTCGACACGACGTCTCGTTCCCTCCATCAGGGAACGGAGGTTACATACGTAACCGAGACGTTTTATAAAAAAAAGTTGATAAAATGGATGACTTTGATGGGATATTAAAGAAAAGCAGCCAATAAGTGCCCTTCATAGATGAGAACTCCTTTAATACTGTTTAAAAAGCATCCCAGGGTGATACTTCAAGAAGTTGGTTGAGAAAATGTCAAGAGTGTATGTCTGCAAATTCTAAGCCAAGAGTGGCTACTTTGAATATGCTAAAATATAACATATTTTTTATTTATTTTTTCAGTCACAACATTATTCCCATAATTCCATTTCTGTTATTCCATAGTTTTGTTGACTTCACTATTGTTCTAAAATGTGAAAAAAAGTAAGTGACCCCAAACTTTGAATGGCAGTGTATAGTATTTACTTTGTTAGTAGGCTTTTTAAAAATAATATTTTGCTTGATTAAAAGAATATTTGCATTTAAAAATAAAAAGTTGTGAATTAGCACTGTTAAATACCCATCTAAAATGTTTATACTGGATATTATCCCCACCACAAACCCAAATTGACCAGGGGGCCCTAAAATAGTTCTGTGCCCAGAGCCTCTGAGCACCATCTCCCATCAGACAATTTTGCATCGACTCAAGCTCACATGTGGAGCTCGCACATTCTCATATGTTCAACATCACTTACCACTATGGCCACTGGCGGCAGTGTTTTGAATTTTGGTAAGCACTGACCAATTATAGCCAAAGAAAATTCAACCTTCTCTTTCTGATTTTACTTTGAAATCAGTCTGCCAAGTCTTCTGAAGCCATACATTTTGTGTAAGGAACACATTGAGATTTAGGTTGTTTACTGAAAATATTTTCTGAGCTTTGGTTTAGCGGAAGATTATTAATGAATTACAATATAATTTCAATCTGTTCCTCACTTAAAACAAGGCTTCAGAAGATTTGTAATATAGCGCATAATTCATATGGACTTTAAAAAGAGCTGTGTAAATATTCCCCAAAATTTGTACAATTTGGCACAACAAAAAATGACACAATATGAGATTGGAAAGATATGAGGTCAAGTAAATAATGACAGAATTGTCATGTTTGGGTTAACTATCCCCTTATCCTTCTGTCATATAAGTGTAAACCCTCTTCTATCCATCATTTCTGCATGTAACTGAACACACACACATCTGTCTTTGATCAAAATCTCCCTTCTGACCTTCTACTACACACATACACACTTTCTTGTGACTTTGCTCTAACTCTCTATCCTCCCCTTTCCCTCTTGTATGTATGTGTGTGTGTGTGCCAGTGACTAGCCTGACTAATGTTCGTGCAGGCCCCCACCCTCAGTGTGTGTGTGTGTGTGTGAGTTTGTGTCAGTGGCCAGCCTGACTAATGTGTGTCCTGGCCCCCACCCTTCCCATCCATCAGGCCCTGCACATTGTTTTGACGTCTAGTTAATTCTCGCCTGATGATTTATCAAACTCTTATTACGGCCCGCTGAAAGCCTCATTTATTGTCTTGATGTATGGTAATGATAGGCCTACTGCAGCTCTCCTGAATCTTAACTAACTCCTCTACTTCTCTCCCTCTCTTTCTCTCCCTCTGCTTTTATCCTCCCTTCCTCGCTTTCTTTCTGTCTCTTCTGGTCACATTAGGTCACTGCCAAGTGCTTTATCACTTTTTTAACTCATTGTTCCAACTGTAATCTCTCTCTAGTTTTAATATCCTGCTATCTCCTTCTGTTTTAGTTGAATGTCTCACCACAGGAAATTATGTGTGAGATTATTCTGTTCCTCCTGTGACTGAACCAGCTCCTCCATCTTTAGCCCATTACACCCAGTAAATGCCATAGATTTTCTCAGTTTTTCGCCACATAGCATTAGCTTTATTTTTTGTCTCTGAGGTCTATGGGCCATTGGCACGTTTTACCTGATTGGCACTGACAGTGGATCAAGTCAAGTCAACTGGCTTTTATTGTCATTTAAACAATATACAGCTAGTACAGTAAACAGTGAAATGAAACAACGTTCCTCCAGGACCATGGTGCTACATAAATAAACATAAAACAAAATAAAACAAACACAGAACTACATGAGACTGCACAGAACTAAATAAGACCTACTCATTTCTACATAAGGTGCATGTGCTAACAGTACAATAACTGCTGAAACAGGACAATAGGCACAGTAAGAGATAGTGCAGCGACGACCAGTACACAGTTCTGGTGTGAAAGTGTCCGATAAAACAGGTAGTGCAAAAAGATATTACAATTTAATAGAAAATACTGTGAATATAAACATAACATACTATGACATACAGTGATTCCTTTCCTAACCTTTTTTCTGCCACGGCACACTTTTAAGACTAAAAAATTCTACGGCACATCACTATCCCACATACAGTATATAGGCTAACCATCGTCAATATTTTTCCTTTTCAAGAACTTGTCCATGTTTTCTGTCCATCTTAGTAGCATATTTAATTGTAATGTTTGAAATTTGGATATGCAAAAAAAACAAAACAAGTCACAATCAGTGCTTGCGTTAGACTTTCTCATTGTCCGTCATTTTGATGGACAGGGTCATAATCTATTATTACCCATCATTTTAATTTTCATATTTTAATGATAATAAGACATTTAATAGATTTTATATTCATTCACATTTAAAATTTTTTTTTTTTTTGAATTTACAGGACGAGCATATAGCAGATTATGCAGTTATTTATTTATGAAGAGAACAGATGAACAACAGAGACACCACATGAAGCAGATTAATGTTTTTTTCCCCGCAGTGACAGCGGAGGCCACTAAAACATGATATATGAATAACGCAATATTACAAAAAACAAATACGATTAAAATATGAACAAAATACGTAAAAAATTTAATTGAACAGAACTCAATGGACAACTCAAACCTTCCTCCTGGTCCGCATCGACTTATCTGTGTGTAATCAAACGCATCAAGGGAGACTGATGCTGAGGTAATTTTCATTAGATTTTTAGTCTTTGCCTCGGACAGATGACTTCTCGTTGCAGTTTTAATTTGGTTCTGGAGGCTGTACTCAGCAACAAGCGCCGCATTGGCCTCCACATGACAAGAGTTACAGAAAGCGTCACAGAGGGGTGATTTTAGAGTGAGAGGGGTGAGTTCGCCACATAAAAAAGTGGGAGGTGTGCACAATAAACATTGAAAACATTTATTTGGAAGAGAGAAAAAAAGCTTGCAGTTGCTTTGATAGCAGAAAGTAATAAAAAGACTTGTTTATGTTTAGGTCTAAGCATTTTCTTGGTGAATGTAAATTAGTTAAATAACTGGGGTTGCTGATATCTGTAAACGATAAGGTAATATTTAATTAAAATAAATTGAGACATGCAATGTCCAAAAAATTTGGACAGTTTTTAAATATTTCTTGTTGCTTAGTACTCTCAAAGACATTATTGAAGCAAAACTGTGTGTGTGAAATTTTTTTTGGTGTAAAGTCACTTCATAGACTTCAATGTATTATGAAGTGTATTCAATGAGTCATGTGAAAAACCCTTAACGCGTATAAACATCAGTCACTTTTGCGCATTTATCATTGCTCTTTACAGTCACAAAAGCGACCAATTATGGTTTCAAAATGGCAGATTTCTCAGAAATGTGAGGAGTTTGGATCCCTGAAATTTTTTTCATGCA
The DNA here is from genome assembly GCA_032164185.1 of Moxostoma hubbsi. NCBI lineage: Eukaryota > Metazoa > Chordata > Actinopteri > Cypriniformes > Catostomidae > Moxostoma > Moxostoma hubbsi. The sequence continues at coordinate 7,096,025 of JAVLUX010000215.1, forward strand.
TTAATTTATTTTGTGGAATTTGATCATTTTCCACAGCACACCTGCCAATCTTTCACGGCACACTATTGCACATTGTATTCAGCAGATAGGCTTATACCATATATGGACATAACAGTTATGGGGGTAGCAGCCAGGGAGAAAGTAACAAGAAATTAAGTACAATATCTATGAATACAGTAGCATCAAAAAAATGAAATAGAAAAATTCTGGGTAGATAATACAGAAATGTGCAAAAATTGCAAAGGGAGTTGGATGGTGTCCAGTTGAGAGTGTGTGTGTGTGTGTGTGTGTGTGTGTGTGTGTGTGTGTGTGTGTGTGCTGTCAGTCCAGACTTTGAGTATTGAGGAGTCTGATGGCTTAGGAGAAGAAACTGTTACACAGTCTGGCCGGACGGTAGGAGGGTAAAGAGTTTGTGTGAGGGTTGCATGGGGTCTTCCCCAATGCTGGTGGATTTGTGGATGCAGCGTGTGGTGTAAATGTCTATGATGGTGAGAAGAGAGACCCCGATGATTTTCTCAGCTGTCCTCACTATCCTCTGCTGGGTCTTGCATTCCGTGCTCAGAGAACTGCCGTGTGTGCGGCTCCTCAGGTCTCTGCGAGAGCATTGGATATCAGCTACAATAAATCTACAATGACTTTGTTACTGACACATAACAAAACACTCTGTTTAATAATTCACCACAGAGCAGGAACAGGGCTGTTAGCTATTTGCTGCAATGCAATAAAAGGCTTGTGAATAATCAATAGAGTCAGACCATTTCCTGCCCAGGCTCTCGAACCACATTCCTAATGCATCTGTGATCATTTTCGTTGCACATGCATCATTTAAACATGCCTACATCTTACATTTTTCAAGTTCAAGATTCAAATTGGTGTCCTGTAGTTCCTGTTTGCCAATAACAGGAATTTGCTTCAAGATGGCTCTGATTTAGAAAATAAGTTCTGTCATCATTTCATATTTCTTTCTTTCGTGGAACACAAAAGCAGATATTTCACTGTTTTCCATACAATGAAAGGAGACAGTGATATTTACTGTCTGTGATATAAACTTTTAAGTTCAAGCCATATGATAGTTTTGTGTGATGAGCAGAACAAAATGTAAGAAATTATTCACTGAAAATCATCCTCTCTGCCGCTGGCCTTAAATCTTAGTTACACAATAGCATTCTAAACTTGGCGTGATGCGACATTATGTGAACGACAACTTAAATTTCAATCTTTTCTTGGCATAAAGGTATATAAGGCTTAAGAAATACAGTATATCATACTTTTTATGGTGATTTCTTGAATGGAAACATCACTGCCCACTTTTGTTATACAAAAAAGCAGCTTGAACATTCTTCAAAACATTTCCTTATGTGTTCATGGAAAGAAAAGCATATACAGGTTTGGAACAAAATTAGGGTGAGTTATTAATGACAGGACTTTCATTTTCTACTCTTTAAGATGAGATGTCCTTCAGCATATTTACTTGTAATGCTGCATTGTTTTTGACTCATCACAGAACAGAGACTATACTTATCAGAGTTACAAATTACTTGCTCTTATCATCTGATCACGGCTGAATTTCACTTCTAGTGCTTTTAAATCTTAGTGCTGCCATTGACACGATAGAGCACAACATTCTCTTGAATAGGCTAGAGAATTATGTTGGCATTAGTGGACTTGCATTAGCATGGTTTAGGTCCTATTTAGCAAACCGCTACCACTTTGCCTATGTAAATGAAGAATTGTCAAATCAAACAAGTAAAGTATGGAGTGCCACAGGGATCATTTTAGGGCCTCTTCTTTTCTCCTTGTATATGCTTCCCCTATGAGATATTATCAGGAATCATGGAATAACCACTGTTATGCAGACGATACACAACTTTATATTGCTTCAAAACCTGATGAAATTTCACAATTCTGCAAATTAGCAGAGTGTATCAATGAAATGATTCAGAAATGTCCTTCTACTCAATTCCGACAAAACAGAGGTATTATTTATTGGACCAAAAACCTCTAAAAATAAGCAGCTATAATATAATTTGACTCTCGATGGATGTACTGTTACATCATCTTCAACAGCAAAGGACTTAGGTTCTTTGGTACATGCTCTCTGTTGCTGATGCCGAAAAACTAACGAATGCGTTCATGAACTCAAGACTACATTATTGCAGTGCATTTCTAGGATGTCCAGCAAGATCAATAAATAAACTTCAATTGGTTCAAAATGCAGCAGCCAGAGTGCTGATGAGAACCAAGAAATATGATCATATTATTTTATTATAATTTTATAATCATTACATTGGCTACCTGTTAAATTTTATATAAATTTTCAAATTCTGTTAACTACATACAAAGCTTTGAATGGTCAAGCTCCACAATACTGCAGTGACCTTCTACCACGCTATATTCCATCACATTCATTACTATCACAACACTGTGGCCTGTTAATAGTTCCTAGAATATAAAAAATCACAAAAGGAGGTAGATCCTTTTCATATTTGGCTCCTTAACTATGGAATATTCTGCCTAACACTATTCGTGATGCAGACACACTCACTCTGTCAAGTCTAGACTAAAGACTCATTTATTTAGCCAGGCATGGACCTAATTAATCCTTCAACTCACAGTTAGGCTGCTTTAGTTAGGTCTGCCGGAACCAGAAACAGTGAACATGATCTATAAATCTGCAATAAATTGAATGGCATCTATGCTTATATTATTCTATTTGTTTCCCTGTCTCAACCTCCGGATTCCTATCCTGAGGTCACCAGAACCATCTGGATCCAGCTCAATTCCTGCTTTGTGTTGGACTCCACTGCTACATGTCACTGTGTGATTATGACTAATAGCAGCCGGTGCCAGTCAAACATCACTTCAGTCTATTACGATGGACTTCAGAGGATGAACTCTATAAGACATGGGATACTTCATATGCTATTGCCTTAACCTTGGATTTAGGATAGACCTAACCAAAATTACAGGCCAGGTGCAACTGCAATGCACCTAACAGATCTCTGCATCAGCTTGGTCTAATGATGTACTACACTCTTAAAATGGAATACATAGACTACCAATTAATTGCCAACAAAACCCTTCATCAGCTAACTAACCAGGAAAATTGCATCTATGTGAAATTCTGCAGTTAATCCAGGATGGACTTCAAAGAAATGAGTCATTAAACTTACAGTTCATACTGTATCTTTGTTTAAACACTGAACCTTAACACATACTTGGTTTAATACATTTAAATCATGAATTGCACTATACAAAAGTAATATTGGTATTATATTCATGATGTTAGCCAGAGAGGAACTTGCCCCCACAGTGAGTCTGGTTTCTACCAAGGTTATTCTTCTCCATTAATCAACATCTTTTGGAGTTCCCCTTCTGTCACTCAATCGACATTGTGTTGATTGTAGTAACAAAAGGGGATTCTTTCAGGAGCCTCGGATACCTTTGAATATGAAAAAGGCAGATGCCAAATTGGCAAACAGAATTTGCATGTCCTGCCCCCGGACATACGGGTATAAAAGGCGGGATGTGCCTCTGTTCAGTCAGATTCTTTCTTCGGAGCCGAGCAGTTGTGTGTGTTCAGCAAGCTGAAAAAACTCACTTCTGTTCCACTCACCTCTAAGAGTGCTTTCCTATTGGATCTACAGCGCATTGCCAGTGGCTTTCTCCCTTCTCTGCACGCCAGTGCAGTCCACGTCCCTGGGCACTTAAACAGACTTTTAAAAGAGCAAACAACAACTCTAAAAGAGCAATCTTTTCTCTAAAAGTGTTACGCATTGGCGTTGAACGTCTTTCTCAAGACGCATCTTTATCAAGATGTCCTTCTGCCTTTGCGTTGTTCCTGGATGCGGCAGATCTCTCTGCTTCTGACGGCCATAGGCGTGCATACGCATTTGTAGATGGTCCTGTACTCATTGCGAAAACCTGACCATGGCATCGTTGCGGCTTTCCTTTCTCAAAGAAAACATCACCCCCCCACGTTGCTCCTTCCCACAGGATTGAGGATGACCCGGCTGGCGATGGAGGCGATTTGTGGAGTTCAGTGGACATGGTTTCGTCAGGTAAATCCCCACAAACTACCCAACCCCCAGCACGCTCGATTGCTTCTGTCTGGGCTCGATGTGAGACCAGCTCACCTCACAGCCAGTCTGATGTCTCCGCTGGGGCCATGGAGCAGGATTATGACGGCGCCGCTGCATCGGAGAGGGTTGCAGCGTCTGATGCGGAGGACTTGACTGGGCTGCAGCCTTCGGGCTTCCCCGCCCAGGCTGAGGCTGATGCTCAGATGTCCAATATGCTTGCCCAGGCCAACTTGAGCGTGGAGCTGGACTGGAACCCTCCGTCCTCCCCTCAACCCTCACGGCTAGACGATTGGTTCCTCGTCTTAGGGCGCCGCTCGAAGCACAGAGGTGCATGACGAGCTAACGAGGTCGTGGAGGGCACCTTTTACTGTCCAGAGCCAACCTCCTTACTCGACCGCTCTCACTACCCTTGATGGTGGGGTGGTCCACAGATATACGGCGGTCCCCCAGGTGGACAAAGTGGTTGCGGTGCACCTGTGCCCGCAAAGGCTCCCAAGTGTTCCTGAGACGGACCACCCAGGGGACAAGATGTTCACAGGAGCTGGTAGCCAGACCATTCCTTCCCCCGGTGGAGGGCCGGGAGGAGAATCCTTGTGTAACAAGATTTAACTTCTTCAGAGGAGGAAGGACGCGGAAACAGGGTGGAACACAAAGGTAAGGCTTTTTAATCTTTCCAAAGTAAAATTACAGAACTGAACAAAAAGGGTATTTATATTGAATGCAGACTTTTTGAACTTGGCTCGCCAACACTAGACTGGCACTCTCTCTTCCTCTCTGGAGGCACTGGTGCTCTCTTTATGCCGCTCTCCCCATACTCACTGAAATTAGAGACAGGTGTTAGACATAATTTAGCTCAGGTGCAAGCGCCCTTACCGCTTTCTCCTTTCGGACGGGCACTTGACCACGCCCCCGCTGCCACACCTTGGTTTCCATTTTTTTATTTGCCGCACCCACTTTGGGATGCGTTTACCCACTTTTTAAATGAAAGAGTGATTTCCTCCTCCTCAGTCACTAACCCGCCCCCTGCCGGGTACGCGGAGCAAGGTAAGTCTTGAGCTCTCTCTCAGCACACATGCCTCAGGACGCAACCTTGCCACCCGATGCAACACTACCTGCTCCCCAACGCTGCGAAGCCCCACCGGGTATGTCAAAAACGATCGTCACCTTAGTGCTCAACCGGACTCTGCACAAACTCCCATTCAAGATGCTCACGCAAAAACACTTTCTCCCACAGTAGCCTTCGGCTTGCTCACTAGGTTATAAATACAATTATTATTTAATTACTTATTTAATTGCTTATTTTTAAGCACAATTCAAAATCATATATTATCAAACTACACAATGATGACTCTTAAGACATATAGATATTACAGTTTTATTTTCTGTTAATGTCTGATCTTATGTAAAGCTGCTTTGAAACCATGTGTGTTGTGAAAGGCGTTATACAATTAAAAATGACTGACTTGACTGAGAACAAATGCAAAACCTTGGAAAGTTTAAAATAGAGATAAACGAGGGAGTCCAGCGGGGTGTATAGCTATACTCTCTGTGAATTCTCTTTCAATCTTTCCCTCCCTTTCCACTCGTTCATCGGTCCCCAAGAAAGAGTTTCCCTGGGGGTATTTAAATACTTTATTGGGCTGTTACATTACCTTAATGTCTCTTAGCATTTCATCTGCCTAAAGCCTAATGGGGAGTGATGGCAGCCATGTTCCTTTGCTAAAATGACCTGTTTCATCCTTTTCCGCATTTGTGTGCATGTGTGCTTTGTTTAAAGTAATGGGAACATGATTATGTCACTAGTATTGGGAGGGAGGTAATTGAGTCCAGGCTTTATAGATATTTGTGTATTTGCTGGAGATTTATTTGAGTTCTATATCCTGCTAATACACTTTAATCTGGATTTACATCCAGGGTCTAAAATGAAAACTCCTGTACCAGATGTGGGTAAAAATGGCCTTTTGTGAGTAAATAAAGCTGCCAGTGTATGGTAACAATAGTATGACCTTCGTTTATGTACAATGCATTCAAAAAGTTTTCAGACCCCTTCATTTCTTTTCACATTTTGTTATGATGCAGCCTTATGATAAAATGCTTTCAGTAATTTTTTTTTCTCACATCAATCTACACTCCATACCCTATAATGACAAATAATTTTTTTTGATTTTAGATACATTTATTAAAAAGAAAAAACTGAAATATCACATTGACATAGCGATTACAGCCTCGAGTCTTTTTTGGTATGACATGCTTTGCACACCTGGATTTGGGGATTTTCTGCCATTCTTCTCTGCAGATCCTCTCAAGCTCTGTTAGTTTGAATGGGGACTGTTGGTGGACAGCCATTTTCAGGTCTGTCCAGAGATGTTTGATTGGGTTCAAGTCCTGGCTCTGGCTGGGCCACTCAAGGACATTCACAGAGTTGTCCCTAAGCCACCTTTGCGTTGTCTTGACTGTGTGCTTAGGGTCATTGTCCTGTTGGAAGGTGAACCTTCGGCCCAGTCTGAGGTCCTTAGCACTCTGGAGCAGGTTTTTTATTAAGGAAATGTCTGTATTTTGCTGCATTCAGTTTTCCTTCAAACTTGACCAGTCCTCCAGTCCCTGCTGCTGAAAAACATTCCCACAGTATGATGCTACCACCACCATGCTTCACCGTTGGGATGGTATTACGCGGGTGATGAGCAGTGCCTGGTTTCCTTCAAACATGATGCTTGGAATTGAGGCCAAACAGCTCAATATTTGATTAATCAGAACTGAATCTTGTTTCTCACAGTTTGAAAGTCCTTTAGTTGCTTTTTTTGCAAATTCTAAGCAGTCTTCCATGTGTCTTGCACTGAGGAGAGGCTTCCGTCTGGCCACTCTACCATAAAGCCTATATCGGTGGAGTGTTGCAGTGATGGTTGTCCTTCTGCAAGCTTCTCCCATCTCCACACATGATCTCTGGAGCTCAACCAGAGTGGTCATCGGGTTCTTGGTCACCTCTATTACCAAGGCCCTTCTCTCTCTCGATTACTCAGTTTGGCCAGGTGGACATCTCTAGGAAGAGGCCTGGTTGTTACAAACTTCCGTTTAAGGATTTTAGAGGACTGTGCTCTTGGGAACCTTCAATACAGCCAAAAACTTTTTGTAGCCTTCCCCAGATCTGTGCCTCGACATAATCCTGTCTCTGAGCTCTGCAGGCAGTCCCTATGGCTTTATTTTTTGCTCTGATATGCATTTTCAGCTGTGAGACCTTATATAGACAGGTATGTGCCTTCCCAAACCATGTCCAATCAATTGAATTTACCACTGGTGGACCCCAATAAAAGTGCAGAAACATCTCAAAGATGATCCAGAGAAATGGGATGCACCTTAGCTAAATTTCAAGTGTCATAACAACAGGTCTGAATACTTATGTCAATGTGATATTTAAGTTTTTTCTTTTTAATAAATTTCAAAGTTATCAAAAATCTGTTTTTGCTTTGTCGTTATGGGGTATGGAGTGTAGATTGACGTGAAAAAAATAATTTAAAGCATTTTTGCATAAGGCTGCAACATTACAAAATGTGAAAAAAATGAAGGGTTCTGAATACTTTCTGAATGCACTGTAAGTGACATGAGCGAATCAAATCAAACCATCTACTAAGAAAATATCTGTCATGGCTCACACACCTTTTAAAAACTTTTCAGCTAAATCATGTTGTTTCTATATATTTTAGTGACAGGTGCAGTTTCATTTTGAGTGACACAATGCAACAAAAATGCATGAGTAAAAAAATTATAATTATGGGCAGTTTTATTTTGTTATTTTTTTACATCTGCTCTCAATTGGGAAAGAAATGTAAGCAACTCGTTCTTCTCTCATCATTGAATCTTACACCACGGTTTCACCTTCTTTCTCTCTCTTTGTCTCTCTCTCTCTGTTGTTCTCTCTTTCTGCAGATGAAGGATGAGTAGAGCATTGAAAGAGGTCAGACATTAGCAAGGCTATCTAATGACTGTTGCAGCTCAGCATTATGAGTTGGGTGATCTGTCAGCGCCTGTCAGAGACAGGCCTTCCATTAGGGCTGCACCTGAGTGATGGGACACACACACACACACACACATGCACACACACACACACACACCATTCAGACACCTCACAACATAATGGTTCCAGCACTGCTATGCATCATGTGTCATTCTGGAGCCCTCTATTTAATGACCCTGTCCATCCACTCACACACATCGCTCAATGTAAATTACACCTGACCCAAGGGGACAGGCAGCAGGAGAGCGAGAAGACAAGAGAGAAAGAGAAAGTGTGAATGGCAGCGATGTCTTTATTAAACTGAACATAAGAGGAGTGTTATCAGGCATGCATGTAAGAGAATGCATGTTATCAGACATATGCATAGGGAATCTATTTGTGCCCTTCCAGCATTGCTTATTCAGGTGATGATAGGTGTCTGTGTGTATCTGTGAATTAGTATGTGTTACATTGGTGCAAGTGTCTCCTGTATTACTACATGGCACTTGCAACACCAAGGTCATATGTTCAATTCCCAGGGAACACACATAAAAAGCGTCAGGCAACTGAATAAATGTAAATGAGAGTGTGCATGGATATGTATTGCTGAAAGGGACAGAGCTCTTTGCATTAACTCTGTTTCAGTATATCACACAATATATACAGTATGATGTCATTAAGATATGTGAGGTCACCGTAATGGTCTGAGCCCATTATTAATGCTTCAGTTCTGAGTCTCTTTCTCTGATTTTATCAGTTGTCAGCTTCATCAAAAAGATTGACTCTCTCATTTGTTGCAGGAATATATGTCACACTAACCAAGTGCCCCTCGCTCTATCAATCCATCCATCCAATCCATGTGGGTAGCAGGGATGAGGCCAGAAATCTCCAAATGAGTGGACCTTGGTGAAACAGGGTAGACCCCTATAATTTAATTATGAAGCGCGCCTCTTTCCTCAGCCTTTATTAGTCAATATTTGCTAATTTACCTATTACTAACAGTTGCATAATTACAATTAATTATTACGTTTATTATTAGAAATTTACCTTAATAGGTCATATTGATGCGATTGTAATGGGGTTGTCTCTGCGTTGTGTTGAATAAAGCACTTGATGGACACCATCTCACACCTTTGGTCGATTTTATTCTATTTAAACACAATGAAAAGTGGTGGTCAGTCCCCAAAATCATGCTCACGCATGTTCCACCAGAATCACTCTCTCGGCTGACACAAATCTAAATCTTATGTATAAACATAATAGGACAGGTATAAAATAATTACACATATTACTTAATATGTGTAATTACTTCAAATATAAAGTCTGTACCTGTTTAAACACATTGAAAAGCAGTGGTCAGTCCCAATAATCATGCTAACGCATGGCGTATAATGAGGATGAACATTAAATCAAACGTTACTACACATAAAACCTGGTAGCTTGATAAGATAACATACACTACACTTTCATACATGACAAAACAAAATACATTTAGATGAAAATCCCCCCAAAATAAGATACATTTAATAAAAATATTTTTCTGGGGAGCACTCACAACAACCACCCTCTTAGCTGGCGCAAATCTCAACCGGAACCAGTTCGCTACACAGCACCAGCTAATGTGTAGAGAGTGCAGCTTAAATATAATTAAAGGGTCATACACAAAATTAAGTAAAGCACGTGGAAGCACCTTTTAGATTCTGTAACACAAAAATAAAAATAAAATGGCCATAGAAATAAATACAATTAATATATATGCTTTTATCCAAAGCAACTTACAGTGCACTTGTTACATGGACAATCCCCCCAGAGCAATCTGGAGTTAAGAGTCTTGCTCAAGGACACAATGGTGGTGGCTGTGGGGACTGAACCAGCGACCTTCTGATTAACAGTTATGTGCTTTAGCCCACTACACCACCACCTCTCTCCAAAAAGATATGGCAATAATGACATTTCACAGGTGTTGGCTGGGTTTCCCGAAGCACTAAGAAGAACAATAGTAGCACTTAAGTAGTACTAAATCTCTACGGTGCGTTTCTCAAATGCATCGTCATTTATGTAAAACATTTGTAAATTAACGAGAGTTTTGAACCGCTCTTATGTCCATTTAGTGCAAATTAAATGTATCTTTCTCGGATTTTCAGAGTTTTCACTGTTTATCAGAGACAAAGGGACATTGAATAAATTATTTTAATATATTTTGATAATTGGAAAGCCATTATACACTGTTTTAGAGGATAAAAAATTGTAAATAAAAATCACCGGCAGTCTCCGCAGTCTGTGCATGCAACGTGATATGTCTAAATTAGGTCTAAATATATATCTAAATTTACATAACACATAATAAAGTATAACGTTTTATTGGATTTGAACCAGCCATCAATGTGGGTGGATAAGTGCCAAATCTGGGTGGACTAGTGCCACTCTGGCCCTTATGTGGCCTTGCGCCTGGTCGGTAAATACTTTCTGAAAAGTTCACATGTCCTGCGGTGTGACGTATTCTATCTATAACTATTTGAAATATATTTCAAACTGCATTTTGTTACTTCTTTTAAATGAATGGTTTAATAAAATTATTTTGTTATCTATCTATCTCTCTATCTAGCTGTCTGTCTGTTTGTGTGTTTCCTCTATATTATGATGAGATAATCACCCTCTCTGCCTCGTAGTCCTCTCACTCCTCGATTCTTGACGAGAATGAATCACCTGTTTTTTTCATCCCTTCTTTCTCATCTTCTGTGCCCCTCTCTTTCACAGTCACCCCATCTGTCATCTTATCCCCGGTTATAATGCAGCCCGTGTGAGTTGATTGGCTTGAGATGGTCTCCACACACTTTCATTTAGCCTCTCTCCCAATCACACATATACTCTGTCTCTGTCCCTCTCCTCTATCCTTATTCCATCTCTCTCCCTCTCCGTCCCTCCTTCCTCGCCTCAGCTCCTTATTGCTCTATCAATCTCTCCTATCAGAAGATCAATAAATGCTTGCTTGCTTTCCTTCTCTGTCTCTCTTTTGTTGCTCACTCTTTGTCTGCCTCTTAACCCTGGGGGGACTCTATTGGGAAAAAGACAAAATATTGATCTTGGTCTGCCATTATCATTAAGAACAACTGTTTTTTGCACCATAGAACTCTCCTAATTAAATTTTAAATTGTGTATGACATTTAATCAGTTTGTACTGATTGTGATATGTAAGCTGGATTTTTTTTTCTCGATCCGTCTTAAAGGTAATTTTTTTCTATTTTGTTTTCCCCTATATCAGCTTAATTTGCTGAGACAACTATAAGTAAGAATAGATTTCCTAGAAAGTTAAACAGTATGGCTCAGTGGCACTATCAAAATATTTCTCTGTTTGTGGTTGAGGTACCAGCCTGACATACGTAGCAATATTGGCTAAACCAATGTGTGAGTTTGGAGCTGGAATATCTGTTTGACCGAACAGGTAGTATACTGGAAACCTGTTGGAAAACGGTCATTGTTTTTGCAATTACTTTTGTTTCCGCTAGTGGTGCAGAAATTACACGTCACCTTTTAAAATGCATTCTATGACAAAAGATCACACTGGAAATTGACATGTTGCTTCTGAAAATTCACATACCCTGAAATCAACCCCATTTAGCCAAATTACTGACAAGCGCTATACCCCTTAAAACATTTTTGTATCAGTTCAAGTGTGATGTCATGAGTAACCTATGAAATGAGTTCTGGTCCCATGGGAACCTGGAAGTAAATGCATTCACACGTAATTCAGTGGTTGCTTTACACTCTAAAATGAAATTTTTACTTCACTGATGGTTGGGTTTTGGGTCGGGTTTGGGTTACTGAGTAGGGTTAATAAAATATGCATTCCTGTTGACTGTATTACATCATAAACAACTAAAAATACAACCATGTGGGCATTGCACCTGGAAACTGAAGCTCACACATGCCCATACGTTCAACAACATCAATGATTTGAATTTCAGTAAGCAAAGACCGATTTCAGCAGCAAACCTTTTGACCTGCTGTTGCCAAATTCACAGTGTGATCAGACTGACTGTGATTATAGCTACTATATATGTGTACATGATTTAAAATGGAAACATTGAGCTTGTCATAATGCCATAGCCAATCACAAAAAAAATAATTTTTCTAATAGGACCCAAAAAACATTGAAATAAATTTAGCTTTGGTGACATCCCTGCAAAGATAGAACACACATCACAGCCCATCGGCAGACAAACAGGCCAGCCAGCTCTCCAATTACAAAAGGCCTACTTACACACCCTGGAAGGTAACACACATAGGCTAATTTGTCAAGCTGAAATGATGCCCATTCATTTAATTTTACTTCCGCAGCGCAAGGTAAATATTTCCACTACCCTCATATAAATAGCACACCCATATTTGAACAGCTGAGAGAGAGAGACACCCAGGGAGAGAGAGAGTGTGTGAGAGAGAAAGGAAGAAATAGAGATCTTTATCCTTTATACATGTTTATACATATTCATAAACTGTCACTCTTAACAAGAAGCTGGGGCTGGAATATTGACTCACTGCCCCCTTAGTATGTGTCTCTCGGGCTTTGCAGAAGAATGAGATAATGAAAAAGTATCAGTAGAATTTGAGCCACTTGTCTAGAGTGCTGAATAGTTGTCTGACAGCTTTTGTTGTAAGGTGCTGAGGATCTGAAAGTTATTCATCAAACCCTGATCAGTAATGAATGCACACTAAACCCTATAGCAGTGTTAGGAGGCCTGAGGGATAATGGGGATTCCTGTCCAGAAATGACAATGGCCTGTCAATCAAACTCGCCCATTTGTTGCCACTTGCTCTCCCTGTGTAAAACGTCATAAAGGCAAACACCCCTGACATTTCACCATAAGAGAGTGTGGGAAAGAATTTTAAGTGGGTGAGTTATTTCATTTGCTTTCTACATGCTGATGTGTTCCAGGGGTTCCATTGCAAGGAAGTACAATATGGCAAAATCCCCTGCTAAAAAAGCCCAGAATTAAGTTTATAGGCTAGTTTACTGGTTAGTAGGCATACTGGTTTGGTGCTGGTATAGGTGGTTATGCTACTTAGGCATCCTAAGCAAGGGACTAGCTTCCAAAACAGTGGCAGGGGCATAGTACCAACTTTAGGGCCCCCTTAACAATTTGTGTTTATGGTGGAGATATTATCCAGTATAAACATTTTAGATGGATATTTAACAGTGTTCAGTGCATCAGTAATTCAAAACTTTTTATTTTCATATGCAAATATTATTTTAATAAAGCAATACATTATTTAAAATAAAAAATAAAAAATTTAATTATGCATGTATACATTTATGAGATTTATTTTTGGCAAAGTCACCATATCATTTCTGAAATGAGAAGAGTGCCAGTTTGTTCAGTCTATCCTGAGACATTTCTGCTTTAGGTAGATTTAGAAAGTCTTGACTTGCTAAGTGATATTTGCACAGGGTTATTCATTTTTTATTTTGTCAGTTTTTCATCAGATTGGTCACATTTTATCTTTTGTAAAATGGTCAAACACATATTCTATCAATTAATGTCTTGTAACTGCATTTATTCATTTTCATCCATATATTTGTCATTATTATATATTAGTATACATGTTTATTGTTTAAATACATAGATTGTTCTGTTTACAATGATTTGCATCCATACACAGAACACATGCTAAATCGGTACTGTCAATTTAAATAGATAACGGCATCTGTGCGCAACTACAGTTGATTTTGTTCTGCAAATATTTTTTTAGTGTCTTAATATGAGGAAAATTTCGCATGTATCATAATTACCTTTTATTTTCTTGCCAAAAGCAATTTTGTCTCGCATGTGGCGTGTGTTCATTTTGGGCCATGTTTACATGGATATCAAACTTATATTCACAACGTAGCAACGTTAACATGTATGGCTCACTTTTCTTCTTTTATATATATATATATATATATATATATATATAATGATATTATATCAAAGAAGCCTTTCTGTGGGCCCCCCTGTTACTCCGATGCCCCTGTACGGTGGTGATCATCTATGCTGGTCTTTTCAGCAGGATTTTGCACATCAGGAACAAATCATCATACTCCCACCCTCCTTCTGTCTTCCAGTCCACTTTTCTTTAAGCTGTGCATCCCACAGAGACAAGCATTCCAGTTGTCCTCTCACTGGGTTTCTGTCCAAAATGGAATTTGGCGGTATGGCTTGAGCACATTGTTGCGGAGAGGCTGCGATTGATTCTGTCAGTACCTACCTCAACGATTGACTCAACCACAAGACTATTGATTGAGAGTGATGGATACACAGCTAAATGGTGAAACACTCAGAGAGAAAGAAGTGGTTGTCAAACTGTTAATGATACATCATGCCATGCCTAAATGTACACACACATTAGTCATAATTTTTTGCAGAGGAGGATGACAAACTACTCCATATCCTGCTGACAAAGAAACAAAAGCACACCTGAAGAGGCTAAACTTTAGTGTATCTTACAAAGCAGGTGACTCAGTTATTTAAAATAATTCTTCAATGGAACAAACAAATAACTGCCTTGAAGAACAATGAAGAGATTAGCTGTCCTGAGATTCAGGTTAGCTTCTATTTGTGACAAAACTGCCCAGAGAATAACTTTATTGCTCAGAGGATGTTCTTTCGTGTGTCCTGGTTATTTTTATCGAGCACAGTTTGTCACATTGTGTGTAAAGTTATATCCAATTTTACAACTTCGTTGTCATGACAACATAACACTGCAAACCCTAAAACCATAAAATTTTAAAAACTGCAATTGAAACTACTTTACATCTCAAATAATGCATTAGTTGTAAGTATAGAATTAATGTAATTGCTTTTATAAGTTTCACATTTCTGCCTTTAAACAATAAAAAATGTACCCCATTAATTTTCATTGTAGTGCAGCACTGTAAACTCAATTTTTGCAACAATGAACACTTTGCCACAAATGCTGTCAATTGAGCCTAGCTTGTATTGTATGAACTGGAATATTTCATTAAGCCAAAGTCTCCATTTTCTCTACATTTTAATGTCATTACTGTCAATGATAAACAATTGGCATAATAAAGAGATATTATGTGCAATTCTTTTTCCAATGGGTGAACATAAAATGCAAAATATTTAAAAATGTAACATCAAGTAACTTGTAATTGATAAAGTATATGCTATCTAAACATCACCATGCCAAACTATCACAGCAAAAGTTAGGCCTAGGCTAAAACTTTAGCATCAGCAAAGGGCCAGAATGAGAGACAAAAGGAAAAAGAGAAGTGTGAAAGAATAGAGCAGAGGGGGAGGAGAGGGATAATAGAGACATAGCAGCCTGTCAGATGCTGTTAGACAGCCATGTGGATGGAAATGATGGATGATCTCCCTCTGGACCACTGACCTCCTACTCCACTTCTGATGGCTACAATATGTCAGCTTTTGTCAGGTTATAGCAAAACCCATACATGCACATTAACCCTCCTTTTCCAGCTCAGCTAGACCCTATATATAAGATGTATTCCCATGCTTATATCAGATGAAAATAAGCTGTCTGTATTTATATGGCTAGTATGTTGTGTTAATTTGTTTTGAACTCAAATTATGTCTTAAAGAGTTTATTTACATACTCTACTCGGAAGTCTAGAAAAGTTGGTATTAGTGCAGATGCTGAGACAACATTCTGTCAAAACAGAGCTGTGGGTTGTAAGTGGATATATATATGCTTGGCTTAGACACTGCTACTCAAACTGATGTTGACTGGCAGGTCACGCCCACCTGTAACTCACCTACTGTGACACATGCCATAGCTGTCATCCTCATCTCACCTGTGTGATGTCACATGTCATCTTGGCCTGTCTGACTGCCTGCAAACACAGCGATAATACTCCACACATTTTCCACTGAGTCTGTGTTATGAAAAGTGAGGAAGTCTGTTTTATATCTTCGGATGAGATGACAGAGAGAATCACATAGAGGGTCTGGGAGAAAGTAAGTGTGTGTATGACATTGTGCATTACAGCACATGTGAGCATAGAAAAATTGGTTTCTGTTGTCAGGTGATCTGTATGTCTGTATGTAAACTGCTGTGAATGAAACTCTCCTGATGAAAAATACCATGCACCAGATGTAGAGGTACAGATAATCAAACACACAAAATCAATCTAGGCAGCTAATATACACAAAGAAAAGGAAAAACATTAACACATGACAGAGGAATGACCTTATGCGTGTATTTTTTGATAATATCCCATACATATGCTGTGTCCCAATTTGTGTAGATCTACTGAGCACTAAAAGTACACACATCACTTTTAAAATGAATGTACAGCCTTGATCCCAGCTAAAAAGACCAGCTTAAGCAGCATGTAATTCCCATGCTGGTATAGGCTGGTTTCTGCTGGTTATTGCTGGTTTGGTGTTGGTCTAGCTGATGGACCAGCATAGCAATGCTTTTCACCAACAAAACCTAGCCTGTGAAGCTGGTTGACCAGCATGGTCTTTCTGATGAAGCTGGTTAAGCTAGTTTTAAAGCCTGGTGGGGACATCAGCACAGCAGAACCCAGCACTAGCACCCATAACACAACATAAGCTGGTGACCAGCAATGCTGATCTTTTCAGCAGGGATAGCAGAGACCACCTTATTGTGTACTGAAAATGTTAGAATCTAGCTAAAGTCCCTGGCATATTCATGGTAAAGTTTTTCTTAGTTGTGAAGGTTAAAATAATACGGTTACACATTTAATTCAGATTCTTGAACTGATTCATCCGGACTCGGGCTGTTATGGACTCAGTCTTGAGTCCGACTCTGCCCCTTTTGAACTCAGACTTGATTGTTTAAAGACTCTGACATCACTCGGACTCGACTAAGGTGAATTTCAACCCAACACTACTTAAAGATGTACTCTTTTCTTTCTAACTAAAAATAGCCATAAAGATTTAAGTAATACTTTAAAAAAAAAAATTTTTTTAAATCACTCACATGAGATAAAGAATTAATATCAGTAGCCTAATTAAAGCATGTTTATTTCACATGGGCTTCCTCAAGGGGCCGCCAGGTTGAGATCACAAGACCAGCTGAATACTACTCATCTTGGTAACCCCCTGTTATGCTAGGTAGTGCACCTTTAAATTAATTTATAGGTAAACTTTTAGTCATTATTTTAGAAGTTGGTGTGACAGCCTCACATATCTCACCATTTTTCCACAACTGAAAATTCTAAAAGTGTTCAGAACTGTGGGAAATATCAGCACAAAAGCATACATGGTTGCAGACAACAAAAATCCACACCAATTCTAATCTTGCATACTATTCTTGGAAATACAAACCATTAATACCAAACTTTCTTCTCCAAGATTCTCTACACTTCTATTTTCTTTTCCTCCTGACTAATGTTGAAGATGGAGAGGTGGAAGCAGCTGTAAGAGCAAGACAACCATGTTTACACATTCATGACAGTTTTGTTGTGTGGCCTGAAAAACTTCTCTCTCTCTCTCTCTCTCTCTCTCTCTCTCTCTCTCTCTCTCTCTCTCTCTCTCTCTCTCTCTCTCTCTCTCTCTCTCTTCTCTTCTCTGTAGCTTCTGACCTCCTCACCTCTCCTGCATTAATCCGTTGTTGGTAATAAATCAAGTCTGACAGAAAGGCTTGCGCCACTATGGTTAAAATCATTTGTTTAAATTCACATACTTTCCACTCTTGCCATAACTCTGTGACAGCCCTGCACAGAGAGCTGGGAAGGGCCTCATGGGTAATTACTCTGAAGTTTGGAGCTCTCGATCCTTTCTTCCTATCCCCTCTTTTCATTTTCTTTTCACAGATGATCCTCTCTTTTGTATTCCACTTTGGACGGTGGAGAGCTAAAGGAGGATTTTTGTGACGCTATCACACTTTTAAAGCCTAGAACTATCATAAACCTTTCAGAAGACAAACCTGCTCTTTTTCAGTCCAAGGCTTTCGTCAACTTAAAAAAAGGCATCAAATAAGAGACTTGGCTGACAGTGATGCGTAAAAGTCTTTGCAGGGTTTGGGAAAGTTTCTGGTCCAAGATCAGTGGTTGAAGGCTTAGTGGAATGCAGAGATTGAAAGCAGATGGCTGCTTGATGACGACGGCTCGATCCAGGAGAGGAAACTTTTCATTCCTCTCCATCCATCATTCAGAGAGAGAGAGAGAGAGGGAGGGTGGGTGGGAGAAGGAGTAATGGCTGATGTTGGGTGTCTTGGTTTCTTCAAACTGACAGAGGCATGAGAAGACCTAATGCACACACACACACACACACACACACACATTTGTGCTCTTGCCCCTTTATTAGTGGTTTTGTCCTTTTTCCTGTTACAGGGTTCTGTTCGTCAGACTTTGCAAAAAAACCACTGCAATTCTAAAGCATTTACATGACATTTTCACAAGAGGAATTATTGTTTTAGTCTGACTGAATTCAAACCTTTCAAGTGCATGTAAATGTAACCTATTTGTGGGCAGTTATGTAGAAAAAAAGTCAGATAGGTCATAGTATGACTCTCAAGTCAGTGAAAACTCAAGCCGGTTCTGAGGAAGGTTTGCAGACGCCACAGACAAGTACTGGCTCCGGCACAACACCCAGCATCATTTCTCTGTAAAATGGGTATCAGCATGCTCAAATAGCTGCTGCTCACTGTCCAGAGGGAACTGCATGTTGTTTCCTCCACCCTTTTCTGTTTTTTTATTCTCTAGTCTTTCTGTTTGTGTCTGCTCAGCCCCGCCCCATGGAGTTGTGGTGTCTGCTATAGAGAGACAGAAAGAAAATGTGTGTCAGTGAAAAGGAGAGGTCATGTGAGTAATGTACCTGACAGCTGAGAACCATTAATCACTGTCACACTTGAAAGGGAGGGAGGAGACACCACACACATACAACTCACACACATTCGCAGACACAGGCCTCTTCAGGTTGGGACGCCTTCCTGTTGGGCCGTTTGCCCTTTCCAAACTCATAATACCCCTTATATGATGGCTGTGTGTGTGTGTGTCTGTGGGTTTTTCTAGATGTGTGTGTGACACTAATGTGCTGCTCTAGCTGTTTGACTTCACACACACTGAGCCTTCACACAGCAGGAACTGAATTCATGACATGTCAACATGCCTTCATCGAGAGAAGGAAGAAAATATAGGGGGTAACGATACACCCCTTGACTCTCCCTCCCACTCCCCCCCCCCCCCCCCCCCTCTCTTTTACTTACAAATCCACAGTTTCTGTCTTCCTCTCACTTTGTTTTTCTGTTGATCTGTTGTGATCCAAATTCTCTCTCTCTGTTACTATGTCTGCCTTCTCAGAGGACAGACAACCAGCTGCCTGTGTTTGTGTGTGTGTGGGAGAAGCCATTCAGTATGTAATGACAGCCCTGGCAGGTCCCAGTGTAGTCAAACCCTCCCACCTCCACCCCCTGTCAGCTGATGAATTTGTCAGACTCCAGACTTCAGCACTGATCATGGTTCATAGGAGCAATGCTGCTGTGATCTGAGAGCAGACCTGGGTTTATTCATTTAATGGCAGGGATCAACATACAATTACGTACAATACACAGCTTAGTCAATTATATTTATTTAACATTTCCTGCCTCTTCTGCATTCCATTCCATTGTACTGTATACAAAAAATGTGTATTTGTACACACACACACACACACACACACACACACATATATATATATATATATATATATATATATATATATATATATATATATATATAGTCTTGTGTCTTTCTATATATACTTATATTTTCTATTAGCTTTATTTTTATTATTATTTTTATCTGTCTTGTTGTTGTATTTTTTGTGCACAGGAAGCTTCTGACACCAATAAAAATATCCTTGTATGTGTAAGCATACTTGGCAATAAAGCTCATTCTGATTCTGATTCAGATGGGGATGGCTGTTCTTGCATCAGTACATGTAAATGTAAATGAACATGCCGGAGGGATTAAAAGATTAAAATGTAAAGAGAAAACAATGCAGATAGGAGGATTATGAAAAGAGAGAAAAAGAGACATAATAAATGTTCAGTTGTTTCTTGGAGAACTTTAAGGCCCTAATATACCAAATTGAAGAATGAACGGGTGTGAAGTCATTTAGAACTAAATCTGGACAAAAACAGGTGTTTTTGAATTCGTTTTGGTAGTTTTTAACAGCTTGCCTATGCAAACTTTAGGAAAATGTCTTACCGGTCCACATCATTTGTTGGTGTGATCTGGAGCTCCACCTACATTGAAGCTGACAGCTAATTCCTGTTCAGTCAGTCAACATCAGTCAACATTAACACACCGCCATGCAGTTATTAGTGAGCTGGTATAAATGCACCTACATCTGTACAATCGTTAATGTAGAGACATTGTCCAAGAACATGTCATGCATTTATTTATTTTTTTGTTTAAATAGGTGCATATTATGACAGTGGGTAGTGTTTTAGCTCATTAGGATCATAAATTCAGAATGTAAACAAGACAAATTCCACAATTCTACTGCATATGTATTACTTTACATAATCATAGAGTGGTTAAAAAGGCATCTTTTACTGATCTAGTGAGAATTCTACTCATAAAATGAGGCATAATGTCATTAATAAGACATTTAAATGTCACATTAGTTAAGGTTTTACAGCGCATCCTCATATTTAAATGTACTTTTAACACCTCCCATAGCAGTGTGGCGATGTCTGAATGTTCACAAACAGTACACCGTTGCTGGCTGTTTTGAACTTATTTTACCGCCGAACGAAGAACGAAGAAGAACTTCTCCTGAAGTATATTGGGGCCTTTAGGCTCTGTTCTTATCAAGAACCATTTTATCTGTTTATTCTACATTGGGTTCTTGAGTTGGCTATATGGCTTTTGAGATTAAACCAGTTATTGATGGTCAGCGTATTGTTTTTTTGGGGTTAATTGAAGCATCATTACATACAGTGGCCCCAAAAAGTATTTGGACACTTAGGCCACGCTTGATGTAGTTAATTAATGAAATTGCATTATGGCTTGACGATTTATCGGATATTCACGATTTTATCGCGATAAATCGCGATATCCAGACAGGCCGATAAGCTGATACAACGCACAATTTAATACAGCAAATAACAAACATAAAATTGCTTAAAATTATAATTAATCACTATATTTCCTCAATTTCATACAAAACTAAAAAAATTACACTTTATTTTAAATGGTAGATAGCAGTTTCTTCAGATTTCTGTTTAGTCATAACATTTTAGTAATTTATTTGCACATGAAGACATTTTTTATATATTAGGGAGAAGGAAATAACAGTACACACACTAGTCCAGCAACCACAAAAAATACAGAATAAATAAATGATACATAAAGTGCATAGTGAATAAGACATTTACTTATAGCACATGTGAAGCGCTTTTACCTTGGGCTGCATCCAAAAACGTAGGCAGCTGACTTGCTACATTGTCGCCTAATCAGTTAATGGCTTAACTGACATCTGTTTAGATGTCAGTTTAGAAACGTAACATTAAACTTTTCGCAAAGTCTAATTGGGAGGTTGACTAATTGAATAGATAAATAAATAATAGTCCCCATACAGGTTGCATTTTCATTGCAATGGCCATTAAATTCCTTAAACTGTCATCCTCCACAATATTAATCCGCCAGTAGACTGTGGCTATCCACTTTGTTACAGCAATCATAAAACCACATTCATGATTTGCGTCAGGGTGGCAATGCCAGCGTCGACCAACGCTTTGAACTCACCATGAAAAGCACTTGCAAACAAAAACATCTGATTCTGCATTTGGTAGTTAAGATTTTGTGTGCTTCTGTGGTAATTAAAATGTACCTTACATAGCCTTAAAAATATTTGATTTCTGTCAGAAATCCCATCTGGGCTTGTTTTGTACAACAAATAGCGATAAGAGCTCCTTTGTCCATAATTTTATCACTGACAGGGTTGCGTTGTCAGAGATTATTTTATTTACTGATTTACGACTTTTAATTACGACTGAACCGCCCATAGAATGTCTACTGCAATGTTATTTTATGCTAAGCTTGTGGGCTCCATAGGTAGACGGGCTCTGGCGCTGTGGTGTGTGGATCGGTGTAATGACTCCAGGCTGACATTACAAAATTTCAACCCTTCACACCAGTGTTTATGCTGAATTAACGGTAAATGAGTTAATTGCGATGAAGACAAATTAACGGGTTAAACTTTTTTCATTAATCGCATGCGCTAATTCTGACAGCTCTAGTTTTTCTATACAAACTTTTTTAACTGCTACGAGTTCAATATAAAAATAGAACATGGTATCACAGAAAAGAAGGAGGTGACAACGTTTCTCCAGATGTGTAATGAGCAACATTGGAAGGTGTCAAATACACCCTGCAGTTTCAGTGTTTCAATAGCGCTTTAACTTTTCACCAAAATAAAAGCTCCACATGAAGGTGAAGTAAATATGACAGCACTTTTAACTTTTCACCAAAATAAAAGCTCCACATGAAGGTGAAGTAAATATGACAGCACTTTTAACTTTTCACCAAAATAAAAGCTCCACATGAAGGTGAAGTAAATATGACAGCACTTTTAACTTTTCACCAAAATAAAAGCTCCAACTGAAGGGGAAGTAAATACGACAGCACTTTTAGCTTTTTGCCAAAATAAAAGCACCAGCTGAAGGGGAAGTCAATACTAGAGAACTTTAAGCTTTTCACCAAAATAAAAGCTCATGGTAAAGTAAATGTGACAAAAATATTTTACTATTGTACAAAACAAATATAATCCTCATTCAAATAATACAAATTCAGTATTATATTGTATTATAACAAAATGAATCTGGGCTTCAAAAGTGAGTTAACTTGTAGTTTTTACACTCCCTGTTCATTCACAAATAAAACAGTTTTTGTAAAAATACTGTGTATGTATGAAAATATGACTTTTTGTTAATGTATTGTTGGATTGGTGCATCTAAATGAAATTGACTAAATAATGTTGATCATTGTGTTAATTTAGTTAAAGCTGTAGAAAACATGCCTTCATTATTTTAAATTTTTATTTCATGAATTAAACATTACCAATATAGTTGGCTACAACGCCTGTTTTGTTGAAATGATGGTTCCTTTGATGGCCACCCCCCCCCCTCCACACACACACACACACACACACACACACACACACACACTTTTAATGCCATTTTACAACAAATACAGAATTAATGAAATAAATATTGAATATGGTCAAAAAGCTGAAAAATACTGAGATATAATTATTGCAGCCATATCGTCCAGCCCCAAATTACTTGAAAAGATTTCAAACCACTTGTCATTGGCAAAGCATAATGATTTTTTTTCTCAGAATGAACATCACTTTCTTAGCCATTTTTGCCATTTCTTTCGACCAACTGAAAAGGGAATTTTAGGATATGAATGAAGTCAGTTCCCCTCAAGTTCATGCAGATGTCCTAGCAAAGTAACCACACATGTTTACTTTAACTATGGACATGTTCCTCTAATTTTGACAACCAGAAATTCTTCATATACTTAACAGGATATACTTATTGTTTGTTATTCATATTATTATTTAAAACTTCTTTTTGTGAAATGTTTTGCTTACATTTTATTACATTTCTTTAAAATAATTGCTTGGTTTGATATTTTTTTTATCTAACACAATGACATTAATATAAGCTTTTTGTGGCTTAAGAGTCTAAATAATTTTGGGGGCCACTGATGGTTTCCTAAAGAGCAAGGGAATAAAAAGTTATTTGTGGAAAAGGTTGTCCAATTTTAAGAGTCTACAAAGTCTAGAACCAAAAGAGACAAATTTATAAAAACCCATTTGTTTTGGTTTGAGCAATGGTCTGATACAGTGATTCTAAATGAGAAATAATAACATAGAAAGAGAGCTAAATACAGAATAAATGTTTATGTTTTGGCCACACTCTCTGCAGTGGGCTTGACTGAACATGAAACAGACCTACAGAATAAGCAGTCGTCCAGTCTGAATCAGCTGTGACTTTTAGTCTTATAGCCACAGTGTGATTTTCCATGTTAGGTTTGGAACATTACCTCTGTTCCGGCACAGGGCGTGTGGTCGTTAGGGTACGTTTACATGTGAGAGTGAAAGCTGCAGTGACCTCAAGGTTTGCATGTGTGTGGCAGTGGGGCAGACAGATTGATGGGTGGTCCTTGGGATAGATAACAACACACAGACACACACACAATATTTAGTTACGGCGGTCTCCACCACATTACTGTTATTATTCTCTCATTTCAGTGATTTCTAGCTTAATGTACTGTTTGACAAATTGCAATGAGGGAGAAACATGGGGTTCAGAGGTTTTATAGCTTTCAGATCCTTTTTTGTGGTTTTGAGCAAGTATGCAGCCTAAGCATTTACACTCAAAAAAATTATTTTTGCAGGTTGTTCACTTAATTAAAATTAACTAAAGCAACACAATTCTAGAACATTTTGTCATAACTTAAATGCATGACATTAAATTCAATTAAATTTGTAAAATGTAATAGAGTAAGGTCTACATTATATTTTATACATAATATATTTTGTAGCATTGATGCATCTGTCCAGGGGATTTCAAATTCCCAGCATGCTTTGCAAGGGACTGGATGGTGTGAACAAATGTTGAAACTAATTGTTATTTTATGCATTTCTGAGCAAGATAAGAACAGAATGAGTTTTGTTCATGTTTATTGTTCTGTTTTTAATCATTTTTTAAAAGTAGTGTTTGTTTGGCTGGAGTTTGGAGGGTTACTTTTGTGGTGAAAACTGGTGCTTGTGCTTTGGTTAAGGATGGACTTGCACTTTCAAGTGATGTTTGATTTGAATGCTGCTGAGCTATATATGCAGTTGCCATCAAACTGATTCGAATGATAAACAGTTTTTGAACGATCATAAAAAATTATTAACTTCAAATAACATAAGACAATTAATTAAATAAATCTTTGTAAATTAATAATACATTAGAACAAAAAGTTTGATTAACCTAATAATGTTGAGTTAAACCAACCATAGTAAATTGATTTGACTTTAAGTAAAGTTGATGAATTTGTTTTTTGAGTGATAGAGCACAGAAACACTGAACTACTGGGGAAAATGTCAATAAATGTCTAATTAATTAGAATGATACATTTTCTGTTATATTAGTTTTGTAGTCCAACAATGATGACCTGACTTTGTTTTTTTGTTTGTTTTTTATTTGTTTGTTTGGCTTTTTTTTTTTTTAATTCTTGGTTGTTTTGTTTTGCTTTTGTTTCTCCAAGACAACAATTTTTATGAGACACAACTAAGACTGTCAATGTACTTCACCCAAATGAAAATAAAAGCACAATTGCCCTGTTTTTTTTTATTTTTTTTTAATCTAATTTCCATCCAGTGTCCCTCTAGAAATCACCATGAAAGGCAACATACTGCAGTTTCAGTCAATTTCACACTGATTGCTCAAATCAACTGGGATTTTTTTGGCAAGGAGAGAGGAACTGACATTTGATAAAAACAAACCGTAACAGTTTTTGCCCAGAGGGCTCTCGCCCACACTCTTAACTGTACACAGGTCTGACCAGTGTTTAAATCCACATGATGCAATGAGACCCACTTACACAGCAACAGTCTCCTGCACATAAAGTACTTTGTGCACATGTGGTTCGTCAGTCTTAAACACACACACACACACACACACACACACACACACACACACACACACACACACACACACACACACACACACACACACATTTTGCAATGTCAGTCACTTCCTGTTTCTTTTGGCATAGTGCTGGCCAGTTACACACACACACACACACACACACACACACACACACACACACACACACACACACACACACACACACACACACACCTGTTTTGCCAGTTCCTCTTTCTTCTCCATTCTGTAGATCTGGCCAATTACAGGCCTTATCTGTGAGTGAGAATAATGAGGTTACACACTGAGCAAATTCTATCATGTCTCTGTAATGAGATTTGGGTTGAGCTGCGTTGCTGCTGTGGATGGGGTGGAGGACAGACACACTCACGCTCATGGCACGTTATCTGCTCCCCATCTCGCCGCCTGACATTCCAGGAAATTGCATTCCAGTGAAGGAGGGAGCAGAAGAGTCAGTGACAGTGTCACTCTCTCTCTCTCTCTCTCTCTCCTAGTCACACTACCTTTGCCTTTCTCTCTCTCTCTCACTCTCTCTCTCTCTTCTCTGACAGTCTTTTTGATTTATGACTCCAATTCCCTGGTGCAGATGCAGCCTGCACTCATAACCATGTATATGTATTTTATTTTGCTGCCCTCTCCTTGCCTCAGCTTCTATGCTTTCACATTCTCCTGCACTGCCTGATTGATTATCCCATCCACACTGTCTATAGTGCTTCTCATCTTTCAGAAATATAATCTCTGACAACAGCATGAGAGAAAAAGACAGAGATTTTGAGCCTTGAATGTAAAGCACCCATATTAGTTTATGTCATGCTTCAATCTGGAAAAATTCCAAGTGGGCTGAATGAATGATTTTTGCATGACTATATGAAAAGTTATCGTAGAGTGAGTGTCTGTACCAGAGGTTCATTGAGTTGACATAGCTTGACGGTTCTTTGGATTGTGGTTCCATGGGGTAGAGAGACTTGATGATTATTGCAATATTTGTCTTAACTAAACACAAATTAAACAACTGTTACATACAGCAAGACAGGAGAATGTTCATGTGGAAAGCATGGCTCAGAATGTGTATTAAAACAGTTTGATGAGAAATGTTTAAGTTAATTTTGAAGTCTTTGACTCTTGATTGCAGACTTTGTACCTTGGCAAATTTTTTTAAATTCTAGAGGAGACCCGTTTAAGATTACTGTGGCAGTTTTCTCAGCAGGAAAAGTCTGAGAAGCAGGAGATGTGAGAAAAAGACTAATTTTCTATCCTTTAAATCTTAATTTTGTCAAAGAGAAACAACAGAATTATCAGAGAAATCATTTGTGACTTTTATTTTCAATTAGTTGATTCAATGGGATAATCCCAACTAAAAAGACCTTCTTATGCAGCATACAATTCCTAGGTTGGTCTAGGTTAGTTTATCCTGGTTAGTGCTGGTTTGGTGCTGATCTAGCTTGTGAACCAGCATAGCCATTCTTTTCATCAGTAAAACCTGGTGAAGCTGGTTAAGATAGATAAGAAGCCTTAAGAAGTTAAGAAGTCGTGGTGGTGTAGCAGGCTATAGCACATAACCGTTAATCAGAAGGTCGCTGTTTAGATCCCCACAGCCCCACCATTGTGTCCTTGAGCAAGACTCTTAACTCCAGGTTGCTCCGGGGGGATTTTCCCTGTAATAAGTGCACTGTGAGTCACTTTGGATAAAAGCATCTGCCAAAAGTATAAATGTAAATGTAAAGCCTAGTGGGGACACCACAAGGATTTTTTTTTTTCAGCAGGGTTAATAAAGCCTAATAGCTGGTATTAGATAATCTAAAATGGATGTCAACACTGTTATTAAAATGTGTTAGATTGCATGGAAAAATATAGAGTAATTCAGAGTCTGACTACCATTTGTAAATTACTGTAATAATTCTCTTATCACTTCAATAACAAACTTTAAGACTGTCTTCATTCACCCAGGCAGTTAACGACTCTTTTCAATTATGCAACCCCAGAGCTCTGGGACAAGCCACAGATGAGCTAAGGACACACCCATGCTAACAGCTACATTAATTCCTGTGGCATGATACAGCTTCGACCACTTACTCAAAACGCGGTTAGCTGCTATGGCGCTAACATTTTAAACTAACACTTTCCCATGGTGTGTGCCAAAGCTAGCATCTCATCATGTCCTCTAGCTTTTACAGCTCTGTAAGCTTTTAAATGGAGATTTTGGGCATGTAGGAAAAAGTTAAAGCTGACATCCCTTGAAATAGACAAGGAGGTGACATTGGAAGACTCCAGGGGACAATCTGTGCGAGCAATTACAGTAAAGATCACAAAGAATATAATTAAGCTGCCAAAAAGTGTTGTAAATTGAATGTTTTTCATAGTGGTTAAACCAGCATTGTCATGAGAAATGCCTCAAGAGATGAAAAAAAAGAAAAGAAACTAGAACAACAACAAACCTTTCCTGTTAAATGCATTTTTGTGATGTGTGTGTACTGTATGTATCTTTTGTTTTGTTTCAAACCCTATTGAGCCTCCTTGCTGTATACTGTCCTGCTGAAAAACCAGCTTAACCAGAATGCAATTTGGTGCTGGTCTAGCTGGTGGACCAACATAGCCATGCTTTTCACCAGCTAAACCTTGCTGATTGATTGAAATACATTTGTTGTCAACTATTCTCTTCACATTTAGGTAAATTATTAGGCATTATAAGCTAGAAGGCAGCACAATTTTACTGCCTACCACATGAAACAGCCTTCACACTGGAATGCACAGAGCACATGTTCAGTGCTCAGCTTATGCATCAAGTGCGAGGAAGTGTAATCAAGCTTCAAATCATGATTGTGCCAAAGAGACTGCAGATGTCAAGATTTATTGTGAAAAAGGAGCTACATTTTGCTCTGTTACTCACCCAAACTGATCACTTTTAAAGACAGAAATCGTATGGATTACCATTTTCATGCCTTTATGTCCTTTTTGGAGCTTGAAAGTTTTGGTCCCTTTTGTATGGAGAAACACTTATATATCTTTTTAAAATGTTTGTTTGTGTTCTTCTATAGAGAGTCATATGAGTTTATAATGACGTAATTGTGAGAAAATTATGGTGAGAGAATTAGACCCTTTCTCACCTACAGTCCTGGTACTTTTCCCCTAGTAACTTTCTAGATGAGAACTCTTTAGAGGAATAGGACACCTGAGGAGACTTTTCCCCTCTTGCAGTCACACTCACAATAGTAACCCCTGTAGTCATCTATTATCAACCATTTGTCTTCTGACGTTTTTTTGTATGCGTGATTCAATTGCAACAACTAAATCAACAACACCGATGGAGGAGGCTAGGATCCAACACTTTTTTTAGGGCTGGATTACACAAACTTTGGCTGCATCTGAAAACTTAGGTACCTGTTTTTCTGCCTAATCAGTTAATGGTTTAAACAACAGTGTTTTTGGATGAATTAAACTCTTAAGTGAACTGGTCTATGAACTGTTTAAAAAGCATATTATTTCCTCCTACCTCATTATCTGTGTCTTCAGGTAACAGTTTTTACTTGGTGCTTAAGTCGTGCATCCTGAAGCCATCATGAGAGGAGAGATGAGGCGGACAAGTTACCATACAGCACACGCTGATCTCAGCTGACAACATGTTGAAAATGCACTATAAATCCATTTATCTTTTACAATAAAGGCTTTTATGTCTCAACATAAATTACTGTACAGAAATACTCACTCACTGACTTTAAAAAGACATCTTGAGGCAAGTTAACCATGCAGTAACAGGCACGCTATACTTCCCTCATGTAAACTAGATTTCATGATGGTTTAGTGTATAATAAATAGTGTTCAATTACCCACTCTCAATAAACATCTTATTGTTTATATCCATCATCCCAGGAAAAAGAATCAATGTAGTCATCCAGAAATCACTTTATTTTCTGTAGTCACACAGCACAAACTATACAGATGCATTGAAACTCAAAGCGTGTCTCAAGATGAAGTAACACAAATACACACACATGTGAAATGGGTGATTCTCTTTGAATAATTTGTTGGTTTTGAATACTTTTTCATTGCTTGTGCATTATAGGTTTTTGACCAATCACAGGCTGCAGCGCCTCTCACAGTAGCCTCCCTCAGAGTAGGAGCTAAAATGTCCCTTAAAACAGCTATGAAGAACTATATGACAAAATGACATGACAAAAAGTACTATTCCTGGGGAAAAGTACCTAAAATTGGCTTTAGTTCATGCAGTGGGAAAGGGCCTATTATTTTGGGGTGAACTATTCCTTTTAGTTTGAGTGTGGATGAGGCCTTACATGCAGACCCAATCTTTCATGTTTGCTGTCTGTTCTGTGCAGATTCAGCTGAGCCAGAACAGCAGAACCTTATTAGTTGAGTTTATTCAAAGGGTTTATATCTATTTGAGAGAGCTGAAGAGATTGGTTTTCCACTCTAATAACGTAGGGGGGTTTCAACATATTAAAGAACTGCTGAGGTGGCAGTTGTTTACGGTGTGCAGGATAAGATGGGAGGAAGTATTTAAATGTTTTTCTACTCCACTCCTCTCTCCTTATACATCCCTTCCACTCTTTGCTACCCTCGTAACAAATCACTCTCTCTCTCTCTTTGCAGTCTCTCGTGGTCTGTGCAGGCAGCTGTATTGATAGGGTAATTCAGACATGATGAATGACCCGATAATCATGAGACGGCTGAAATAAATCACACTCTGATCGATACACACACACACATGCACAGATCATTACCCTGCTGTAACACATCCTCCATTAGAGCAGCTCACACAAACACATATGCACTCAGACGATGGAGAAGAGAGGGAAATGAAAATATTGTGTTTCTATAATGTAGAGGCAGAGATTGATGAGGCCATTGGCATTCTTATTCTTGTAGCAAAGTCAGAGATGGAGACTGAGGTCTTTGTCCAGTATCTTGTGAAATCATCCAGTCTTACCAAGGTTACTTCGGGTAATGGCTATGATGCATCAAGCATAAAATAGCTCTGTAATATTCTGTCCTGTGTGCAGTACCTGAGGATGTATTTTGCAATTCCATCTTAATGTTGTCTGTTTTGCCCTCTTCTGATCTGTCTGACTTGGAGCATTAGCAACATGTCCAACACAGAGAGCCAGCAACCAGCCACCCACTCTGTTTCATTACAAGGAATTAAAAAATAAGGATGTACAAATATACATATTTTTTTTTTAAATTGACTAGTCAGTTGGTTCTTAAGGAATCCTTGTATAAATAAGGTCATCTGACCCCAATCACCGTGATTCTGATTCTAATCAGTTGCATTTCTTACTGGGTGTTTAAATAAAGCATGTTTTTGCCTTCAAAACAGCTAGATGGTGCATAATGGAATTGAACAGGATACAAGGATATTGAGACTGGCTTTGGATACACAATGCACTTTCAAGCTCTATAAAGGCAGTGTAAAGGTAATCCAATCAACTCAAGGGGTTTAACCCATGCGTTCTGAAGTGATACATTAGGGTTTGGGTCATGATTTGTATCCTACAGATACAGAAAGACAAGAATACAGGAAAAAGGAAACAAGTACAAAAAAAGGAAAGGTAAGGCCAAATGAATAGAGAGGAGTGGAGAGAAGAAAGCAGAAAAAGGGAAAGGGAGAGAGGCTTTGTCATGCTGAATGTAATAAGCAGTAGGTAGTGTGTCTTATGGAAGGTGATTTATGGGCCCTGTCCTAAGCCAGCCAGCACTTTGTCTCCTCTAGCATGGAGGATGAATGGCCTGCTGTCAACCCAGCCAGAACACCCCCCCCCCCCCCCCCCCCCCCCCCCTCTCTCTCTCTCTCTCTCTCTATCTGCTTCTCAGTTCTTTCTCAGTCCCTGGGTTTCTCCTCTATTTTCTCCTGGAGGTTTGTGATTCTACCCCGTTTCCTTCGCTCTGTCACATGCAAGGACTTGCAAACTCACAGTGCCTGAAAAATTAGAATTTTTAATTTAGTTTTCACTCTATGACTGTACGCTCGGGTATACTTGTTTTTTCTGTATTTCCAGATCAGATTGTGCTCATTGACTATGTTGCTTTTCAAAGTATACTCTTTTGGCCACGAGCGAATATGAACATGTTTGATGGATGCACACAATGACTGCTTTATGATACTCTTGTAGTACAGAGAACAACAGGCGCATGCACTGACGATGCGCATAAACAAGGACTATCAGCGTGCCGAGAAAATCCGGGACACGTGCGGACTGTGCTAATGATGAAATTTGCATCACACATACTCTGCTTGGAGCGATCAGCAACGCGGAAAACTGAAGTACAGTATACTCAGGCCTTTAGTTTTACTTGAGTTTCTAGTTTCAGATTAGTTTTTCAGAATCAAAATCAGATTAGATTTTTTGCCAAGTGTGTTATCCTTTATGATAACACACAGGAATTTGTCTTTGTGACAGAATCTTCCAGTGTACAGAGGAAAACAACAACAAGACACAGATTATAAAATAAAATAAAAATAAGTTAATTTTATATATATATATATATATATATATATATACACACAATAAGACAAAACAAATTACATATGTACAAATATGCTATATATAGATATATACATGTTTGTGCAAAGGAAGGGTAAGTTTAATTAATATGAATAAAAATACAAGTAAATTGTTATTGCACATGATTGTATTGCACAGTGGTGAGTCCTTGGGGGCAGTTTTAACTGTTCATGAGATATATGGCCTGAGAGAAAAAAAAATGATTGTGCCTGGTTGTTTTGGTGCTCAATGCTCTGTAGTGACTGCCAAAAGTTAGTGGGCTGGGTGAGTGGAGTCCAGAGTGATGTTTGCAGGCCTTTTTCTCACTGTAAATGTGTACAGTTCTTGAAGGATGGGCAGGGTGACACAAACAATTCTCTCAGCAGTCTGAACTGTCCTTTGTAGTTTTCTGATGTCAATATGGTAGCCAAGCAAAACCAGACAGTTAAGTGCAGAGGACAGACTCAATGAATGCTGAGTATAAATGTATCAGTCTTTGGCAGGTTGAACCTCTTTAGTTTGCTAAAGAAGTACAATCTCTGCTTGGCCTTTTTTCACAATGGAGTCAACAGATGCTTTTACACTATCAGGCCAGTGTGAGCCAGGGCTATCAACTGGCCAGCTGGGTCCAATAGCCTCAGACCTTGAGCCGCAATACCATAATTAATCTTGGTTCCCACCATCAGGCCAATAGCCCCACAGCTTTGCCCTAATATCACCCTTAACACGCTACCCTTTTGTCAATGTCTCACAACCCGCCCATTTTATAAGCAAAAGGGAAGCTCAAGCTGATGTATCATGCTATCTAGTTATCTACAATATTGAGTTTATATATTATGTAAACATTAGCTAGCTACCTACTGTAGATAAGTTAGCATTGACAATTCACTGACTGTAACGGGTTTCCCGAGTGGTCTCCCCACTAACAGTGGGACAATGTCCCAGCATACCATCCATGATCTCAAACCATGAAAAGTTCTTTCTTTGGGCACCACTTTGTCAAATGTGAATTTTAACGGATTTGTCCCGAACCTGTATCGTTGGTTGCTGGATACACAACCTGGCAAGTTTGGCAAAACTCTTTGACATTGGCCCCACCTCACTCCCCAGTTGGCCTTGTTTGGCCTAAGGGTAATCAGCTTCCAAGAAAAAGCCCTGAGGAGGCACGATAAAGCCCCTGAAGTGACAGTGGGAACACAACTGGCCCTGCATGAAAAGAGTAAAATCTGGAAAAATGTGGTAATAGTCCACAAAAAGCCACATACCTCAATTCAGTGGACATGTAAAGGGAACTGTGAAGTTTTACGGAAATGTACATAAGAAAGTCTGACTGATGGCAGTGTCCTGCTGTAAGGGCATTTTATATGTTAATGACTGGCAATTGTGAGTGACAGGTGTTAGATGCTTCAAACTTGCTGTGTTTCAGAGTACAGGGGAAGACAAATAACTGAAAGTTTGGCTTATTGTCTGCTACAGTGAACTACATTACTGTACAGGCAAACAAGCTAAAATAAACACCCATATATTATAAATTGTTAACCAAACAGTGGTGATATTTAACTCAATAATAACTACTTTTTTGACAGACATTACAGAAAAAATATGATTTTAAAATTAAGAGATTTATCTGTATTTGTTTATTTTTTGTAATATACATTTTCAACATACACTGTTACCATGTGCTGAAATAATAGTTTGTTTAAATAGCCAATGGATCATTTATAACAACTGCCTAAAGAATTTGGTCAATAGCCATGATCACTTGGTCATGAAATGTCACAAGTATTGCAGAAAATCACATAACAGTTTATAACTATATATATATTGGTCGTAAGCTCTCCGTAAAGTAATGCATAGTTGCATAATATGACGTTTACCTGTTAAAGTAATTTTTTTCTCTCTCGTAAATGTAAATGTCAACATCATACTGTATGTCAAAACATGAGCTCACTGATGTCATAAAATATCAGTCTGCTTTTTATCCCATCCATTACTCCTGGTCAGAGGCTTCCATAAATATTTAGTTTATATGTAGGGTTTCATCCTACCAAAGTTTAATGGTGCAACTTTCAAATATTTAGTAGTGCGTAAATTGTGACTTAGTGCCCATTTACGCCACAACTAGGCTAAGTTGTAACTTATAGTTGGTGCAACCGGCCCCTGGTGCAGACATCAACACACTAACATCCCATGCTGGCTAACCAGCAATCAAACACAAAATAAACTTGTGATCAGCAATGCTGGTTATTTCAGCAGGAAAAAGAAAAGAAAATACAGAAAAGACTACTCTGAGAAATATTTACTGGAGAAACAAGTATAACAACTAGCCCTGGTCTCCCCAATTGTTGACTATTCATGATTGACCCCCCTCAACCCACTCACCATCCCCACATACACACCTCCACCTAACACCCCACCCCTCCTGCACAAACTTTTGTTGTTCTGATCTCTGGCCATTAAGTCATTTCAAACATACCTACAGATGCTACAGACAGATTGCAGTCAGACTGCAACATTGTAAGAACAATCTTCTGTAAATGAATCCACTAACCAGGTAAAACAGATTATTTATACTGTAATAAATACCAATACTGTATTTAACTTCTGTCTTTATTTTAACTGCATTATAATCTCTCACATGATGAATCCTCTTTTCCACAAAATAAGATTTTCCTGTACGACCAGACTCAACTCGTCTTCTGAGATTATAAAAGGTAACATTCGTTTGAATGTTGTTTCAATCTTTTAATATCCATTTTTATGTTGGCCTACCTATTCAGTCTTTGGTTACTACCAATATTTTATGTCTTTTAAGTGTCCAGCAAGATTATAATGAGACTATGAGCAAGAAGTATTCCTACGTTCATCCTGGAAAAGGCAGAGCAGAGAGACTCAATAAAGAATATGTCAGAGAGAGAGGAGTAAGTTTAAAATCAATTATACAGTTAATGTATCTTTTTAAATGCATATGTTGTTAAGAGTTTTTTAAGTGGGTTTTTTCAGTGGTTAAATGACTGTTATGTTTCGCAGTTGCTACAGACCAGGTCAACAGAGACAGGCACAGGCGTATTTTGTATTCGGTCACACTTTATTTTAGGTGGCCTTAACTACAATGTACTAACATTAAATACATACAGGACTATGTATTTACTGTGTAACTACAGGTTGTTCTGCAAAATTCCCACATGTACTGCTAGTGAGGTTGAGGTATGGGTAGGTTTAATAATAAGGGTACGGTTAGAATTAGGGGTTAGAGTTAGGATTTTGGTTAAGGGCTGGATTATGGGTAAAGTTAACAGTGTAACTACAAATGTAATTAAATGCAAGTACTTTAAATGTAATTACAATGCAACAGCATGTTCGTACATATTAAGAACATTGTAACAAATGGTTAAGTACATAGTAGTTAAGGCCACCTAAGATAAAGTGGGTCTGTGTATTCCGTGGTGATGATGTCTGATGAAGAAGATGGTGTTGTCTGTGCAGTGTGGGTTGTAAAACCAGCAGCTTTGAGAAGCTCTGTTCTGGGAGCTACAGAAGAGACTTGATTCAGACCCACACAGAGTCAGATGCCAGTTAATTTACTGAACTCTAATTGAAGCTTCACAATGTGTTTCAGATTTTTGTATATTTTATTATTGTTATATTTTGTATAGTTCATGGTTTCCTTTTAAATAAAGATCTTTTAACCCAGTTATTGTCTCAGCATATATGTTGGGTCAACTTTGAAGAAAAGCCTGTAATAAGAGGCATAAGCTAAGTGCTGTTTGGGATTGGGTGGGGTAGATGTTAAGTTTAACCAATAAAATTAAAGCCAGTGCATGCAGTGGCCCAATAGCTGTCAAGATTTAGGGATGTGCTAAACAAACTGTAACCAATCAAATGAAAGCCAGTGTATGCAGTGACCCAATGGTTGTAAAGTTTTAAGGGTAGGTTAATTTAATGGCAGCCAATCCAGTTTGAGGTAAATGACCAATAGGGGTGACCATTTTTTCTTGAAGGTGAGAAATGCAAATGTGACTCAGGTGTGAAAAAGTACCCTGACTGGCAACTTAAGGGGATTACTTACCATGGCAACAAATGGCCATAACTCAGAAGGAATCTTCAGTCACTATACATTCAAAATGGTATATAATCAGATGTGTAACAGAAACACAGACTCGATGGTAGTGTTAAAACCCGTAGGTGTCGTTTACTGACAGAGCAAGGGAATGGAGTGAACCTGAGAGAAGACTGCGGGTGCAATGGAGAGGAGATGACGGGAACTAGGCGAAGGAGCAATGGAGCGTGGAGCAGAACACACTGGAGTGCTAGAGTGGAGTACTAGGAAGATCGCTGCTGGAACGTAGGAGCGAGGAGCTTGGGAAGAAGACAATGTTATCGTCTCGAGGAGGAAGCAGGTAAGTGAGTCTGTGATCGACGTTGTAGACCAGACAAGGAGTGACAGGAGAGTGGGGCTTATATACAGTGAAGCTGATTGATGTGGAAATGGGTTTCAGGTGCAGGTGATTAGAATTCAGGAGAGAGCGATCGTGGGGTGAAAGTGCTGGGAGTGTCAGGAGGAACTGTGACAAGATGTAGGTGTGGACGATATACCGGTAGACATAATAAACCAGTAGAAATTTGCCAACCAATATACATTTTGGATTATTGTCTCTATCATGGCAACGCAAAATTGCCACAAGAGAAATGTGTACAGCACATAACACGTACGAATTACACATTCTGTTGGATAAATGGAGTAAGGTGGAGGGACTGCTCCTTCCTCAAATTAATTTGAATGAGAAGATGAGAGGAGATTATGAAGGAAAAAGTACATCTTCTGTGGTGTGGAATTGGTTTGACTTAAGAAAATGCGATACCCAGCAGAAAACTGTGATTTTCAAGGTTTGTACATTGTGTATGTCGATATATCCATGTGCGCATATATATCAGTGGTCAGGGCTTAACGTGAGACTGAAATAATGAAACACAGTTTTTCACTGACAGCTGCACATGTCATTAGATAAAAAACATGTCTATATTTTTATATATTCTATATATACTTTTCAAATTCTGTTAACTATGTACAAAGCTTTGAATGGTCTAGCTCCACAGTACTTAAGTGATCTTCTACCACGCTATATTCCACCACGTTCATTATGATCACAAAAGTCTGGCCTGTTAATAGTTCCTAGAGTATCAAAATCCAAAAAAGGAGGTTGATCCTTTTCATATTTGGCTACTAAACTATGGAAGAGTCGCCATAACACTGTTCGAGATGCAGGCACACTCCCTCAGTTTAAGTCTAGACTAAAGACTCATCTATTTAGCAATGCATACACCTAATTTATCCTCCAACCCACAATTAGTCTGCTTTAGTTTAGTCTGCCGGAACCAGAAACCAGAAACATTGATCATGATTTATAACTCCACAATAAATTGAATGGCATCTATGCTTATATTATTTTATTAGTTTCCCTGTCTCAACCTTGGGACTCCTATCCTGAGGTCACCAGAATCGGCTGGATCCAGCACCATTCCTGATTTGTGTTGACTCCACTGATACGTGTCGCTGAATGATGATGACTAAATGCAGCCAGTGCCAGCCAAACATCACTTCAGTCTATTATGATGGACTTCAGAGGATGAACTGATGCCAAGTCCAACTATAAGACATGGGATACTTCATATGCCATTGTCTGAACCTTGGATTTAGGATGGACCACACCGAACCCTACTGAAATTACCGGCCAGGTTGAACAGCGATCCACCTCACTGATCTCTGCCTGCATCACTTCGGTCTATTGATGGACTACGCTCTTGAAATTGAATGCATAGACTAACAATTGCCAACAAAAGCCTTCATCAGCCAATTAACAAGGACAATTGCATCTATGTGAACTTCTGCAGTTAATCCTGGATGGACTTCAAAGACATTAGTCATTAATCTTACAATTCATACAAAATCGATGTTTAAACACTGACCCTTAACACTTACTTAATAATTTTAAACCATGACTTTAACTATACATAAGTAATATTTACATTATATTCATGATGTTAGCCAGAGGGGAACTGGCCCCCACAGAGAGTCTGGTTTCTCCCAAGGTTATTTTTCTCCATTAATCAACATCTTATGGAGTTTTGTGTTCCTTGACACAGTCGCTTTCAGCATGCTCACTGGGGTTATTAATATAATTATTAATTAATTACTTATTTTTAAACACGATTAACAATCACACAATGATGATTCATCGACATTATAGACATTACAGTTTTATCGTCTGTTAATGCCTGATCTTCTGTAAAGCTGCTTTGAAACGATGTGTGTTGTGAAAGGCACTATACAAATAAAATTTACTTGACTTGAATATTTTATAGTTAATTTATAATACTATTGTATTGATTTTTCAGAAAAATGTACTATATTGTGATATACATCGTTATCGTGATATAAAATTACTCATATCATGATATAGGATTATTTGGTCATATCGCCCAGCCCTAATCGGATGTATACAAGCCTGTGGAATTTGAGACTCCAGGCCAGTAGATTTCTGAATATGTCAGAAATTCGGCTGTTTATACAGGAGTCTACTGGACCGGATAAAGCTCTTTTCCTGCAGTGTCAGGTCTTGTGAGATGGTAGAGCCCAGGAACCTGAATGACTCCTCCTGTAGTCCACTACCATCTCCACTTGTTTGAGCGTGTTCAGCTCCAGGTTGTTTTCAACTTCTTGTCTGTATGCAGACTCATCACCTTTGACATGGCCGATGACCATAGTGTTGTCTGCAAACGTAAGGAGTTTGACAGAGGGGTCCTTGGCAGTGCAGTCATGTATGTAAAGGGAGAAGAGTTGTGGGGAGAGCACACATTCCTGGGAGGCACCAGTGCAGATTGTACAGGTGCTGGAAGTGAATTTCCCCATTCTCACTAGCTGCTGCCTATCTGTGCTTCTGATCCATTGACAGATAGATGTAGTCACCTAGTTGGGTTAATTCAGTTCAAAGTAGAGTTAGGATGATGGTGTTGAAAGCCAAACTGAAGTCCACAAATAGGATCCTTGCATACGTCCCTGGTCTGTCCAGGTGTTGCAGGATATAATGCAATCCCAAGTTGACTGCACCATCCAAAGACCTGTTTGCCGAAATCCAGGGGGTCCAGCAAGGGTCCAGTGATGTCCTTTAGGTGGGCTAACACCAGTCTCTCAGAGGTCATTAAATCCTGTAATTTTGGGTATCTTTGGGACAGGGATGATTGTGGAGCATTTGAAGCAGCAGAGAACTTCACACTGCAACTGTAATCAGTTAATAACATGTGTGAAAATGGGGCCAGCTGGCTCTTAGACAGACAGGTGGAACACTGTCTGGGCCAGATGCTTCAGTATATTTAGTATTATTTTTGTTAAATATTTGTCAAAGTTGATGCATTGCCTGATACGATTTAAATGTTTAATGCTGTTATACATAAGAAACAAATTTCTCATGGATGCCTATTGTAATCACTATCTAGTGACATTCTCATGCTCAGTGAAGGTAGATTGTAAAGCCTTCAAATTTTTGAATATACTGTATCAAAAACTAAAACAAATGTTTGCTAATTTTTATATTTATATTTTGGAGTAATGGAAATTAATTTTAGTTCCATTTTACTTCCATTTTTGTTCCCAATTGGGTTAGATTTTATTTTTATTTCAGTTAACAAAAAGTGTTTACTTTTAGTTTTCATTTTGTTAATAACAACACTGCTCTGACGTGCACAGACTCATGAAATTCTCCATCAGTCATCTGAAAAATCAACAAATCTGAAACCGATTGAGCCCCATCATATAATGCCTGATGTCACTGTTAAAATACTGATAGGCATATTAAATGCATGAGTCATTATTGTAATCCCCTCCATCATCAGAACCCCATAGCATGGCAGGAATGCTAATCCATGGCAGCTGATCAGTTGTTGTCATTAAAACAGTTTCCTCTGTGAGCCTGCAGTTATCTCCTGACCTGTCACTGACCTCCACTCTAATCCAAAAGACTCTTGACAGACAATAAATAGTCTTTAGTTAAATTGTTCTTTTAATTTTATGTCTGGCAGATGAGAGATGGAGTGATAACACCCACAACCCTCCACAACTGAAGGTGAAGTGTGTTATAACTTTTTCTCCTATTCCAGTTTTATAAACAGATACAATTATAAGTCATTCTAGGGTCGATGTCCCCCGAAAAAGTGTAAACACTATGGTGCAACAATACATGATCAAAAATGTTTTATGTTTGTCTAAGCGTCCCGAAAAATCAATTGTCCTTATTGAAAGTATTGTTTAATTTTAAAAAAAGAGGTGGTGATGGATATACTTACAGTCTCTTCTATGGGTTGCAGTTGTTTAAATTGTTTTTGATTGTTCCGCTGACAAAACACTGGGAAAAAAGTTTTGTAAATTAGAAATGAAAAAATTCATACAGCTTTAAGCCCTGTTCACACCAAATCTGTGACGATTTTGCGTGATGAAAGACGTTCCCGTTCAAAATTTGGAACGAACAATCACACCAAAAAAATGGGTTTGGTGTGAACAAGCCTTTACATATGCCATTGATGTGACTGTTAAGGCCAAAGTATACTTTAGTTTTCCACATGCCTCACACACTGTCCATGTGCAACCCAGTTTTTCTAGACACAATGACTGTTCACATCATCTGTGCATGCGCCTGCCATTGAGAAGCACAAATCATCATACATATGCATCAAACACGTTTGTATGTACTCGCGGTCAAAAGAGTATACTTTTAAAGGCTAGTGCACACGGTCATGCACTAAAAATAACAGCACACTGAAAGAAAATTATATCCAAGCCTTCAGTCTTTCTCTCACAGCCTTGTTTTTATCTCCATCAGAAATCAACTATGGCCCTACTGAGAATAAGTTCTATGAGTTTGGGCCGGTACTATCTATCTGTTTGTCTGAACTGTTTGAAAATAAATAGGGGATATAAGCTATAGTTTGTACAGTATAAGAATCATTATGTCTATGGAGAGTCCTCATAAGGATAGCAGCACCAACATGTGTGTGTGTGTGTGTGTGTGTTTGTTGATTTGCCTTGTGTGAGTGGGTTTTCTAAAGAGTGTTTTGGTATCAATATATCTGCGTATGCCTTTTGCTCTCATTTGTATTTCACAGTGTGTGTTCTCAGCTCTTCTGCTGACTCTGTGTGTGTGTGTGTGTGTGTGTTTGTGTATGTGTGTGTGTGAGAGAGAGTGTGTATGTGTGTGCTCACAGAAGCAGATGGCATATTAATAGTGTAAAATATGATCTGCAGGAACCCAATATGCATGCATGCTTGTGTTTATGGAAATAACAGTGCACCATGGGAATAAATAATTGCCTTTCTGTACTACCGTAGCCCAAGTTACAAGCAAACAGCAAGATAACCTCAAACAAAAATTACAACAACAATCATATATATATATATATATATATATATATATATATATATATATATATATATATATATTCTGTGTTACAATGAAAGACCAACTCATTCTCCTTGTCAGATAGAGGGCAGCGTTGCTGAAACTAAGTGAGTATTCCCACGGTCTCTCTCTGTCGCTCCCACTTTCATCTCTCCCATCTGCTGAAGATCTAATGGCTGATTAGAGTTGACAGCAGAGAAACAAAAGGAAGGGGACACTAACAGAAGGAGGCACAACAATAAACACACAAGGAGGGTGAGTATTTATCTGTTTTCTCTGTCATTCGTACCCCCTGTTTGTCTGCATCTCTCATGTCAGGTGTGATCGCTGTTAAATAATCCAATACCTCTTGAGTCAATCCAATAAACATGATCAATGAAAACTGCCACATTAAGACATACAGGTTTAATTGCTTAACTTTTTTAGATAATGCAGTTTCTGAAAGACTAATATAAGAATGAGTAAAGAGAGTTAGGAAAAGTGTAATCTCAGACACCACAGTCCATTCACCTATGTGGAAAAGTGGTCATAGATGGCTCATATTGGCAGTTTCAATCTGATTGGCTGATTGGCTGGCTCTACTCAACTTCCGTGGTCAGGGTGTGCAGGTTTTTTTAGTCCGTCTGGAAACTTAAATTCTAATAAAAAATTCAAAATACATTTCCTCTAATTTTGTATTGTTTGTATGCTGATGTCTCTTATTTTAGTATAAAATTTTTCAGAAAAACCAACCCCTAAACTGTAGTCTGTTGCGTTATATCTCAATTTGATGGTCTTTTCCTGTTTTACTGGGCAGCTCATGGTCAGAATAAGGTCTGAAACATACTTTGTGCTAGTACACATACACAGATGTGAGTGTTTGGCCAATATGCTGTCCGGTTGAACATGCTAAACAGAATAGTTCACTGTAACGTAGTTCAAGGGCAAGGAGGAGGCGAGAACCGGCTTTGTCAATAGAAATAATATTTTAATGATAAACTTAAAAGACACAAACACACATATGACGGACATGTCCGTAAATAATCTCTCTCTCCCCGCACCACCATCTGCCATCGGCCTTTATCCCTCTCAGAGGCTTGATTAGCCTGATATGGGACCGGGTGTGTATCGTCACGACCCGGCCCCGCCCTCCGCCCTGACACATTCACCCAAAAATTTAAATTCTCTTATTATTCACTCACCCTGATGGCATCCCAGATGTGTATGTCTGCCTTTCTTCAGCAGAACACAAATGAAGATTTTTAAAAGAAGACAGATCTCTGTCAGGTCCTTATAATGGAAGTACATGGGTGCCAGCAGTTTGATGGTCCAAAAGTCATATTTAGGCAGCATAAAAGTAATCCATGCGACTCCAGTCAAAACCGAATGTGTTATTATTCAGATATATCGCTATAAATATATTGACTAGGGTTGCAAAATTCAATAAATTTTATTAATCGACAGTTGTTACCGTTAAAGTTAAAGAATGAAAATGTATAGTGGCGAACAGCTTAAATATAAAAAAAATAGAATGTGTATATATATTTTTCTTCATTCAAAGTTTTATTTATACAAAGTTCTATTGCAAACTTGAAAACATCAACATTGCAGAAAAATGATTTACTGTAGATCATGAAACAGCCACTGAAGTATGTGCATGTGGCCTACTGTTAAAATATAATTTAAATAAGTACACTTAAGAAATGCAATATTGGTATTTTCCTCTTAATATATTTAATTTACTGTTTACAGGGCCGTAGCTAGTGTGGTGACACGATTCTAGAGGAACATGAGTCCTGGGGGGCCCCTCCGCTTTCCTGGAGACGAGTGGAGACATTCCTCCTCCCCTGGCAGCGGCCCTACCGCTCCGGGCAGTCGGGGAGTTTCTTCCCTCCTCCCCTCGCGGACGGCGGTCTTCCCTCGACCCCTCCATGTCTCTGGGGACGGCAGGGCACTCCTGCGCCCCCGGCGGAGGCTCCTTTGCTCCAGGCAGTCAGGGAATCCAGTCCCCACTCGCCCCGCGGACAGCGGCCGTTTCCGCATCCGGGTGGTCGGGCTACTCCGTTACCCGGCAGAAGGCAGCGGCGCTCCCCGGGGTGGACGGCAGTGTCGAGGACTCTGCGATGGGCATCCCTCCTCCTCCTGGGTTTCGGCACCAATGTAACGCGGGGTTAGGATGGGCAAGGAAGAGGCGAGAAACCGGCTTGAC
Organism: Moxostoma hubbsi; assembly: GCA_032164185.1. Taxonomy (NCBI): domain Eukaryota; kingdom Metazoa; phylum Chordata; class Actinopteri; order Cypriniformes; family Catostomidae; genus Moxostoma; species Moxostoma hubbsi. The sequence continues at coordinate 7,139,872 of JAVLUX010000215.1, forward strand.
ATATAAAATAATAGGTTTAATGGAAAACTCAAAATACAAACACATAAGACAACGGACATGTCCGTGAACGATCTCTCTCTCCCGTATCGCCGTCCGCGAGTGGCCTTTATCCCTCTTGACGGCTTGATCAGCCTAATAGGGGACCGGGCGTGCGTAATCACGCCCCGGTCCCGCCCTCCACCGTGCCACAGTGAGATTTCAGGTGAATGTACCTGCATGCTGGCAGATCAACAATGTTTGTTACCATGTTGTACTTTAACATACTATAAATGTTTATGCAGTAAATGTAATGTTCATCTATAGAGAAATGTTCCATGATTAGCGAGGAATTGAATTGTCTGTGGTTTTTAATCTCCTTTGGTTATTTTTTTTGTAGTTGTTTCATTTTTTTTTTGTATCCCCTTTTCTCCCCAATTTGGAATGCCCAATTCCCACTACTTAGTAGGGCCTATTGGCGGTATGGTTACTCACCTCAATACGGGTGGTGGAGGACAAGTCTCAGTTGCCTCCGCTTCTGAGACAATCAATCCACGCATCTTGTCACGTGCCTCGCTGTGCATGACACCGCGGAGACTCCCAGCATGTGGAGGCTCGTGCTACTCTCTGCGATCCATGCGCAATTTAACACGCGCCCCATTGAGACCAAGAACCACTAATCGTGACCACGTGAACTTTACCCCATGTGAATCTGCCCTCCCTAGCAACCGGGCCAATTTGGTTGCTTAGGAGACCTGACTTGAGTCACTCAGCACACCCTGGATTTAAACTCATGACTCAGTTCACCCAGGCCCCTTTTAATCTCTATTGTTGACAGGATGCGACATGCAGTGCAGTGCGCCCTCAGTGTTGGATGACTATAGAATTGTCCTTTCACTATCTGCTAGCATGATGGCTGGATTACTAAATGCATTTTAATTAAATTGATTAATCGATGATTGATAAGCTTAATTATTAAAATTATTAACAATGAATAAGCGATCATCGATTATTCATTATCATTCTTAATATTGACTTTAACTTGCTCAGCAATATTTTCTTCAAAAAGTTGCTCAGCCATGACAATAGTTGAACTGAAAAAGAAAACACGGAAGTAGAAGTGGACAGTTTACAATAATGTCTGCTACACAGCCCCTTGTGGCAAAGAATGTATACTTGTGTTGTGTCATGAATTGTGATCTGACAGATTTTTGAATGCAACAACTCTAGCTTGCGTAGAAGTGTCTGCGTTCACATACTTGCCTAGAGTATGTTTCAACCTTAAGTTGCATAGTGGACCACACTTTATGCTGATAGTTAAAATTCTGGCAACACAAGACTTAGAAAAGTGGAGAGGAAGAGTCATTATTATATACATACCTTGTCCTTCCCCAGCATACTTCCTGAGATGCGTGTATCTGTGTGTCTGAAATTAAACAGACATTTTATGCTGCTCCTTAGAAACTCCTCTATTTACAGTGCACAATAACAAATTTGCTCAGCACAAACTGTTCTTTGATGAATGCTGACTGAGACACACACACCACCCTCTGCAATCTTGAGTGGATACCCCATGTACTGTTTTACTGAGCAATCATCAAAGACCATTAAATCAAGTGAGTGTCCATAGAGACAGGAAATTGAGGACAGGATTATGATTTTTGCATGATGAGGAGGGGCAAGATTTATGTGTCATTTACAGGGAAGAAGATTGTAAAACTTAATTACAGAAAGTTCCCTTTCTCTCTCTCTCTCTCTCTCTCTCTCTCTCTCTCTCTCTCTCTCTCTCTCTCTCACACACACACACACACACACACACACACACAAACACACACACACACACACACACACACACACCATATCCACATTCCAACCCACATCCATCCATTCATCTATTTGTTCCCCCCAGAACGCCCAGCCCTGGGAAACATCGAACAAATAAATCAACAAGATTAGAAATGAAAGCAAGCATATAAAGGTTATAACAGGCAGATCACCTTGTTTGGGCCCATTTAGATGTTTTAAAACTTCCACAAAATGTTCAAGCAAAACCAGCAGCCACATGAGAGCTCTCAAATGAAGAGAGAGAGAAAAAACCTCTGGGCTTGGCATGTATGCAAAAATCTTGCTGAAGATGTATATAAAAAGCTCTTTAGATTAACAGTGTGCCCAGAACCTTTGCTCCAGGCCTAATTACTCTAGTAGCTCTGAGGAGAGGGTGGCCCCTTTCTATTCATCCTGCTGGGCCTAAAAGACCTCACACCAGATGTTTCTGAAAAGGGGATCTCTTTTCTTTTCATTTCTTCTTCCCTCTCTTTTTACAAGTCAGTGACTAACTTTTTGACCTTCCCTACTTTCTCTTGCAGGTCTTATGTGCGAGGGTCAGGGAGAGGTGGTGAGGTTATAGTGAGGTCAGGGCACATTCAATACAGCACCAACTCCACCTCCCCTCCCGGCCTCCTCTGTGCCACATCCATCTCTCTTCTCGTCTCTCTCCTCCCCCTGTTCCTTCAGACAGCCCTGAAGAGCCACAGATGCTGTTCCCCTCTGTTTTCTGTAATTCGTCTTCAGAAGGGGGGGACACAAAGAGGATGCTTGTCAAACCCAAAGGAAGAAATATGGCACTCTCTACCTTCTCGCACAATACGGCCAAACAAAAAATACTACTTGTGTACACATATCATGACAGATATAATGTGGCCATAAATACCGATACAGACACTCCCTCTCGTAATGTCTCTCTTTGCTACATGCTGAGACACACACAATCATAGTACACAGCTATTGGCTATTGATGTGCCCTTCATGTGCTGTTTTATATTTATTTAGCAATATTAATCAAGTCGGCAACACATCAAGTCTGTAACCAATTGCTTAGGACTGGGAGGATGTAACTTTAAAATATGCTTCATGGGGTAACATTACAAAGTCAGAAATATGATTAAATATGATTGAATCAACCTATATAAATAGTCATATTTAAGTTATATTAGGCTCCATACCTGTATGATTTCCTTTCTTTCGTGGAGCACAGGAGTTGTAAAAGGAATATTCAGGTTTCAATATAAGTTATGTTCAATCGACAGCATCTGTGGCATAATGTTGATGACCACAAAAATAATTTTTGACCCGTCTGTCCTTTTCTTTGAAAAAGAAAAAAATCTGTTACAGTGAGACACAATATAGTGAATGGGGCCAATCCATAAACATTCAAATAAAAAAGTATAGCCACACGACTGCGTTAAATAAATTGTTAGCATGAAACAAATGCTTACTAACCTTTTCTGTGTAAAGTTATTTCTCATTTATAAATAATAACTGCCATGATGATATAATGCTGCGAACCCTAAAACCCCCAAAACGACCATAAATACAATGATTTAAACAACTTTGGCCACATTCACTTACATTGTAAATTCCTCATATTAACCTTGATTTGTGCTTTTTTAAAAGAAAAAGAGGGACAAGTTGAAATAATTTTTTGTGGTAACCAACATTATGCCACAAATGCTGTTGACTGAGCTTTACTTGTACTGAACCCAAAATATTAATTTAAAAAGATTGTTAGGGACTGCTGGGCTCAGTCACCATTCACTTTCATTGTATGAAAAAAAAAAAAAAAATGCATTGAAAGTGAATGGTGACTATGGCCGCCATTCTGCTTAATGCCTCATATTAATATCAATAAAAGTTGAGCCTTCAACATTGACACTTGTTTACTCCATAGCACTTTATAGTGAAGTTTATTGGAGAAGTCTCTGGTTTCAATATTTAATTTTATCCAGTGTATGAAAGAATTGCTGTGCTCAATACTGAAAGGTGCTGAATGCTTCTATGTAAACTTAACACATCTAATTTACATAACCTAGATATAACTACAGCACATACACAATGAAAGATGTTTGAATAAACCTTAAGGCCTTTAATACAATAGTTATATTTGTGTACACAACGCTCACTGAATTATAAAAGCAAATGATATAAAGTCTGTTTTGCTCACTTCCACGATTTGTTAACAACACAAGGTGACTAATAGCATTTTAAGTGTCTCTTCATCAGTTATAGCTTTACTACATCATTGGCCTGTGTAAATAATTCCACACATGCATAAACAATGACCTCAGCTCTGATTGGTCAGTGTGTTGGCTCTGATGGAGTGAGTGGTTTGGCATCATGATGCACAGGCTGAAAATAGCCCGGCCCCTGGCGTGGGTTTGAATCACTCATGCAGTTTATAGGGCCCGGAACAGGTTTAATGAGCCACAGATAAATCAGATATTTCAGTCGTTTCCCACAACATGCAGCCTGAACATCTAGTGGTGACTTATTTCATGATAGTACTTTATTTAAAGTCACTCATTTAAGTACAAGCGTTAACACTGGGTTCGCATAAATATGTAGATATTAACTGGTTCTTTTTTGGCACTTATTCATTTTGTATCTTAAAATAAACCAGGGACTGTGGGCCTCTATGGCTGATACAGTGGTCCTGCTGTCCTAATGAGGCCAGTTTTCCACCCATGTCCTGGCTCATGGGTGGACGAGGTTAAACTCTGCACGTGGGTGTATGTGAGTGAGTGCGTGTTAGAAATGGCAGATTGTTATAGGAAGTTATCAATAACTGTCCTCATGATGCCAAAAGCTTAATTAACCCTCTCATTAAAAACTCCCCCCTCATAGAATTTCTATAAAACTCTCTCTCTCTTTCGCAGGCTAACTTGCTTTCACTCTCTTTCTCTGTTATAGTCTTGGCCAATTACTGAGCCCAAATGGAACGGTATTAATCAAATCTTTAGTGCAGCAGCATGCTTTGAAATATCAGATTACGCAGGGCCGCAAAACTAATATGTCACTGTCACCGAGCTCGCGCAGGCATTTAGAGGCTAGCATTAACAAGATGGCTAACGTCACAAGCATCTGCGCGCTATGTAGAACGCTGCTCTAGGGGCCATTAGTAAGACAAGGAAGAGAATAGCAGAGGGTTTCTGTTTTCACTCCACACTCATTTTTTATGCTCCCTTATTCTTTCCTTTGTCTCCTCCTTCACTTATTGTTCTGTCAAAGCCCAGTGCCATGGATGAAGAAGAATGGGCAAGACAAACGGCCCGGTGAGAAAGGCTAGAATGAGATTAAGCAAAATGAGGAAATGGGGGGTCAGCGAAGGAGAGGGATAAGGAAAGGAGGGTTGTTGAAAGGAGGACAATGACGCAGAAAGCACGAGGAAGGAAACAGGAAAGGATGAGTGAAATCTTGAGCAGATAGGCAGATGAATCCCGGCCACTCTTGCTGATCAGTTGGGGAATGTGCTGACCTATAAGCACATATGCTCTTCAAGACAACGGAAAAACCTTGGACAAATAAACTTCTGCCTAGTGTACAAACAATGGTGCAACTTGAAACAGTTCCTTCTACATGGTGTCGAAAGACTTTTCTCATGGTGAAAAAAGGATGGGTGAAAAAGTGGGAAAGAAAAAAGATGGCTCTGAGAAAAAAAGGTGGTGTTGCACAGGGAATTTGGGCGTGGTCTGTGGCAGGAGGCAAAATATATGACACTGTAATGATATTAAAAGCGCAAAGTTGTTAAGATGCCAAGTCAAGGCCCCATAAATCCAGCCAGGGCTCCCACTGCCTGTCCCCACACCGCATAATTAAATCTGATTTATGAGGCGTATTACAGCAGTGAGAGATAGTTCATATTCCAGCTCTGCTTTATTAGACAGCCTTACAGGCGCCAAAAAATATTGTCGAAATTGCCTCGGCCCTAGCCGCCAAAAAGCCTTGCTCCGCACTCTGTCTTTTGTTGTGTCAGTCCTCCCTTCCCATGATGGATTAGGCACTCTTTCTCTCTCTCTCTTCTTCTCCCTCTCCCTTTTATTCCCTCTCCATCTCCTCCCTCAGTCAGAATGTGGTGGAACAGCCCCCTGTGACACAGCCAGACAGCTTCATCTTCATCAGTAGCCCCTCATCTTCCCACCCCCACCCCTCACATAAAGGCATAAAGGAAAAGAGGGAGTGCACAGGTGTAAAGAAGAGGAAGAAAGGACCGATGAGAAGAAAATATATAGAAAAAGTATTGAGGCAGTATCCCGATTTACCTGGGAGAGAAATTCATGAATACTCCACAGATATCAAACAGCATGAAAACAGGCACCTTTCCCGGTTAATTACACCACTTGGATTGGAACAAAAGAGGTTGAAACCTCAACATTACTGTCTTTTTGCTGACAAAATCACTTTTATGTTTTTGTGTTTTCAGCAGTTATCCTAAGGCTGTTTCTTACAGCCTCAGGTACAGAAATTAATGTTGAATGTAGAAACAGACCCAATATTCGAGCCCACTAAATGGATAATCCGCTACAATTTATTTTAAAGGGGTAATGAAATGTTATTTTTTTTAGATTTATTATCTTCCCTGAGGTCCACTGATAATGTTAGTAAAGTTGTTTTGTTCACCAAACAGTCATAATTTAGTAATATATGATCATTTCCACCCTGTCTCTTGCCTTATGTCTGAAATGCTCGATATGAGCAGAAAGAAAATGCAATCCATGCTGAAAAACATTTAAGACACATCCACAAGGTGCATATATATATATATATATATATATATATATATATATATATATATATATATATATATATGTGTGTGTGTGTGTGTGTGTGTGTGTCCAAAGCACAGTGAACTAGATGAACGCACATCAAGTTTACAGAATCCTTCTGCACTGAAATGCACATCTCCGGAAACGCATCAAAACGGCCAAAGACATCCATCTAGTGCATGTTTACATACACCAACAATTAAAAATAGCGCAGATGGGTGTGATAACGCATCCATGACATGTTTGTGCTCAAAACAACAAGAGGCACAGCAGCTGAATGAAACAGAATGGCTTCTCCTTTTCAGAGTTGTAACTTGGCACAGCATCTTTAAAAAGCAGCCCATGACACATCAGTCAAAGACATCTGTCTAGTGCATGTTTATATGCAAAAATACAGTAGTTAAAAATTGTGGGTCCCCTTTGGTGTTCAGGAATAGTTAGGACACACTAGGCCTGTCTGTCCTGCGCTCCCTCTCTCTGAGTATGAACTGAGCGCTAGTGGGATGATGTAAGTAGGCATTGATGTTTTTTCACTGTAGAGGTGGTCATGAATTAATGGGCCCCCTAGTGACATAGGGAAGTCACAGAAATAGAGAACAAGGGATTTTTGCAGCTTGGTTTCAATACATTTTTTATTGCTTTGGGGATTAAGTTCTGAAATTTACAGCAGAAAGACCTCTTATATGTCAAACTATCAAGGAAAATTTGATTCCTCATGACATGACCCCTTTAGTTTAAATTCTTTCTAAAATTCACTATTATTACTTACTTATAGAATCCCATAGCCACCCACACAGTCCTCCATAGATTAAACCTGAGAGACAGCAACAAGAGAGAAAGCATCTCACCAACAGACTTTAAAGACTAGAGAGAGAGAGAGAGAGAAAGAGAGCAAGAGCAGATAAAAGAAGAACGAAAGAATGAGCGCATGGGGAAAAAAACACCAGTTGATGTTAACGAGCTTAGACACTTTTATTATCATTATTAATTAGAGCTTTTCAAGCAACAGAATTAAATCAATACACTGGAGTGAAACAAATTTCAAAAGGCCGCTCAGATCAATCAGGAAGGGTTTTTATCTGCGTAACTGCCACTGAGCTAAGCTCGTTAGTGAAACAGTCGTTAAGGCACTTGCGGCAAGAGGATAGATCTGAGCTATTTCTAATAAGGAGGACATAAACCCAGTAACCATTTCTCCTCTCTGATTAACTGTTAAGTTCATTTGTGATTTTACCTCCTCCCTTTACTATCCTTTTTCTCAGTCTGTCACAAACACATACACAAACCCAATTTCTCATGTCCCCCCCCCCCCCCCCCTCTCTCTCAGTGTAACCATTAAACAGGATTAAATGCTAGCAGAGATGCTTGCCTAGTGTTAAATGATTGCGTCCTTATAAGGGTAAATGAGACCATTTATTATAAGCCTGTCCTCTGGATGCGCTGCAGGTCGTTAGCCATCTACCGTCATGAAATAATTAGTTTTACTATTAATGTAGCAAAGCTCAATGATCATGAGTGCCCACATGTCCCCTTACACTAGGATTAATTGTATTAATGTGCTCAGATGCCCACAAAGGCCTTTAAAAAGGGGTGAAATCTTAGCAGGGCTCTGAAACATGGAACAGTTTCTTGAGCAGATAATAGCACAGAAAGATTCACTACTGCTTTCTTTTCATATCGCCTTTAATACCAATATATTATAATAATGCTTGAGAATAATGGTTGAATTAATACAATTCTAATATAGCACATAGTACTAGCACTAGTTTTTATATATTTTTATACTTTTCTGACTCTAAATTCTGATTGGATGAGCCACTTTCAATGGCATTACAAAATAGCTGCTATACCTACACTAACACCTTAAAAACATGTTGTTTTCCTTAAGTTGTTGAGCATTGTAACAATCACAGACAAGTCTGTTGCTCGCTTTGTATGACTGATTCAATATTTCAGTAACAGTTTGTTTAGCATGCTGCTAAGAGGGCCAATAAGTTGACTGTTTAGACACTTTACTGCTGTATAAGACGATAATAAATTCAGGGACACGGTTTTTAGTTTGTTTTGGATATGCAGCCTTCATAAACAATATGGCATTCAATTTTAATGCAATTAATCCTATTAATGGGAATTAATCACATTCATTGATGTTGCATCTATGCATCGTGCCAGAGAACACCACTCATGGTAAATATTATAAATATTCTAAATGTTCAAATATTCCTATATTTATGATTACAAGCAAGTAATCATAAAAAAAAACATTAATCATATACAAAAATAATTACAGTTATCATTTATAGAACTGATATTTTATGACTGACATCATTACTAATTGTTCTTGATCAGCCAGTCCTTGAGGCAGTATTATTTACCTAATGGACAACTGTGTTTAAGTCCACAGCAGTTAAAGGCTAAGAATTACTAGGAGGATGTACAAGGGTTATGAAATAATTCCATACAATGTCAGAGGTGACCAGGGGCGAACTGGGACAAAAAAGGACCACCAAACCTGGCCCGCAACACACCGCACCATAACACACCGGCTCATTGATGTAATTTTCCAGCTCAATTTCAAATTTATGTGTTGAAAAAAATAATTTTGACTGCTTGTCATGACAACAGGCCCCACTTTAAATAATATAAAACCACTGTAAATGTGATGAGTGGACTTTTTTTTAGAGAAAGTTAATAATAAGCACTTATAAAATGCACTTTATAAAACGTACATTAAAGTACAAGGGAAAGTTTGTATTTCTATATGTTTTTAAAGCTCTTAATCACATTCCAACTTTTTTCTAGAAGTAAAACTATTGTCTTAGTTTATATGAGGTTGTGGAAACAACAACTATAATAATAATATATTATTTTCTGACTCAAGACTCAAATAGCTACAAAGTAATATAGTAAGTAATTTCATAACTTATTGTCTGCATTTTTATCAGGCAATGAGTATTTTATGTACTTTTTATGTACTTAGTATTTTATGAGTATTATTCAGCAAACCGCATTTCAGCTCCCAGTAATTTTTTGTAGTATAAATAAATTATTCAAATGACTATGTACTGTTCATAAGCTTTACTTTTTTACTTTTATTTACACTGCTGTTATTGTATTTGTTATAACTTGCAGTTATTTGTAATTTTTTGATTATTCAGAGATCATCTTATACTTAATATGTTGCTTTGGCTGCCACCAATATTGTGATTTTCATGTCAAATAATGAGGTCAACTCGAGGTACAAAGAGAACAGAATATGCAGAAGTGAGCTCCAATGATTGTTATTCCAAATTAAAAGCCATTACATTCTATCAAAATATAAGCCATTGTATTGGCTTTCCTTGAAGAGATTATTGAATTTACTCTTGGTAAAGGGGTCCATACGGACATGTTGGTGCCCAGGGTGGCTGCCTATATTACCTGTAAAATGGGCCACTACTTGCGCAGCAGGGGGCCAGCCCAAATTACCCAGCGGCCCACTGGGAAAATGCCGGTGCACCCAATGGACAGTATGCCTCTGGAGGTGGCATTGTGCAGATAAGCAACTGTAATTTTAGCAGAGACAGAGAGGCTAAATACTATGGGTTACACTGGCCTTTTGCAATGAGCATGTGATTAGCCTGCTGCACCATATTTGGCTTTTGCCCCTCTCTACATGCTGACCTCTAAATTGTACTGTACATTACGGAACACAGTAATAGGGACTGTTATGTGGCCTGTAGACTTTTCTCTCTCTTAGGTACACACACTCTTTCCCTGTGACTCTCTGCAGGCTGTAGCCCTAGTAGACCATCTCTGGGGCCTGGAATCACAGTCACTACATATTAAACACAGTGACAAAATCTCTTGCTCATTTTCTGTGGGTCAAAAACAGTGCCATCCTCCCCTCAGCATAGGATGTCTGTTTTTGTCCTTCATTCATTCAGTGTTTAGGGTCACAATCATGTTACAATGTTTGTTTATCTAAATGCACAAAAGATTGCTATTATACCTTTTTTTGAATAAAATATTTTTCTGAAATTGTTTTGCATGTTTTGATAGGGAAGTTTGGGGCCCCCTGCTGGAGCTGCTGCCCCCGCGACCCGACTTCGGATAAGCGGTTGAAGATGGATGGATGGATGGATGGATGTTTTTGCATGTGCATAAGTCAGCTTCACAGTGCTAGGGTGTTCTTGGTTGTTGTCAGGGTGTTGTTACTCAGTTGCTAAGGTGTTCTAAATGTTGTATGTGTGTTTCTATGCAGTTGCTAGGAAGTTCTGGGTGGTTGTTAAGTGGTTGCGTATTGACGCAAGTCAAAAGAGTATACTGCTAAAGGGGCTTCCACATGACTTGTATTGAGGTGTCAATGCACCGTTCAACACCAGAGTCAAGCACTTCTTTGACCCGCACATGGCAAGCATTGCAGACCGCATCACAGAAGACCAAATTTACCAGTTTACCAGAAGAAATTGGCAGGTGTGCACAGTAAACAATGAAAACATGTATTTGGAGAAGAGAAAAAAGTCCTAGGAATTGCTTTGATACATTAATTGCAGAAAGTAATAAGAGGACTCTTTTGCATTAAGGTCTGTGGATGTTCTTGATGAATTTAATTTCACCGCACTACAGACAGAAGTGCAACACAGTACTTGGGACAATGCTGATGCAAGTCATGAGGGAACCCCTTAAGTCTTTTTGCTTGGCTGGCACCGGCTAAATGCAGCCGGTGCCAGCCAAACATCACTTCACTCTATTACAATGGACTTCAGAGGATGAACTGATGCCGACTCCAACCTGCTTCACTTCGGTCTATTGATGGACTACGATCTTGAAATGGAATGCATAGACTAACTATTGCCAACAAAAGCCTTCATCAGCCAATTAACAAGGACAATTGCATCTATGTGAACTTCTGCAATTAATCAAGGATGGACTTTGACAAAGACATTGGTCATTAATCTTGCAGTTCAAACACAATCAATGTTTAAACACTGACCCTTAACACTTAATAAGTTTAATCATTTTAAACCATGATTTTAACTATACATAAGTAATATTTACATTATATTCATGATGTTAGCCAGAGGGGAACTGGCCCCCACAGGGAGTCTGGTTTCTCCCAAGGTTATTATTCTCCATTAATCAACATCTTATGGAGTTTTGTGTTCCTTGCCACAGTCGCCTTCAGCTTGCTCACTGGGGTTATTAATACAATTATTATTTAATTATTTTTAAACACGATAAAGAATCGTATTTTATCTAATTACACAATGATGATTCATCGACTTTATAGACATTACAGTTTTATCGTCTGTTAATGCCTGATCTTCTGTAAAGCTGCTTTGAAACGATGTGTGTTATACAAATAAAATTGACTTGACTTGACTTTTTGATATTCTGGTCTCTGTCTATGGGATTTTGTGTCCATTTTATAATTTTCCAGGCAGAAATTGGAAGTGTGATCACTTAAAAAAGTAAAAGCACACCTATCCTCAACAAGCCACACAAGTTGTGGTATCATTTATGTCCATAGAACAAACAAGATGAGTTCTAAGCCTTCTTATAGTGCATTCCAAACACCTCCTACTTTGAAATAATGACTGGAATGCCAGCCAAAGTCGGACATTCGACATGTGATGTCTGGGTAGATCAATCAACCCCAACTTCAGCGAATAGCATAATTTGTCATAAATTCCAAGATAACAGTGACGATGCTGGGTTTTGTGAAACATATAAACAAACTCTTAAGTATGCAATATATAGTAAATATTCAAGAGGATGTTATGAAGAATTGTTTGTTTACCAATTAATGCCTATGTTTTGTCCTATTGTGCGTGTGAAATAGCTACTAGACAGCCATCTAGCAATTATCTGGAAGGCTTTGCATTTGGCTTTGTGTTCATGTGATCGTGACGTGTGATTGGAAAGCACTGAGGTTGTAAGTGAAATATTTCAACCCGGATATTCCCACATCTGATTTCGTTTTTTTTACCAAATATCAATAGATCAGCTTTTGAACCATCCCTTCAGGTATCCAAACTTTTTCAGATAATTATGAAAAATTCGTTACAGACTTATGGTCTAAAATTGGCTGCAAATATTTGATACAGTAAACTTAGTCTGAATCATTACTGAAGGTCAAGCTTAAACCAGGCAGTGATCCAGAATCAATCTCCAGTAGATGAGACCACTGTGGATGAATTCTTACCCATCTTAGTGTTTTGTGATTTGTGTCCAATGAATAGGCAATGTCTGAGTGTAATGATTCTGCGATACTCCAAGATAGATTGAACATCTGGATCCAAATAAGAGACGTTATCGCATAGCTTGAGACTGTGTAACCATTCTATCTGCATTACCCAGAGCACAATTGTGCTGTTTTTAATGTAAATAAAATACAATAAAATTTTGGTTGATGTGTGTCTGTGTATGAGCGGTTGCAATACATGGCTGCTATGTGCAACAGAGTGCAGCAAAGCCACTACATCACTGTAATTAGTTTTGTCATCCTCTCCCTCACTCACTCACTGGCTCTAATGTAATACAGATCTCAAGCCAGGCCAGCCTGGCCATTAATGAGTCACACTGACACAGCCTTCAGGACACCAGTACTTTTTACAGTCTATTCACAACCATGACATCAATTAATCACTCATTAATTCTACCCCCTTACACCGACCCTACTGATAGGGGGCAGGGGGGCTATGTATGATTCAAATTGAATCCTTGGAAAAAGTAGAATGGCTGACAGAGCTGAAGAAAATAGATAATCAAGCAACATCACACTCGCAATCGTGCTGTTGTACTGAATATCAGCATGGCTATGATTTGGCCATAGCCACAAGACTGCAGGCAGTCGTGCTGTTGTGCGAGAGTGATATTTTGCTTTATTCAACAGTTCCAATAACAACATTTAAAATCAGATAACTTAAATTGTAGACACAATGTGCCCAGTTATTTTGTCAATTTTTTTTCTCCACTAATAAAATTCTTACAAACTAAACCAAAGTAGGATCAACCGTTGCATGTCGCCAATTAACAAAGACTGACAGCCTGTCTGGAATGCCACAAACACGGAAAAGCAGTGTGATACAATTGTAACACTAAGTGTCAGCAATCTTTGAACATGGAATTTATAGCATTTTTTTATTACTTTAAAATGTCCAGTGGTGTAACCATCCAGTAAAAGTTTTCAAACATATTTTTAGGGTACAAAATATTTTTAACAAATGTCATGAAATTTTGAAATTTGAATATCACAATGTTTTTGGTTACTCCATTTGACCTGGGCAAAATGTGCCTTTTCATAATTTTAGTTATTATTTATTTATTTTTACTTCACACATTGGGGTCTTCTCTGTTTTATGTTTTTATATTCACATAACAACACTGGCTACCTGCTTGTTTATTACACCACTTGACTTTGATTTGGTTGACAAAAGTTATTCAAATATTAATATTTTAATGCTTATTTAAAATAATAATAATAATATATTATTATTCCAAAATACTTACAGTATGGCAACCTTTCTTTTTCAGAATTTCAACTTTGAATCAGACTTTTTTGAATTCAAAATTTTTTTTGAATTTTGCTGCTTCAAGACGTTATAGACGTAGATATTTTTTACATGTAATTTTTAAATAACTAAGAGACATGGACAAAAAAATGAGCGTCACATCATTGACCCATATGCTGCAGAATACATGTGTACACAAGTTTACAATAGAATTAATCAGATAAAACAGTTTAAAGTCAACTCTGTGTAACCCATTCCAGATTTTATCAATAATTAAGCACTTTAGGAGAAACATAGATAAGCAAAGAACATTTCCTTAAAAAGCTGTTTTATGGTGTTTATTTTTCAGTGTGTATATCAGGGCATCTCGTCCTCTATAGGGAGTGACTGAGGGGATGCAGGTGCTGGATGGACTAATGTTGCACTAACAGGTGTTTCTGAGTGCCTGGCCTTGTATGGGAAGAGTTGTCTGCTGTGAATGTTGTGTTTATCCTCTCATCTTTCTCTCTCTCATCTCTCTCTCATAATAAATGATAAATTTTCTTTGGGCTGGCTATTCACAGCACTGGAATCTCTCAGAGCTGTTAGTCCCTGACATTTTGTTTCCTCTACTAAAAAAAGAAATGTGAAGAAAGGAAGAAAAAAAAATTATTCTCATTTCCAGATGTCCCCTCAGGGGTGGATTTAGGCATGGGGGACATGGGCAGCCACCCGTGACAGGATCTTGCCATTATTCAGTAATCATAATGGTCAAAAAATCAAAAATATTATATATTTTAGGTTTTTCGAAGTAGCCACCCTTTACATTTATAACAGCTCTGTACATGCTGGCAATTCTCTCAACTAATGAGGCCTACACCTGGGATCCACCATGAGATAAAATATAGTTGCCAGAAGTTGCCATTTGTTGGCTGCTTGTCCATTAATATTTGGTCCAGTTGATCAATAAAAAAAATTAATAGGCAACTTATATTTGGGATGGCCGATACGGCAAAAATATTATCACAACATTCTTTTTCATATCCATCGATATCGATATTTATCACAATATGCAATCACATTACACATTGCACATTTTTTTGAATATACAAGTTGGAAGAAGAAAAGAAGAAGAAAAAAATTATAAACAGTCAAAATAGTCTTTACAAAACTGCATTGGGGACCAAGAGTCAGCCAAAGCAGTGATGTCTGAGGAATCTTTTAGCACAATATTAAAATATTTTATAAAAAATAGAGTTTGTCAGTCGAGTGAAGCTGGATA
Source organism: Moxostoma hubbsi (assembly GCA_032164185.1). NCBI lineage: Eukaryota > Metazoa > Chordata > Actinopteri > Cypriniformes > Catostomidae > Moxostoma > Moxostoma hubbsi. Next base: position 7,155,204 of record JAVLUX010000215.1, read on the forward strand.
TGAACGTTAAAAGATCATCTGTTAGATTTGAAGCATAATGACAGCATATCATTTTTACATTCAAATTATTTTTATGTTTTGTTCCCCGTCTGTCGCTCACTTCGACGTTGTGTCGAAGAAGCGACACTAGGGGGTCTCTCTTGAGTGCCAAATATGCCTCTGATCTATGAAAAAAGGCCAATGAGAAGTTGGCAGACAGTATTTGCATACCCCGCCCCCAGACATACGGGTATAAATGCGGGAAATACGTTGAGTTAATTCAGAAATTTTCTTTGGAGTTCTGTTCCTCTGACGCTCTCTGCTGTTGGATCTACGGTGCACTACAGCAGCTTTCTCCTTCCTTGCATGGCAGTGCAGTTTGCCCCTGGTGCTTCGACAGCGCAGAGCATATTAAAAGAGTGATATTTCTTTTAAAAGAGTGTTTGTCCTCTATTAGAGCAACACACAGCGGCGTTGAACGTCCTTTTTCAGGACGCGTCTGTATAAAGATGCTATTCCGCCCCTTTGTAGTGCCTGGATGCGGTAGAGTGCTCTCCGCTTCAGATGGACACAGGCGTTGTCTCATGTGTCTGGGCAGCAATCACACCGTGGCAGCGTTTGTGGATGGTTCATGCTCTCACTGCGAGGGCATGACCATGGCAACGTTGCGGTCATGGCTTGCTTTCAATAGAAAGCATGTCACTCCAGCCGTCCCGTGCATTGCTCCTTATTCCCACGGGATTGAGGATGATGCGGCTGTTGATGAAGGCGATCTGGGGATGGCAGCGGGTACGCCCCCTCGGACCACCCACCCCCCAGCACACTCGTTGACGTCCGTCCGTGCTCGAGGCAATAGCAGCTCGCCTCACAGCCAGCCTGCTTATCCTCTAGAGCTCGAAGTGGATGAGCTCGCCGCTGCATCGGAGAGCGCGCCATCTGACGCGGCGTCTGACTCCGTCCTCCCCACAGCCATCTTGGTTGGATGACTGGTTCCTGGGGTCCGGGCGCCACTCACAGCTTCGCCAACCAGAGGTGCATGATGAGCTGACATTATCGTGGAGAGCACCCCAGGTGGATAGGGCTGTTGCGCTCGACTTATGCCCCGGAAATCCTACCACCTGGCGGGGTCGCCCTGTGCTCCTCTCCAAGGCCTGTAGGACAACATCCTCGCTGACCGCTCCCACCACATGTCACGACTCGCCTGTCGTCTCCTCCTTTGGAGCACCACTCACATCCCGGCAACCTCAATGTGATATCGGACGCGCTGTCACGACAATGCTTGCCCAGTGGAGAGTGGAGGCTTCACCCCCAGTTGATCCAGCTGACTTGGGAACAGTTCAGCAATGCCCAGGTACACCTGCTTGCCTCCTGAGAGACCTCCCACTGCCCACTCTGATATGCCCGAACAGAGGCTCCCCTCGGGGCAGACGCACTGGCACACAGCTGACCTCTGGGGCTGCGCAAGTATGCATTTCCCCCAGCGAGCCTTCTTGCACGTCTCGTTCCCTCCACCAGGGAACGGAGGTTACATACGTAACCTAGACGTTTCTTGCATTCCTTGAATTTATCATGTTTCTCTCTTTTCGAATTCACAAAGTCTGGGAACAAGAAAATGCTGTGGTTCTTCCAAAAAAGCCTTTCTTTACTCCTCGCACAACACGAGATCTTTATCGGATGCTCTCAGAAACTCATAGGGGCCTATCTCCCTCAGCAGATCGCGAAGCCAGAACCCTGTGAGATTGCTCGATTTCTAGCTTACAGCCTGTTATATCAAGCAGATTCGAAAAAGCCAGTCCATGAATTTCACCATATCCTGTCCCCCTTCAGCTTCAGGAATTCTGACGATTCAGGCGTTATTCCGCCTGTTGCGGTTCCCCATGTCCTCCAATTTCTCCCAGACACACTCCAAATCCACCTTGGTTGCTAGCGAATTAGCAGCTAGTTTCCTCTCTGATGACTTCAGATAATAGATCAATTTCTTGACATACCCCACTCTTGAAACCACCTCAGTGAATTTTGTCTCCATGGCAGTGAACAAACTACATATTACAGCAAGATCCTCCAAGTCAGCAATGACCTTCATAAGCTTTGCCAACATTTTCAACAATTTTCACCATATTTCTCTCACTTCTCCAGCCAAATCGGCTCCCTGGCATCAGCTTGAGCATGTAAGTGTCTTTTAATGTCTCCAGAGCCCGAGGATTTCGAATTCTTTGACACATTGTCTTCCTAGAACAGTTATGGAACAGGGTGTATCGAATCTCACCGGGTTATGACATAAAGAGAATTAAAAGTAGCAGTGTATTCAAACTAAACTTCTTATCAAATGTTCAGTTTCAGGCTGTAAATGCAGTTTGAACCACTCATGGTTGGCGGACATAGGAAAATGGAGATCAGTACATAGATTCAGAATTTATAGTGTATAATTTTTAATTTAGTATGGTTGTCAGTGATTGGACAATGCTGGCCATTACTCAAATCAGAATTAATTTAGCAAATTTCTGATTGGTAAAATGTTTCAGCACTGGCTATCACTTGTTTGTCAGTGCAAAGAGAGAACACTGAGATTTTGTCGGCAAAGTTGAAAAAACACGGTAACATAAAAGTTAAATAAAGTCAAATAAGTTTTAAAAATTGTTTTTTTTATTTGTGCTATACAGAAAATCGTCTTTAATGTCTTAATGTCTCAAAAACATGAATAACCAACACTCCTGGAAACATAATAAACCTAAAAAATATATAAAAGACTTCGATTAGAAAGACTGTCTAATAGCTTGGTATTATTTAAAATTTCACAGCTTAGTCCCACTGTCCACATCACATGAGGACATCAATGTTTAGGAAAAGTATTCAATAATTCTTTTTTTATTATTTATTTCTTATTTATTTTTTGGCATGTTTATTAGGTGCTACTAGTTACCAATCAAAAAGGGAAATGGAAAATGCATACAGCAGTCACGCTCGGGTCTCAGGAGGATAAATGTATATATATTCCATTTAATTTTGTCACCCTAATTTGTTTAATGTCACCCTAATTAAAAGTAGAACAATCAAGATATATTGTTTAGTTATGCAATCAGAACTGCAAAATATTTTAAAAATGTTCTTATATAGCTTCAACATAGTAATATAATTTAATGTAGTAACTTGTAGTGTAGCTAACTACTTTTTTAAAGTGTAGTTTGACTGTAACTACTTTAAGTTACCAAACACTGATGCAAACTCAGGAAGTTATTTTTGAGTTATGCTTGAACTGCAAGTTTTTAAGGCTTAAATCCTATAATTTAAGGTATACTGAGCAGAATGTTGCAATAACTTGGATGACAAAAGAATGTATTCAATATTATGGGTGCCAGCTAAGCACTAATGCCTAAGAACTAACACACAATCTTTGTAGTGTGAAGGTCATATAAAGTTGGAGGTTCACTCATTCAGAAAACAGGCTGGCTCACAAAATCAGTCTTTTATACTGTAACACCCACAAAGTCCACCTGTCTCCAAAACACACATGCACACTTTTTTCTTATTTTTTTTTTTTTTTTTTCATTTTTCTTTTCTTTTCTTTTTTTTTTTTTTTGGCCTTTGAAATAGTTTCCCGATCTGAGTGTCAAACAGCTCTCCCTACAGCGGTCAGAAAAGTGTTTCCCGCTGCTGACAGGCAGGATAGATTTCCTCCATTATACACAACTACAAATACATTCCAACAGCTGAAGGTGCAGTATATTATCCCTCAGCAGTGATAGGAGGCAAAAAGAAAAGAGAAAAAACTGCAGTGAAGGGCTATTTTTTCAAGCTGGATTCCCTCAGAGAGAAGAATGGTGTCTTAAGTTTGTCTATTCTAAAGTTTATCTTACAATGAGATATTGGGTTCAGATTACTCAAAAACTCAGACAGTCAAACAGAAAGCAGAAAGCAGAAAGTCAGCCGTTTTTAAAACTGTGTTTGTTTGTATTTTTGTCAGTCAAGAGTTTTTGCAACGGATATGTGAGAGTTGTAAATAAGATGGAAAAAAAGACAGAAAGTTGTAGTTTAGTTTTGCATGGACATTTCCGCCCTCTCTCTGATTCGTCTCTATGACACTTTCAATTTGACCCTGTCTGTTCTTTTACAACGTCAACTCGAATACTTTTTCATTTGAGAATGCATTGATTTTGCTACATTTACGCCTCTCATCCACACTTGAACAGCATTTCCTCCACTGAAAACTGATCATTTTGGAAACGCTCTCCATCACCTCATACTTTGAAAAACAAAAATGTTGGGAAACTTAAAACGTAGATTTTTTAAACAAAATGTTATTAGTGTGGATGTGACCTTAAACAGTCAGTTTTTCCTACTTTATCTTTAAAGCTTATATATGTTAATTACCCCTGTTTGTCTAATTTCCACATACTTGTAAAGTTCACGTTGTTTATCAGAACAGGCCAAGCTGCTGAATACTGAATAGCTTTTAATATGTAAATGTGGACAGGGAATATGTTAATATGCTTATGTTAATATGGTTCAATAAATTATCTGTGTAGACCGGAACTAGAAAGTTTAATGTTACATTGTGAACTTTAGATTATGTTTACATAGATTATGAAAATATATGCTCTTTTAAATGCTATTTAAATAAGCTAAATCCAATGAAAATATTTCCCATTTTAGCATATTTTCTTCCAAGATATTTTCCCTTTTACCATATCTGCCTGTTAGCACACATACAGTATATCACTGACTCAAGTGTGGCAGGTTTTGTTCTTATTGTAGGGACAATATTTGTACAAAAAATAAAGAATTCTCCAGAACAGCAAAACCTGACCAAACCAGTTTGTGGAGACAAGTATGTGTGCTGCTTGAATGTGTAGGATATATGAAAAGCCTTGTCCTCAGAAAGATGGGTTCTCTGGAAATAAGAGTGAGGTATCTCTCTGTCACATACCCACTCTCACTGTAACACTATAAATTAGCTACAATCCCTGCAGCATCAATCTAATATAATTGCTCTGACGCCAGTCGAGGCAACGGTTCTGTTTACGAGACAGTTTTCTCTTATCTGTTCTTATTATCTTATTATTAATGGTCTGGTACATAAAAACACTTACATTCATTCAGAAGCCTCAAACAGTCTCCTGGAAATATAGACAGTAAACATACATACTCAAGTGTCACAGAATAGCTAAAGTCTGGATTTGTCAAACTAATGTGCAGAGTGTCACACTGCTATGTCAAACATGATCATACCAAACACACATTCTTTACCCATGGGGCATTTCACAGTGGCGCCGTTGACAACACAACCACAGAAACTCAAAACATTTGCTTATCAAGAATATCACTGAAACTTGATGGATGAACAGGACAAGAATTCCTTTGGTACAATGGCCTTTGTCACGTATAATATTTTCCCTAAGAAGTCATGCAGATCAAAGCTAGTCTCCAGGAAAGTGTTTAGTTTTATTCTAAATACAGGATATCCAGCAACTATCTTAGATTGTAAAAAGAATTAACAGTAATATTTCAGACATAAAAATACAGTAACATTACTTTTCTGTACAAGACTTTTAGCTGTCATGTGAGGAAGTTATAAGGGCTATATCTTATATCTGACTACACAAATGCTTGTTTTTATTTTTTAGCTGTGGTTTTGTGTGTTGGCTTCAAACACCTAGGTCAAAAGTGTCTTAAAGAGCCCATGTTATGCTAATTTACAGGTTCATAATTTTATTTTGGGGGTCTACCAGAATAGGTTTACATGCTTTAATGTTCAAAAAACACATTATTTTTTTCATACTGAACATTGCTGCAGCAAGTCTTTTTACCTTCTGTTCGAAATGCTCTGATTTAGCCCCTGTCTCTTTAAAGCCCCCCTTTCTGAAAAGCCAAGTCTGCTCTAATTGGTCAGCTGGCCCAGTCTGTTGTGATTGGTCCACAGTTTACACTACACGATTTTAAGCCCGATTTTCACTCGCCAACAGTCTTGTGGAGATCACAGACAAAAGCCTGAAATCATGGGCAAATCAGAGCTCGCACCCGTGAGCGACAATCTCAATATATGAATTATGAAAGACGCGATTTGAGAGAATTGCCGACACGTCGCCGATGTCAGCGAGATTTCTAGGATGTTTCATATCTGGACATGTCTGCGATTCCAAATCGTGCAATGTGAAATATGTTTTGAGTGAATACAATTGCAGTGTTGATCTACAGCCAATGAGAGAGCTAGAAACAGCGCACAGGAAGTTTCAGTGGGAGGAGTCCTGATGTACCTGTAAACAGAACATCAACTAGCATGGCTGCGGTATCTAGAAAGTCTCATTGGACAGAAAAAATTTAGGAAAAATTTGTGAAACATTGGCAGTAGCACCAGTGCCTATTTGATGTTTCATCTGAACTGTACCACAACCGGGTGGAGAAAGAGAAGAGTTGGAGAGAAATGGCAAATTCTCTTGGACAGTTAGGTAAGCAAATAGGTAGATTTTTCAGTAGGAGTTACTTTTTCATATTGTAGCCAATAAAATATATGATTAAAAACATACACATCATATACTGAAATGCATAACGTATGATCATGCATTTGTTTTCTTATCTCGTATCACTTCTCGTGTGTACTCTCTGTTGTGAAACGTAATTTGGAGTCCAGGCAGTGCGGTCGGGGATTCGTCAATAGTGAAATGTCTTGTAATGTGTTCACCCCTGTCGCCGATTCGTTGTGTAATTTGAAAACGCTATGATTTAAATGACAAGACAGACAGTTGTGTAAAATGAATGGTACCACGATCCGATGTCTTTGAAAGTCATGTGGTGTGTAGGAGCCATTAGAGCGTGTGTCGGAAATGTTACGCCCCTTACCATAACCGAGTTTCAGGCTTCCTGAACAGCTGTAAACACTATTGTATCTGTGGTAAAAGTGCCGTTGTTTTTTTGCCGTACCAGTTTGAGCCCGAATCTGAAAATGAAAGTGTGGAAGAACAAGCTAATTGACCCGAACCACATCGCAAGCACGACTTGAGTAGGACGTTTCACAGTGGTAAGTTAGAATTTTGTAGCTTTCTTAAACGTACACTGTTGATTATTGTGAATTTAACAAAGCTTCAAGTAAAAGACACATAGTGCATCTAAGTTAGTCATCTTTTGCTGGAATGGGTGTAGCCAAACTTTTATCTCCAGAGCTATGAACAGAGAACTGAGGCTTACTCCCGGTTGGACATTACCGGCTTATATTAGAGAGTTAGTGAGCAAGTTAGCTGTGGACAACCATGGATAGCGGCCGTAACATTACAGCTTATATTAATTATATAAGACTCTTGAGATCGACCTTTTTGTTACATAGTTTTAGGTATAAGCCGGCCCACAGCTGAATAGTAAACCCTTACCAAACCAATAACTTTACATAGCATGTTAGCCAAGTACTACCGTGGATTGCAGATATAAAATTACCATTTGTAAAAATAAATCCATCTCTACACTTGTTCACTATTCATGATTGTAAGAATGACAAACAATCTGCATAATTCTACACAATTGTAGGTAAATGTGGGCCCGCAGCTGTTTAGCAAAACTATTTCAACACAATAACATTTGCTTGTAGGTTAGCAGAGGCCTACAGCTGTGCACTGGGTGTCCACCGTAGCTACAACACAAAACTCTCGGTAGCAGATAAATCCACAAATAATCAAGCTTACATAGGTTGTGATCCTGAAGTGCCAGATTGTCTAAACAATGTGGGAACTGCTCCATCTTTCATGAGTAACTGTCTTGAAAGTTTGGCTTTGTTTTTTGTTTGTATTGCTGAGGAATAGGGGTAACAATACATTTTAACCACTGATGTTTCCATTTGTCTGCCTTTGGAAGTCCAAACAATGAGGTTTTGCTTTTGCAGTGAAGAAAACAGCATCTTCTCAACAACATCATGGCAGGCGGGCCAAAGTAGCCCCTAGGCGGGCATTATGCGAATGTGTTACATAGTGATGTGGATACTTTACAGAAGAAATGGCTGGACAACAAACCAGGTGTTTTATGTAGTTCAGGAACAGTGTTGTCTTTGGGAGAGAGTAACTTCCTTTTGCATGGACTTTGTGCTTTGTATCTTTCCAGACCTTTTACATGCACAAACATCTATATTGCACACTACGGGAAAGGTAAAATCCCCAAAAGCATAATGGGGCCACTTTAAAGGAATATTCTGAGTGTAACACAAATTAAGCTCAATCCACAGTACTTGTGGAATAATGATTCGCCTCTCATTTATTTAAAAAAAAGCAAAAATCGCAGTTAGAGTTAGGCAATTACAATGTAAGTAAATTTGTTCAAAAGTAAAGCTACAAGACATTTACATTATATGCATTAAAATGATTTTTGTGTGATAAAATCATGTACCGGGATTACAGGGTTCATCTGTGTTATGTTGTCATGACAACAAAGTTGTAATAGTGCATATAAGATTACATTAATAAGGATAATAAGTGATTTTATAAAACTAAAACCATGATAACACATGGTCTCATAAAATGAAAGTTACTATAACAAAAGTTTTGCAAACTGAGTTTTACGTGACGCTTTCTACGTTTGCTGCAGTTTCCTGGTGAAATTAACACTAGAGGTGCTACAACAATTGTGCTTTTTATTAAGTTTCACAAAAATCACTGGCACTATGGCTGTTTATTACTTTATAAATGAATATTTTTTTACTCTATAACTCACACACCTGCTATGTTATTATATCACATATTAACGCTTGTATTACAGTGTGATTCATTTGCGTGGTAGCTCACACGATAGAGTGCTGAACACACTGTAAAAAAAAATCCTAATTTTACAGAAAATAACTCTTAAAAATTTTAGAGTATTTTTCTGTTATTTAAAATTATATTCAAAACTCTGTAAAATTACAAAAAATATCTGTAAATTAATTAATTGACTGTTAATTTAAGGATTATATCATTAATGCCAAATTACAGTAATGCTTATTTTTTATACAGGACATTTACTGTATTATTTATACAGTATTTTTCTGTTATTTAAAATTATATTCAAAACTCTGTAAAATTACAAACAATATCTGTAAATTAATTAATTGACTGTTAATTTAAGGATTATATCATTAATGCCAAATTACAGTAATGCTTATTTTTTTATACAGGACATTTACTGTATTATTTATACAGTATTTTTCTGTTTTCTTAATTTACATACACTGTAAAAAAAAATCCTAATTTTACAGAAAATGACTAAAAATTTTAGAGTATTTTTCTGTTATTTAAAATTATATTCAAAACTCTGTAAAATTACAAAAAAATATCTGTAAATTAATTAATTGACTGTTAAGTTAAGGATTATATCATTAATGCCAAATTACAGTAATGCTTATTTTTTATACAGGACATTTACTGTGTATGTAATTTAAGAAAACAGAAAAATACTGTATAAATAATAAAGTAGTGTAAAATTACAATAATGTGTAATTAAATATGAAGCTCATATAAAAGGTTTATATCCATACTTACAATCTAACATATTTCCTTGTCCTTTTAAAGTAAATATTATAAGTTAACATTTAATTGTATTTTTACATATAAACTCTGTAATTGTTGAGCCTCAAGCTCTGGTGGTAAAACTGTGGAGTTTTTTCTATATAAATGTTCAATAAGATCAAACAATGTATGAATACAATCATAAATAAACAAATAAAATAAATAAAAATATGTATAAACCATCCAAAATGTATACATAAATAAGATAAAGAAGACAAATCATCAAATAAATATATTTTTTTACAAATAATGTATTTTTATAAGTCATGCGTCAGGAAAGTTCTCATTTTAGCATATAAGAAA